>JARHVA010000069.1:1457500-1467500 GCA_037957365.1 Torreya grandis
GAACTTATATGTTGATTGGTTCCAATTGTAACTTTAAAGCTTCATGTAAATGATAGTTCCATAACCCAAAAGTTATAGGATTAACAACTTTATGAATTATTTATCTTATCTCAAATAGAAACTTATTTTCACACCATCTTAATACAGTTACATTAACTATATGTTTTTTTTTTTTAATTACTCCAAAATTGAATTTTTTTTTAATGATTTTTAAGAGATGGCTTTAAACATACATAAATAAGTTAACTCTCTATTGGGTGCATCTGGAAGAGAGTTACCCTTAAAGGTATTTGTTTACAATATTAATGGTCCATCAATGAAAGGGACTTATGATGGCAGATTTTAGCATTTTGATTTTATTTTTTACACTACTTTTTTTTTTCTTGTTTATACAAATGGAAATTTATTTATACAATCTCTTACTGTTTTAGTCTTGGAAGATAGTTGCTTGATAAATTTATGTAAATAATTCAACCGACCTATAAACCTTTGACATTAATCCATATTTTGTAAACTTTTATCATAAAAATATGGATTTTATTCCAAATATGCTTTTAGATTTCTATATTTCCTTCTCTAGGTACAATTCCTAAGAAGAAATTACAATTTGAAACAATTATTTTTTCTTGTGATCAATAAATAGTTCTATTCCATGTTCAAAAAGTTCTAGAAATTTATCAAGATGTTTACATTGTTCTTAACATTTATGTGAAAACATCAAGACATAATCAATGTACTTTACAATATAAATGCAATGACAAGTAAATATTTTTCCCATTCATTATTGAAAGTTTGTAGGAGCATTTAAAAACCAAAATGACATAATAAACCATTTGAAAAATTCATGTGGTGTTGAAAAAATATGTTTTCTAAATATAGGTTTCACTAATTTATTTGAATCTAATTTGTTTAGTTCAATTCAACATAGAATTACATTAATAATGCTATATTTAAAAAAACCTAATAATTTTATGCCATCAATTAATATAATACTAATGAAAAAATTAAAAACTTATCTAATTTTATGTCATTCAAAGGACATATCTTACCTTGATCTAACCCTAACCCTGACCATACATTTTCCATGTATTTTCCCATAAAACTAATTCTAATGAAAAAATAGGCCATTGACAATTTTAAAAAAATGATCGAGCTAAAAAATATAGACATAAAGGACAATAGTAATAAAATGTGCAAAATGTCTAATATAACCATTTGTCTAAACTTCAAACATTGTATATAATCAAACTATTGCACAATATATTATTTTTCAAAATAAATAAATCACTATGCATTGATTTGGCCATCACAAGTTAATCACAATTATAAATATATAAAATTTCATATTGTCATTAAAAAAATCATTCATTATTAGCAAAAATAAAGTAATTATTTAAATATTTAAAATTAAATATAAAATATAAACGTATTGAAAGATTCAAAATCAATTATATGATATTTACACCTCTCTCTAGAAACTATTATGTATTTTTCCACCAAAAAAGGTTTTTATAAGATGCTAAAATGAAAACAATGCTTAAAAAGTTATAATAATTATTATTTATATCTACCAAATAATGATTAAATCCATCAAGTAAATATTTTTCTAATTATCAAGAGAAAAATAAAGTAAATGATTAATTAAATTGTAAATGACTAAATATTACTTCACTGCATCAAAAGGCTATGAATTCACATGACCTATTTAAAATAAATGATTTAGTATAATGGATGAAAATAAATACCTGACATAATATTATATTGAAATTTCAAAAAGAATTATAGTTATACAAAATAATTCTTTAAACTAAGATATAAATAAAATATGTAATAAATTTCATTTAAAATCAAATCAATTTCTCTTATTTAATAAATTGAATAAAATGTTTTTGGTATCAATACATTAAATTATTTAATTATACAAGCATGGTATCTTTGTTAGGTATTTTTTTAAATTATTGTTTTAGTACATTCTACCTTGTAACATGGAATGTATTGGTGATCGTTCATATTGAACATATTTTTATCAACACACATTGATTACTAAATTCTACAAAGTCTCATATACCTAAATTTTGAGTTAGAGAAATGTTATCATGTATTTCTCAGTATTTATTATACCTAGGTTTCTTAAAACTAATAAAAGTAAAAAGTTTAATCACTAGTTTTAATGTCCTCACTTGATCTAGGAGGATTTCCTATAGTGAAAAAATTATATGGTGTCAAATTTTCACTAAACTATCTACACATTGAAGATCTCGTCAAGAGCTTTCCAACACATTTTACGTTTTGAAAAATGGAATTTGTATGCAAAAGTTATGGCCTGTTGAAATTTTCACATAATAGGAAAAAAATTGTACAAGTATGGTGACTAGACATGCATGTGGTCCAATATATTATTGACACATGTACCAATGAAATCCTCACATTTGGATTGTCCACAATAGCTCCAAAATATTCTCCAATATTTTAGACAAATCCCACTTCCTAAGGCTTGAGAAATGTGATTAACTCCATGAATATTTCTTTCCCCACAAATGTGGGATATTTTCCATATAAATTAGGATATCTCCCATATAAATGCATGGGTTTTTTATCCAAATATCAAGATATGAAGGGTGTTGTGACCCATTAACCCTCATCAACTTTCCACACCCCATTTTGAGAGATAAGGCTGAGAAGCTTAAATAAAGGCTTGTACATAGGGATGGATAATTAATAAATCCAAAATTGGTGGGTTTTGAAAAACTATATAAACCTATGAAACTCATTTGTAAACTCATTCCAAGATAATTCCAAGAGCACTCCAAGCTCTCACTTACAATGCAATTATTTGAGAAGCAATCTCTCACTTACATTGCAACTCTTCCATTCCAAGGTTTTAGAGCCAAGCATCCATCTAGGAGGAGAAAAGGTTTTGATTGAGATCTCTTCAAAAGAATTTGGTGAGAGATCTATTTTTAATAGAGAGTAATAAAGATTATAGATTAGCCCTTTACACAAAGAGTAAGAAAGCTTGAAGCTTATCCCTTTACATAGTAAGAAAGTTTATATGTCTTCACTACTAGAGTAGTAATTATAGGCCTAGAGTTATTGCATATACCTCTTTTGGTAAATAAATTACATCAGACTTATGAAAGACAAGTAAATCCAGAGCCAAAGCCAATATCTAGAATGAGAGCTAAAGCTAATAGCCAGAGTGAGATCTAGATCTAGTAGCCAGAGCCAGTAGCTAGAGAAAGAGGATGTCAAAACATTTATTTATAGATTGAGAATACCTACTAGGGATAACTAATGTACAAAGTGATTTTGCATCAGTAATCAATCGGTTCTGCCTTTGAGCAGGAAATGGAGACATAACCTAGATTGGGTGAACTCTATTATCAACTGGGGTTTGTATATTGTCTTTGTGGCTCATGTTTTTGGTTTATCATTAGTTTTTTAAGGTTTATTTTTATTTATTATGCCAATTTTGATTTAATTAAAGGGAAATTGATAATTTATAAAACATCTATAAAAATAGAGCAATTGTTGTAGTTTTGGACATTCCCTATTTACATATCATCCCTTTTAGGTTTTAGCAAAATGATAACAACTTAAAAAAAAAACCCTACTTTTAACCCAAAAGAATAGATATTTGAATTTAAAAAATCAATTAAATAGATATTTAAAATTTATCATAAGAATAACTGAACAACCAAAAAAATATACTTTAGAATAAATAAATCATCTTACCCAGCTAGTTTCATCCACACACACCAATGCATGACCCTTATCTAGGTACAAACAATTCCTCACAAAATATATGGAAGTTTGATTTTTCTATGGGAGTGTTCACTATGGTGGAATATAAACTATCATTTTCATGCCCAATACCAAGAACATATTTTTTAAATATTTATTCCACTTTATGTAAGTTTTGAAGTAGGAAAATTTCTCTTTTCTTGAATTGCACAACTCCATAGAAATTATTTAAAAAATCTATTCTCTTTGGATCAACAACAATCTTGCAAATTAGTTTTTCATTAAATAAATATAAATAAAAACATTTATATTAGTATCATCATTTGAAAGTAACTAATTAACTTTTAGTTCATGCTACTCCATAATAATTTTCTTTTCTATTTCTTCTCTTTTCTAGTAACTATCCATGATACCAATAGTTTCAAGCATAAATCATAAATTTGGAAGCAATAACAAATTCAAAATATAAAAATGATGGGTTGCATTCCATTATTTCCAAGTTTTCATTTTAAAAATGTCACAAAATCATTTTTAAAGAACAAGATTTCATTTATATTATAGAAATCAATTGCATCATTTGATCCCCCAATGGAGTCACCAAGTACTGTTAGTGAAAAATCATGTGAATTGGGCTTTTATTGGTTTTATTACTTGTCCAACATTTAGTAACACAAATTTATAAACAATCAGATAAATCACTGTCGAGATGGTGATTTTTATATAAATTTGAGATTGGCATCTCCCTTGTATTTAAATATGGATTTGATGGTTTTTTTTCATACATTTAACTAGAAAGCACAAAAAGAAACAAATTTAAGAAATGGAGAAAGCTAAATTTCAAAAAAAGTATGGAGGTGAAGGTGATAAACCCATGGTAGAATAAACTCAATGAACTGTTGGAATACCTTGGATTTAAATTAAGTGGTTAAAAAAAATTATTATTTCACAAATATGTAAATAGTTGTAGAAAATGCAATGGGAATAAAAAGTTTTCCCAAAAGCTCAAAGAATACTAAAATATCAGTTTGAGTATACTTGGTATAAAACCCATACACGATATTTTCAATAAAAAAATTAGAAACACCTGAATTTATCACAACCAAAAAAATTATATAATTTTTATGGATTCTTTGTCTCTGAATCAAAAATACAAATATAAAATATAAAAAACATAAAATAATGAAAAATATAAATAATGATCTCAGCCACTTTCTTGCATTCCATTTTTTAGTTTTGAAAAAGTACATAGCATATACAAACTTGTAGCCATGCCTTCCCACATAATTTTAAATAAATAAAAACCCATGTTAATGATGTGGACTTTATCCCTATACAATGTTTCCAATTATAAAGGAATTTAGAAATACATTCATTCTACTAACTTAACCTATATCTAATTTCCCTCCAACTAGATTTTACCGACATTTGATTTTATTATTATATTTTTTATTTTAAATATTCAATATAATTGTTATTTTACATTTAGGTTACATAATTATTTTATTCAATGGCTCTAAATAAATAGCTATTATTTGGCCTTATTTCTTGGCTCTCCTCCTCGACATTATTTTATGATTTAATTAAAATTAATTAATTATGAAAATAATTAAGTTATTTAATTTTCAATTTGGGTCCATAAATATCATCTCTAAAATTCATTTTGTGCCATTTTTATATATAATTTCCTTGTCCATTGAGTTGTGGAGTCACATGGATCATCACAAAAAATAGATAAATGAAAATCAATGGACATTTATTTGAATGGGTAATGAAATTTGAATGACAACATTTCACTAAAACACAATGCAATATCAAGTTTGTCTCATAGATGATGAGCTCATATGTGTATATATATACAAGGATGTAAAGGTTCATTTGATGTGTTGTTAACCATATATATATATATATATATATATATATATGGTTAACAACACATCAAATGAACCTTTGCATCTTTGTATATACCTTAAAATCTAAAAATAAATATATTAATACTTTATAATGCACCAATATAAATATCTAAAAATAGACTTATCATTATGGCAAAAGTACCCACACCATTGGTTCAATTTATTGACCACTCACCCTTCCATGTATGTCACCTTATTGCTAGCAAGCCAACACATCCCTGCTAGTGACCCTTAGATATGTAATGCAATCACGCTAATACATGCCATGCATTAGAAGAATTGAAATGTGATTATATTCATCCTCAAATACATAATTTGGACCATCAATAAAGTATGAAATGTAATGCTCAATCTGGTAGGTGAAAATAAAAATGTCATGAAAGGATATTATCCATACATTATATATATTTCTCACTAACTTATGTATTTATATTTTAATGAAAATGCTATAATAAGTTTTTTTTTTTTTTTTTAAATTTTATTTTAAATCACTTATATTAGTGATATCTATTTATTAAAAACAAAATTAATGATCAAATATGTATGTGTAGAATCTTAAAATTACACCCTAACATTCATCAATGATTAAATTGCATGACTTTAAGAAATTTGTTTACTTTTTGATTATTGGTTTAGATTAGGAATAATTGGCATGATTTTTTATTTTTTATGGTCATATAATATCTTAGCCTCCTCCAATGGTTATAGTATATCTCCTCTAAATTATTATTTTTTATTCTGATCTTTTTTCTAAAGCACACAAATGCTCTTGGGAATTTTGTGTTTCCCTTTATATCTATAATGCACTCACATTATTTATAATGTATTTTTCACCTTTTAATAATTTTATATTGATTTGCATGCTAATATGTAATAATTTTGTGTATAAATACACAAAATTTACAATCATGTAGGTTTGCATTATTTATCTATCATTCACAATAATCTATTGAGCTCTTGCAAGAATTCTAGATAAAATTAAACATTCATTAGAACATGCATGTTTATGTTTATAAATAAGCCACAATACACTATTTACATTCTACTATAGCTTCACACATTATTTAAGTTTGATTTTCTAATACTATTATTATATATGCATATGAAAAATATAAAAAATTATTTTATTAATTTTTGGTTTAACACAAGTCAAAAAACATATGTTTTTTCTTTTAATTGTTTAGATAATAATGCCCAATAAGGAAAAGAATAAGAATTATTTTTTCCAAATTAATAGAGATAAATATTAATAAATTGAACAAGGATTTTGGTAGTCACAACTACATGAACAAGGTCTCCAAATTATAATAGGCATGACTGCAATTTTTCCTATAATGAAATGCCAGTTTTAATTGTTTGGAGTAGAGTTCTATAGTCTATAAAAAATTATTTTATCATCATTATTTTTTAAGTTACTTTTTGGACACTTTTGAGTATACATTTCCATTGTCACCTTCTAATGACTACCACTAGATTATAAAATATAATTAGATAATCTAAAACCCTATGTATTTTCCTTACTACTAGATTTGAAAATAGTAAATTAAGTTTGATTATATTTTGGCATAGCTTAATTATTTGTAATTGTGTATTTATGTTATAATTTAATTGATATTGATTTATCATTATGTCGATAAGGCATGCCTATAGTAACATCCAGGTCTAGGCTATAATGGTGTGAGTGTATTAGATTTTAGTTATTTGAAAGCCAACATTATAAAATAAAAAGTAAACAAAAATATTTAGATTTTTCTAGAGTTTTTTTATAATTTTTTTACATAAGTATGGCTTAGAAAGGAAAAATACAAGTGAATTTAAAAGGGTAAAATTATTTACCATTCCCTACTTAACTTTTATATGAGTTTTTTATATAATTTTTTATATTATAAATTAAATTTCCCATAGATTATCTCATAAAGTAATATATTTTAAATTATATTGACTAATATATTATCTAGGATAAGTATTAACTTTATCTATATAGGCATTATTTATATAATTGTCTTTTATCATTTATAGCATATCTTAATATTTATAGTAATTAATTATAAACTTACATAGATATCTAATACATATCTAGAATATATATGAATTTCAAGGCATAAAATATTTAGTTTATGTATATTTACACTTTTACCATTAATAAATTTCTCTTAATTAATAGATTTTGATATGTATGTTAAATCTAAATATTTTGCATAATAATTGTATATCGTAAATATTTATCTTAACCACAATTCATGTAATACTTTTATATTAGATATTTATTTAATATTATTTATACTTACATATCTACAAGTTTATGCTTATTTAAAATTTTCCTAGAAATAAAATTATTTAACATTTCTTACTTAACTTTTATCAGAGTGTTTTTAGAATCTTTTTACATTATGAATAAAAAAATTCATAGATTTAGAATAGTGTATTTTTTAGAATATTGACTATCATATTATTTAGGATATGTATTAAATTTATCTATATAAGCATTAAATATACAATAATTATTTATTATTTATAGTATACCTTGACATTTATGATAGTTACCAGTAAATTTACATAGATATCTAATCATATCTAATACATATAATTCTCAAGGCATAAAATATCTACTTTATGTATATTTAGACTTTTAGTATTAATAAATTATTTTATTAATAAATTTAAATATGCATATTAAATCTAAATAATTTTATATAATAATCTTATATTTACTAGAGATATAATTTAATCATAATATATAAGAGTAATCATAATAGATATTTGTGTATTACACATATTTACCTTTACCATAAATTATGTAATATTTTTATATTAAGGTTTTTACAAATTTTTACGCTATGATTAAAATATCTTGATGTTTATGATAGATAGGTATAGATTTACATAAATATCTAATATATATAATTCTCAAGGCATAAAATATTTAATTTTTGTATATATAAACTTCATATATATATATATATATATATATATATATATATATATATATATATATATATATATATATATATATATATATATATTAGCGATATATAAATATAAATTAATCATAATAAATAATGTTAACCATAATATTATGGCATTTATATACACACTCTTATATTAGTTCTTTATTTAATATTATTTACTCTTACATATCTATATATTTATATCTATTCAGAATTTATTTAGAAAGAAAAAACACAAGATTAAAAAAGTTAAACATTGTTATTCTATTTGTATATATATTATGGTTAATCTTATTTATTATGGTTTATATACATACTCTTATATTAGTTCTTTATTTAATATTATTTACTCCTACATATCTATATATTTATATCTATTTGAAATTTATTTAGAAATAAAAAACACAAGATGATTAAAAAAGGTAAACATTGTTTACCATTTCCTACTTAGTTTTTATAGGAGTTTTTTACGGTCTCCTATGGAAACAATGTTAATTTAAAAGATTTCATTCTCACATTATCATTATTTATATGACTATTCTTTTATACATATTTTGATAATTATAATTGATTATTATATATTAAGTATGTCATAACTATCTTGAATTAAATTATAAATAATTAAGTGTTAATTTTAAAATTAAGTTGTCCCCTTTTCTACTTGCTCCAACTAGAATTACAACATTTAACATTGTTGCATCAACAATGCATACAACTTTGAAAATGTCTATTTCAAAATTTGAAAAATTAGAAGGAAAATAGCTACAAAATTATACATATTAGGTATATATTGATTTATGAGATGAAATTTATAGGTGAAAAGATGATTGGAAATATAGATTCTCAACTATGCCAAGCATTTATGGAAAATGTTAATATGTGCTTTGGTAAAAGGTCTATGATTTTTTTGGGGGATTTGAGATAATTACCTATGGTAATGGATAAACCTCCATATGAAAGCACAGGACAAGTATATTTATTTTCAAAAAACTTTAGAAAGTTATAGTTACAATCAATAAGGTTTTTAGGCAATAAGGTTAAATGAATTAACAAAAATAGTTATTGGTAACTTCTAATAAATATAAGAGATTTCAATCCAACCATTAAGGATTGGTAGTTTTTAATGACTAGAATAGATGCTTCACTTAAAATAATTTAAAATGAGGATTTTAACTAACATATGCATTTATTTATAATAAATGAGAATGTGTATCAACATAATAAGAGAAAATTATATGAAATGAATCACCCTATTGCTCAAAGCATTGTAAATAGAGGACAAAACAATAATGTTGTGAGATTGGATGATGAACTATTGGAAGTTGAATTATCAATTTATATTGGTGTAGGGGTGATGCTCACTATAAACATATAAAAAAATAGGTCTTATCAACGACA
>JARHVA010000069.1:1470000-1530000 GCA_037957365.1 Torreya grandis
TATAATTCTTCTCAAATTATTTAACATATTTATAATTCTTATATTTTACATAATTAAATTTTATTCTAGCCTACTAAACTTTTAATTTTATTCTATTTAATGTTAACATGACTACCATTATGCATATATTGTGTTACTTATAAAATAAAATCAAAAATATTTCTCAAGGTTCTCAAAATCCTAAATTAGTGTTATTTATAATGATATTTTTTTAAACCCCTTACTTTATGAAGTTACTTCATATCTATTATTAATAAGTTTTATTTCTTGAAAGTTTGAATTATTCAATGGAAAGAAAGATCATTTTCATCATATTATAACCTTCTATACCTCTTATCTATACTTTAATTATGATGATAGATTATTGACTAAGTTATGATAAATAAAACTAAAGTATTATGCACTTGAATGGTTTTATGCCTTACCATATATATCTCCATAATTTTTACAACCTTATATTATTATTATTGGCCCATTTACAAATAATTTTTTTTACGAGAGTCACATTTTCAAAATTATTTCAAAAAAAAAAAAAAAAAAAAGACTAAAAGAGACCATTATTGAGCATGTGCTTCACTTTATGGCTATGGTTAGTAATGAGACTTATCAACTACTATATAATTATGTTCAAAGTATATTTTTGAATATTAGGTTACTTTCATGTATCAAGGACAAAGTGATTTTCAAAAATTATGCTATATACTTAGGGATATGATATATTAGTATATATGGTTGATGGAGATTTTGAAATTTTGAACACATCTCCCTTAATTAGTTGTATGGGTCAAATATATTGTGATAAATGAGTAAACTTTCAAATTAATACTTTGGGTAATGGTTCGACCTAATTTTGATTAAGAATTTACCCATCCATTATTAGTAATAGAAGTCTATATAAAGGAGACAAATATGATTATAAAGGGTATCAAGTATGTATTGATTTTTCTATTTTTTAGGACATTGGAGGTGTCCCTATCAAAGTTGAATAGTGAAGTTATTCCTTCTTTAAAGAGTATTATATGGTATTACACTACTATAAGGGTATTATTCTATTTTTGAATATATTGCTTATTTAGTCATCTTGGCCTACCAATATCTCTCGTGTTTTTTTGATATACAGTATATTATGCATATTTGAATTATTATATGCAAGGATATTACTAGTTTATAACTCATTTAATGAAATTTTTCATGTTTTTATAGGACTTAAGGTCAAAATTTTATATGCTAATATACTTACATATAAGTTAAATACTAAAAGTTTCAATGGTTCCAAATTCTTAAATAAGACAAAATTTAAAGCTAAAATAAATGAAAACTCAAGAATCAAGATAATAATTTGATCAATGTTATATAACAACCATCTATAAATATTAAATGACCTTAACAAAATAAATTCATGAATTTTAATTTTATTAGTGGGAGTGTACAATTTTTTTTGAAGAGATTACTTAAATACAACATGATTTTTTCCCCTCTAGCTAGAGAATTTGATCATTTAATACCATTTATTATGAGTTATGATGAATAATAATATTGTGATTATTATATAATATTAGTAAATTCTTAAAATAGATGAATTACTCTTAAACGTAAGATACATAATCTTATTCACACCAACAAAATTTTAGATAAAACAAAGAACAATTTTAATGAATCAGTGACTCCACCATATCAACACTTGTAAATTATTATAAACCTTCTTCTAAATAATAACAACAACAAAAAAATGAAAATGGAAATTCCCACAAGATAAGCACACAAATCTATCTATAAACACCAAAATATTATAGATGTCATCCACCTGATAGTTTTATTGATGTGGTTGGATAAATTAAGAAAAGCAGTGTACTTACTCTTGTTGTGTTTGATGATATTAAGATTCCAAATAATAACTCATATGATAGAGTTTCATTCATAAGATATTTAATAGTAAATTTCAAAATAATTGAATAATGGTTCAATATTAAACATTTTTATTGATTACTTTTTTATATTCTTGGATTTACAAAGGATGTTTTGGAAAACACTCCAATAATTATCATGTCATGTGATGCTATAGCTAGATATTCTCTTGATTGTATAACATAGCAAACCAAAGTGAGTCCCAAAATAGTTTAAACTTTATTTCAAAATATAATAGACCTTAGACCTTATGATATTTTTTCATGTATATCTTGTATACATCAAATGAAATAAAAATGTTTCTAATTTAGTGAAGATAAAATTAGAATTAGAAAGATATCATAGATTTGAATATTTATACAACTAATAGAAAAAACCACAACCAAATATGAAAATATTTATTTTTAAATTTAAAATAATAATGTTATCTAAAATTTCTATGTACATCAAAGATCGAAATACATAGCATCAAATAAAGAAACATGCCTCAACCATAGATGCAACATATATTGTAAATATATATGGAATCTATCAATCTCATAATTATATAATCTAAAAAAAAAAATGAAGAAAAAAGCAAACTGAATGCCATGATAAATACATAATTTTAATCCCAAGTGTGCATTTTTGCTTAGTTATATAGCCTTAATATTTATAGAAATAAGTATCAGTATAATTCTAGATTTTTTGTGGGGTATCGCCCATAATGGCACAAAAGTAAGTCCTTCTGGTATATCTTTCCTTTCTCAAAATTTACCCATAAACCCTAAAATTTGTTCTAATGAAAGAATAATTATAAACACTAATTATAATAGCCATAAATATAAAAAATTTCCATTTCAAATTCAAGAATAGTCCATAAAATGCACAAAATCATTGTTATAAAGATATATTTTCTCATTGTTCTATAGTATGAACCTTTATAGAATGATATTAAGCACATTATATTACATTTATAAGAATCAACTATAAATTTAATACCAATAAATATCGTAAATAACCACAATCTTGAATAACTACACTTGGACATGTTGTATTTTCACCTACTTGGTACTTGATTAATGATTCCTCTTTATGAAACATCTTCATCATCATGACTACTCCTAGATAATGGTAGGATCAATCCTATAAAAATACAACAACCATCACCTAAATTGAATCAAATATTTCATTGGGGATTTCTATCATTTCCTTGGTGGAGCCTTGGATGCATCACTAAAAAGATATGAAAATTCCCGCCAAAAAAATGGAAATTCATAATTACATTCTACTTCATTGTTAGTTTTTGTATTCCAATAAGATTGATTTCAAAGGTAAACCCAATATTTCCACATAACATTAAGATAACACATTGTCAAAGTAAAATCTTGAATGAACTGAATAAATTGATATTACTATAAACCATAGGAAAATGCCATCCTAAAAATGACACTAGGACCACTACATGATTAAGATAATGAACATGTGTTTCATATACCAGAGAGTTTATGAATTTATAAAATTGAACAAGATAAGATTCCATGTGTTCATTTTAAATGAAACATACAACATACACAATTGAAATATCATGTTTTTTAAATTGAAAATATTTTCTATATATTAAAAATTACAATATTTTATAAATATTATCTTCAAAATATAAGTGAATAAAATTACACTTTGAAATTCACATAGATTGAACTTGAGAGACTTCACAATTAAAATTTATTAATTTAAAACCTCTTCAATTAAAAAGATGAAAACCAATTAAAAGAGTCATATAAATACATAGTAGACAATAAAAAGTAATCAAGAAATTGGAGCAACAACAAACAGTGGGGGAGAAGGTGGAGGATCATCATGTTTATCACCCATCTCCCCTAAAACACTTCAAACATATAAGGATTTTTAGATTTGATTAGAATTTACCACCCATCTATTTCCTTTTATTAATCTTTGTCTTCAATATTATCTTGTCTGTAGAGTGAGATGGCAAGTGCCAAGTAAGGTAACTTCCATTTTGTTGACTAATTTGACCCCAAGTCAAATTAGGTCAACCTCATATATAGTTTAAAATTGTTATAAGGTCTCCTAGGTTGAAAATGTGTACCATGGTCTTAAATGAGGTGATATAATTTGTTTTATCTCTTTTCACATTTGTATAGTTAGTCATATGTCATCTTAGGCCACTTTTTGAGTCATTTAATGAAGTGGTATGGTCCTATAAGAATATAAGTGTTTTAAAATAATATAAAATGTCCCACATGTCATAATTAGTCAAATAAATTGTTTTAAGACCAACATTTTATAGGTTCAACATTGAAAACAAGAAGATCAACTGGGAAAGTGGGAGTTTCAGTTGTTATATAGACTATAAAATAGTTTTGGCACATGTGGCTATTTTAGAAGTGCCCCTTCAGGTCTCTTCAACTCATTTCCAAGCTCAAATAACTTTTATAGACCTGAGAATTCCAAAATTGACATCTCTCTCTCATCAATCTCTTGGACAAGTCAAATAGGTCAATTGGTTTCTACATGATACAGACAATAGGAGGTGAGTTGGAGAAAGTGCACTTGGTGGGTGGTATTACTCCCTTTTTACTTCCAATTCATGTAAATATTAACATTGTTGGTTGTTTTTTTCTTCATGAACCAATGCTAAGAGTGTTGGTGACTCTAAATTACATGCACATCCCCGATGGCCTTAGTCTTCTTCTTTGTTTAGATTGAGCTAGGAAAACCAAGTGTTTTACATGATATTGAGGAGTATGAGCATCCTTATCATAAGGTTTTTTTGTCTATATTTCATTTGTGAGTGTGAAATTATAGGCAATACTACCTCATTTTTCTAGTAGAAGACTCCATTATAGTCTGTAGATAATGTTTAAATAATTAAAAGGCTTATCTTCATGTGTTGGTCTTTAAATCAATGGGATATATTATTACCAACCTCTCATGACATGGTTATTAATTCTCCTTTGATATATTAATCTCAATTATCCATGGTTAGAAGTGCAATGTCTAAAATACACACATAGTTAGATTCTCTTGTGACTGTCACCCACAGTCAAGTGGAAAGAAGCCTTAATCAGTCATGTTGAGAAAATAAGAAGGTTTCAAGATTGTGAGAAAACCCTCAAGGATGAAATAGTATGATTGACTATTCAAAGAAGTCAAATATTGGTTGTGAAGACCAATTCAATATACACAATCTTATATCATGAAAACCTATAATAAATTCCCAATAGTGGTCTAAAGGCAATCAAAATGGAATAGAGGAGTTTTGAGATGAGGCTATTGGAGCACAATTGAAGACCTTGAATCAAGTTTGGGAGCATTGAGAGTACCATTATGATAACCATAAATCCATCATATGTAAACAAAACTAGAACCAAGCCCATAGGTTGAAGAAGTGGTAGTTGAGAAGTTTTACCTTAAATTCTCTAAATCAATTTTTGCTCATACACTAGGTCACCCCATGGTGAAGTGTCTTGGTGTCTAAATAGGCATAATGGTTTCCATATTGCATCCCAAGCCTATATACAAGATCTTGACATAATAAGGTGGTTTTTTTTATCATGGTAAGATGGTGTACATAAGATTCCATTTCAATCAAGATTATAATATAGACTTTCACTAAGCTACAGTACTATTGAAGCCAAAATGGTCTTACAATACAACACTGACATAATGGTTGTATGACTCAAGACATAGTGACCCTTTTTAAGTGAAAAATGACACTAATGACCTTAGGAAATAAAAAGAGTTGAGATATAGGGATATGATATTGATAATAACCTATATGAGTCTTTTATTTCTCCTAAATTATCACCTATAGTGTGACTGCAAACCCAAAGTACATTGGTAGTAGTGAGAAATGATAAACACAACCATAAGATAAGAATGAGTTCAACCAAGTGAAAAATGGTCTTTTTGAACTCAATAATAACTTATACCATAAATTATAGTGTTATAATATTCATCACTACCTATAGGGGCCCTTTAAATTCTCCTGGATTGTCACCTATAGGTGACACAACCAACATAGTCTATGGACCATTCTAGGAAAATGCAAAGATGGTTTGAAAGGTTAAAAAAGGTCTAGAGTAGGTAAAAACTTTTAAATATTATTCAAAATTATCCAAAACTTATTAAAGTGATCCTAATATGCAAGGGTAGAGCAAATACAAGTTTCAAACCTCAACCCACAGCCAACTCAAATTTTGTGCATAGTAAACATTATTATAAGCCTATATTGAATAATTTGTGATGTTGAGAGGTCTATGGGTGTGATATAGCTCTAAATTTTTTTAAATAAATACAAAAATACGTAATATACCTTCCCATAGTCTCATTTTGGCAAGGTAAATAAGGGAAATGCTCTTTATTTTATCTCAAATAGAGGGCACTCCAAGAGTAAGATGACTGAAATTTTGGTGTGTAGATGTTAAGAAAATGTGATGGGGAGAATTGGGACACTATATAATGATGTAAATATTTTAATTATAGAGGGAAAATTTTGAATAGTCACTTACAGTTTTAAGAATCACTCACAGGTGGTCAAAGACTCAAGAAAGGCAGTCTAAGCCTTTTAGGCCTAAACTAAGCATGCACCCTAATGATACTCAACTTCAATACTAAGACCATATGACCTTTCCAATCCAATTGAGATAATACAAGGGGAAGTGTAATATTTATTATAACCATTTATTTACATAGGGAATCATAAGAATGATTAATTTGGCCTAACTTTCTCTGAGAGCTATCTAGAATGTAGTCAGGGAGCCTGAAAGTCATCTTCAAGTGCTCATATATATATAGACTAACTACATGGTGACTCAAACATTTATGGAGATTTTAAATTTTTCCTATACTCCAAATTTATGTAATTATTTATAATTTTTGATGTCTAACCTTTATGAACTATCACTAAGAAGAAAAACCTCTTAACCCCCTCCTAAAACCCTATCAAGGACCGGATGGAGAAAATATGAATGTATATGCATTTTATAGGGTTAATTTGGACTTAAAAATGTTTTTTAATTGTTTAATACTCTCTTAGGATCCTGGACACCCAACATTTATGTACTGTCACTTGTAAAGATAGGCTAAAATCTAAGCTTCTTTCAAGTTTTGATGTATTCTACAAGTGGAGAGGAGAATTGTTGAATAAAAATCACTATGAGATGTTTTTAGAGACCTATTACCACTCCCCATACTTATTTATAACCATATATAAGGATATAAATACTTCTGATATATAGTACACTACAGGTAAAGTGACTACCGAGTGAGAAGATGAAAGGTCTATTTTTGGATATTTTAAAGGTTTAAATAATGGATTAAAATAAATTTGGACTTTTAATAGGTTTCCTAATACATCTTACATGTAATTACTTAAGTAATTGCCATTCACTTTGATGAAAAATGTGAGGATTGAAGACAAGAGGGATAACAAATGACTGTAGATAGTGAATATAAGTGTCATGGGAAGGATATTATTTAGGGGAGTATCTAATGACTATAACATCTTGTTTCCAACATACCAAGGATAGTGCATATGTTTCAAAACTTCCTAGTTCAATTTCAAGTAGTCAAGTGATGCTTCATCATGAAGGTAGTTTCAAGAAGGCTATTTGAGGTCTCTACACTAAATTGAAGGAGAAGGATGAAATTATAATGGAAACTTGTCCATGAAAAAAACCTAACCTTTTTTTATAATACATTATCTTAAAACGTAACTACTTTCTAGGTTTTGACACTTGGCCTTGTGACGTTTCCACTTCCCTTCTTCTCTCTCCTCTCCATGCTCTATAAATGTAAGCTATTTTGGCTTTTGTAATATAATCCACACCTATTATGGTGAATACCTATTGGATTGAATAATTATTTACCTTTGAATTAAATATTTCCAATCTGGTTTTGAGTTCATAAGATTCTTGTCTAAGTGTGTGAAGTGGTGTGTAGTGGAATGACAAGTGATAAGTATGAATCCTTGTCTTTTATTTGTTCTTAGATGTTTGATGCAAGTAGTTTTTCCTCTAACAGGTCACATAAAGTGTAGTCAAGTGTATTTATCTATCTCCAAGTGTAAAGAGTAGCATTAGTGTATGTAATATAACATTTTGTTCACTCACCTTGAATAGTTTAATGCATATCACCTCCATGTTTGAGATACTTATGTTAGAGCAATCTAGGATGTTGATATTGGTGTCATGAGTCATTTTTCATAGTACAACTATATGATAGTCTATTGGAGATCTATCTGGTGTATCACCTCATTAGTATATGTTACTTTTCATGTTCCTTCTATTCCTTTTCATTTAAGCAAACAAGTAGTGTATGCGACAAGTTATCAAAGTTTAATCTAGGGAGCTAGCTCTTAACCTAGAGGTTTACCTCTACTATAGGTACTCAATATAGATTAGGATTGAACAACCATCTGTAGGGCAAAATATCGAGTGAAAACACCTTCATGGGGCTTGTTCCACCCAAAAAAACCACCAAAACTAATAGATGGTTTATTTCAAGGAAGGGTTGGTGAGGTGAGCCACTATGGTATAACTTATACATGAACAATGTCTTCACCATTGACAATACCCATAGTCCTATGGATGTGACCTAAGGCAATGAGAGTTTAGAAGGACTCAACTGATAGTACAAGGAGAACTAACCCAATTATCCAATGAATTCTTATAGTTTTCAACCTCTAAAAGAACATTTTTAGATTACACCTATATCTGAAGCATAGTAGTAGAGATAAAATTAACCCTCTTAATTATTTGAAAGTAATTAGAAACAATCACATGATTAAAGGTAGCTTAATTTTTATTCTTTCATAATTAAAAGAGAATATCTACATGAAATAAATGCCAAATTGCATGTGTGTTGCATGAATCATGATTGAGTAATATAAAAGCACTATCTTCTAGGTGAACATTTTTGAACAAAAGGGTTTGAAAAGGGTGTGAATCCATTTCCATGCTGACTAGGCATGTTTTTGAAACCGAGAAACTTGTTTTATATATGCAGGGTGGCTTCAAAAAGATCATATAGGATGTGCCAAACCAAGGCGCACCAAACAATTGCCAATTGGGAGCCTTTAGTGAAGAATACACCAAAGGAAATGAGTTAATTTGGATTGTATGATAGTAACCCATACATGTTCAAATACATTTTTCCACACTTTCTCTGACGAATTAGTTTTCTATTTTCCATTAAGAGCATCAACCTGAATATGTTGTGGAGAGAGGAATTGATAAACAAATCAGGGTTTATGCTAGTGCAAAGGGGTCTGAATTGGCCATCTATAATCTATCCATCATTTAGATAATGATTGAACACCTATCTTCGGGATATGCACATCAAGTATGTAATATTTAATATATAAAATAGATCCCTAGTCAATGGTCCACAAATGGAATTGATCACTTAAAATTTTCCAAGGTACCTATTCAATACTTTGATTAAATAATAGTTAAGAGATGGCCTTTATACCTTTTTTGAATATCCAAATACTTTTAATCCAAGACATATGAAGAAATGGTACATCATGAACATTAATAATTAAAGACCACTATAGAGAGTGACAATTTGAGTAAATATGAAATCTAAAACATATCCATTCCACATTAAATGTCTTTTGAGAACCTCCCAAGCTTTCTAGATACTGTTAAAAATAGTTTTTTAATTATGGTGAAAGAAACATGAGTGATCATGAGGGATTAAATATTTAAACCTTTCTAGGCTCCCTTACCCATTGAATTGCATTGGGTTATATACTTCTAATCAAGGTTTTCAAATAATCTTCACCTTCTAAGGAATGGATGATCCACTTAGCACATAAGGTATGACCTTGGATTTTGATATCTAATAGATAAAGACTTCCTAAAAATATTTGTTTGAAACACATATCCTAATAAACATGGTGGAATAATTTCTTTCCTTTTGAGTTGGAACATAATAAATCCTTCAAGATTATCTAAAGTTTAGAATATGCAGCCTTAGAAAGTGCTCAATAAGAGGAGTAATACACATGTGTGGTATTTAACACCTTACATAAAATTTAAAATTTAAAATCTAAGGAGAGAGGTTTAGAGATCCAATAGTTAACATTTTTTTTACCCTTTGTACCACATATGTCCAAAGATCATAAAAAGTAGCTTGAAAGTTAAAGGGAATGTCAAGAAAATTAAACTATTCATCAAGGTGAATTTAATTTCATTTATAATCCAACAATAAATTGGGAAAACTAGAAAGTGATTGCACGTAGTACCAATTTTTCTTCCATTATATAGAGGATCAAAAGGTTAAGCATAATACCTACATCCATTTTGTTGCATAATAAATGGAGGTATATTATTCAACCATAACTCAAAATAATCATTAGAAAATCTCTCATTAACCATATATTTTTAGAGTTAGTAAGAGAAATACCCTTAACCATCCCTCTAGAGGAGTATGCTACCAATAAATAATTAAGTCATAGGACACCCTTAGTAGACAAAATGGTGAATACTAAAATGTTATAATTTAACAACATTGATGGTGATACAAGCACCAACATATGGATACAAACATGTTAACATTATTAAAAATAATTAGACCAAACCTTAGAGCTTGACACGTAGTCAAAATGAAAGATCATTTAATTTTTTCATAAGGTTTTTCAAAATCAATTTTGATGAATAGAGATTTTTGTTAAGACCTTTTGGCCAATTCTATACCTTTCCAAACAATAACAATGTTTACAAGGATGTTCATGGAAAATAATGATAGGCGACATATACCTAACCCTAAGATTAAAGGCTTTAGCAAGTGTCATGTATGAGACATCAAGAAGGGTAATGGGTCTTGAATTGATAATAAGTTCTAAGTCCCCAAGTTTGGGAATGAACTTGATGTTACCTTCATTAATAAGCTTTCCGACAGAATTGGTATGAACAACTTCAAAATAGAAATTATGA
This sequence comes from Torreya grandis, assembly GCA_037957365.1. Lineage (NCBI taxonomy): Eukaryota > Viridiplantae > Streptophyta > Pinopsida > Cupressales > Taxaceae > Torreya > Torreya grandis. The sequence continues at coordinate 1,480,851 of JARHVA010000069.1, forward strand.
AGATTTGGGCCCATCACATCCCATAATTTTTTATAACTTTCATAAGGAAACCCATCAATACCAAGGGTTTCATCAACATAAATTTTTATAAGGGCCTCCTAAAGCCCCTCAATGGAGATAAGTTGATCACACACCACACTAAAGTTTCATGAGCTTACATAAAGCCACTTGGAGGCATCTACTTAAAGCATTTCCTCATTCAAGAGTGGAGGGTTAAGCAACAAACACACCTCGATAATGAGAAACAAAAACTTACAGGATATCATGGAGGTGTGTCAGATAAGATCAATCAAATGAAATATAAAATTGGGATGGTAAAAATTAAAGTATGACAAACCATTGCAATGCCACAATAAAATTATATTGAAGGGAACTTTGATCCACTAGACCATGTGATTCCTTCATCTTGTTTTTTGGATGTTGCATGAGTTTAGTATCAAGATTTTGTTAGTTTATGAAAGATTCACATGGTCACGAGCATAAAAAGGCCCCCAAAACTTATGGCCTCGACTTAGCTCACTCTTCACTTTTATTTTCCATAATATTATTAAAATTATAATTACATTTTTAAAAATTTACTATAACAAAAATTTATTATCTTAACTCATCATTACATTTTAGTTCTTTTAAACTATATATCATATATTATGTTTTAAATTTTAAATTAAAAAATAAAGTATTGAATAATTAGTGCCTATATTTATGTTTAATATATTAATATTTAAGTGAAATCAAAATTATATATTAAATCAATTTAAAAAATAATATTTATATTGATGATGAATCATAGGTAGTGATTTGAAATGTGTCGATCTAAAAAATTTGCAAATAATTAATCCTCAGAAATCTCATTTTAATTCTAATAGACTATAGAAAAATTAGAGATCTTAATATTTGCTTTATTTTTTTATATATTATCTTTTTGAAGAATGTAAATAAATTATGTTATGTAAAATTTAAAAACAAACCATGTTTGTAAGTATTTTATGTCATATTTTTTTAAAAAAAAATGTATATATATTTTAATCATTTTTCAAATGAAATTTATAAATAATGATTATTAAAATAATATTTTTTCTAAATATATTTTTAATATAATTGCAAGACAATAAATACATTAAAAGAATCTTGTTTAAATAATAAATATTTGTAAAAATCATTTAAATAATAATCAAAACATATATATATATATATATATATATATATATATATATATATATATATATATATATATATATATACATACATACATACATACATACATACATACATACATACATACATACATACATACCTGCCTTCAACTTCATATCGATTTAATAATTATTCAAAGTGTTGACTTTTTCAAATTAAAAAAAACCAAAATATCAATATATATCCTTTCCTGCAAACAACATTACATTGATAACCACTTATAAAGAATGGAAATTATATATATATATATATAGAAAACCTTTAATTTTATAATTATTTAAAATGTGAACTTTTTCAAAAAAATTTAAAAGAAAACTTTAAAGAATTCAAACTAAATATCAACATATATCCTTTCATGCAAATAATAACACCTTGATAATTATTTATATAACATAAAAAATTATATATATGTAAACCAAACAAGAAGATACCATACTGTTATGGAAATTGGATTTATATAAAAGATAACTTCTACCGCAAGGCACTTTTTTTTAAAAAAAACATTAAAATGATAAATATAAATTTCTATGCACCTTAAGAACTATGAAAGAGTTGGGTCCCATCAAAATTAGTCATTATTAAAAAAATAGAAATAGAACTATAACTAGAACCATAAAATATATCTTTTCATGAAACTATCTAGTATATATGTAAATAACATATACCTTCCTAACCTTCAAAATCAAGAATACCGCCTCCACATCTTGATAGGTTTATGAGGTGTAGATTGTTTTTTTTGTTTATATATATATAAACTCAATTAAAATATGATTACAGTATATTTTTGAAGTTTTGGAGAGTTTATGGTGGGAGAACTTATTTTTAAGATGAAATTTATTTGTGATTTAGTTTCTTTTTTTATTTTTGAGAGTTCGACCCTCATATAATATTAAAGTCTTTTCCATTTTAAGTAGGATAAAAATTATCACAATGAAATTATCAATAGTTAATTCCTTTACATTCAATAGAACTATATTATTTTATTCCTCAATTCATCAAGAGTTTAGTCTCAATGAAAAAATCATATCAAAAATTAAATATACATTAAATATGTTTCACATAAACAACACCCAATGATCAAATGCATGTAAAACTTAAAATATATACATTTAAAAATATATATAATATTAATACTCGATAAGAGTATTTAACATTGGATTTATGGAAGCTATGCTACTAATGGTGTACCCAAGTTTGAGGGTTTGCACTCCCCCAAAATATCAAGTGAAGGAAAACTTAGAAATTTATTTAAAATATATCTTTATATATATATATATATAATTAATTTAATATTTGTAGATTAGTATTTAATAATTGTGAAACATAAATTTTATAGAGATATTGGTTACTTTATATTATTAATAAAAATTAATCGATTATGAAATAATTTAAGTCAATCATCCCGGTTGATGGTTGTGAAAAAAAATAGCATTCAATTTTCTTTACCAGTTCCCACTAAAGAGAAGGGTCACCCATACCAACAAACTTTTGAATCAGTCAATTGATTCCGTGACCGGTTGTCAGAATTCGCATATGTTTCTGGTACTGTACGATCGGCCCAGGCTTAACATTACTGTGACCATGAAGGTGTTGCAGGCCCACTGTTTTCATGAATAATTTGTTATGTTTATCAAGCCAGTCATTCGGGAAAAATACCAGTAGTTTTCGCCAGCTACAAGTCGATCTCTTCCCTCTTACGGAATTTATTCTCTTTGCTTTTCTCGCATAAATACCTACCCACAGCGAAAAGTATACGCATCATCTGCCCGGAAGTTGATGTTTCCATTGAGAAAAACTAAGTTTGTTTAGTTGAGATTCAAACAGGAAAGCGATGTTTTCCAACTGTGATTAATGGCTTCTATCATTATTTACTCGTGGGCCCGGATTCAGCCTGTTTTTTTCCATTCCGAGTTTTTTTCGACACAGAAAATCCAACAAGTTTTGTTTTGAATGCCTGGGTATATCGCCCTGCGCTCTACGTTATGCGAGGCGGTCCCGCGCCGACACTAGGGAAATGTGTCGTCAGACTCCCACATCATCTGTTTTTGATTGAACGATAAGTATTCCTTTTTTTGGTGGATATTTTTGTTTTTTCTTAATGGACGGATAAGCATCTCCTTTTAGTTGTTTGGATTTGGATAAGTGATATATGTTGAGGATATTTACACGACATCACCACTATTATTATTAATGAAATAGAGTTTATTTTTAATATAAATAAATATCAACATACAAGATTATTCATTACAAAAAAAAGTGATAGAGAACAAACCACAACGTTATATTAGGTCACATTTAGGAAACATGAGGCAAAAAGGTAAGAAATTAACAAATAAATTAAGCTCGGTCTAGAAGAAACTCTAATACATCAAAAAAGAGATAATTAAGCAACAATAGCAAAGAAAACAACAAAGAAAGGTTTGTGATTTGCAGGATCACCCCATCCAGAGCCAGAGAGATCTTTCCCTTCAACAATAGGGTCCCAACGAGAGCTAGAAGTATTCTAGTCACCTTCCTCTTATTTTGCATTGTCTTGTATGGAGTGCTAGGGCGATATAGCCAAAGAGAGTTGAGGGAAGCCTTTATGTGCCACCCTACGAGCTCTTAGGAGAAATGCTCTACATGTGTTGGTCTATGGCAGGTGGAAATCCCCACCCAAGGCCTTGTCGAGGAGGAGGGGATGTAGATCCCCAAGCTCCACATTGAGACAAGGGGACAGAGTGGCATCTTTACGTAGAACCAATAACATGATGTTATCTACATGACTGACTATGTCGAGAACTACCTTGAAGAGATCCATTGCCTCCCAATAGAGGTGTGTTCCAAGGCGAGGAGGGCGACACACATGAAAAAATGCACAGGGCATCCCCCTAATGGCGACAGAACCACTAGAGGTAATCTAATTCGATAAAAACTTTATTCATGTACAATTGAATTTGCAAAAGCACATTAGAAACAATCATAGTTTTATTATAAGTATAAAACTAAATGTCAGTAGAATTATTGGCAAATATAGTTGAATTTCATTCCTTGCATATCCAAAACATAATTTCGATTCTGAAAGCATGCCATCTTCAATACAGAGTATGAAAGGGGACGAGTGATGTGGCTTAAAGAAATCATTTATCCATGCTGATGCCCAGGCACACTAGGCCCTCAGGCAAAACTAGAAAATATGCATGACGATCTCTGAGTGCCCACAAAAATGGCATTGGGGTTGAGCCACTCCGAATTGAATAATCCTTCTGCCTATAAGAATCCCTTGGTGGAGAAGGCATCAATTAAAGTAGGATAAATTCAACTCCACATAAGTTAACCACACAGTTTGGAAGTGTCTCCCCCATGTAGCAAGGCAGAAATGTATGCTCCAATGACCGTTAAACTAGTCCACCATAAGTAGGTGAGAAGAAATCCATTCATACCCTTTTTGAGCAGCATACTTCTAGAAAGGTGTGTCCACATACCACTTTTAGTCTTTCCATTAGGGATGGGAGGAATTGACTATGATTTTGTGGAGGAGATCCAAAGAAACAAAAACCACAATCTCCTCAAAAGACTCTTTGTCAATAGTGAAAATCTTGTATTTTACCCTGAATTCATCCCATTGGATCTAAAAACAAGTTTTTTTGCATAATAAATCCTGCACCATATGAATTCCCTTATGAAATAACTTGAGAGCATATATCTAGGGAACATCAGTGAGGGGAATTGTTTGCATATTGATAATGGGGGAGCACCATATAGAATGTTTTGATAGAAAGGCCATCCCAAAAACTAGATCCAATCCATAATAGCCAAGGTTTGACTTTCTCCCAAACTTTTCATATACTCTTGATAACAAAGGACCCCACAATTTTAACTAGAGTGGTAAGAGTGAGGAGATTGGAAACAAACAAACCTTTCCAAGCCACACACCCATAAGGGGAGCTCTGGGAAATGCAATTATGAATGAGCACCTTCCAGGATTCATTTCCTTCAATGGTAGAGATAATCCATTTCACACAAAGAGCAAAGCTTTGTCAGGAAACATTGATAAGGCCCATACCACCCACCTCTTGAGGGAGATAGCAATTATCCCATGAAACTTAATGAAATCCTTTACTAGTGGAGGGATTAACCCAAATTAAATCATTTAGAAGATTTTTATGCTTGTGAACAAACTTTTAGAAGGCATCCAATAGGAAGAATATCATACATGAGTGGTTGTGAGCACTTTGGAGCAAACTTTGAATTTGATAGCCAATGAATGCAGCTTGGTTATCAAGTAAACCAAAAGAAATCCACCCTATCCACCACATATTGCCAAAGCCTAAAGAGCAAGCCCTGGAAGGTGAATGGGATCCCTAGGAATTTAAATATCTCATCATGATGAAGTAACTTCCAATTCAAATGTGCCATCTAAGTAGGCAAAGGAAGGAAATATTATTTGGAGCATTGGGTTTTTTTTAATTGTGTAGAAGAACCAAAAATAAGACAAAATTTATCAAGATAAAGCATGGCATTAACAACATTATCCTCATCATATATGAGAGTGTTGAAGGAATCATCCATAAATTGCTCATTGAGAAGTTGTAGGGATTGTTCATTAGGCAATTAAAAACTCACAAACAAGGCCTTGAGATTGGGCATTGACAAGGAGATAGATGAGCCCCATAACAATGAGCACATAGAGAGCTAGGGCTAGGGGTATCCTTTCCTAATTGATTCAGGAAGGTCAAATCATTCATATCTTACCCAATTAATGGAAAGGAAAGTGGAAGCATCAATAAAAAGCATGCAGACCAATTTCAAGAAGGTGAGACCAAAACCCAAGGCTTTAACCATAGCCAAAATAAATGTAAATTATATGCAGTCATAAGCTTTTTTGATGTCAATCTTACTAAACATGACCTATTAGTTAGAATGATGAGCCCATTCCATGCCTTCCCACACATCAATAACATTATCCAGGATGTAACAACTTGAATGAACTCTGTTTGCTCTAGTTAAACAATCACAAGGAAAAGATGGAGGAGATGAAGTGTTAAATCCTTGAAAATAATTTTATAAGAGACATTTATTAGGGTGATAAGTCTCTAATTTCAAATTAACTTAGGGTCTCTAGCTTTCGAGATAAATTTGATGTGCCCTTTTTTGATGCATGGATGTATGGATTGATTGTTGAAGGCCTCAAGGTAGACTTAGAAAAGGTTAGCCTTGGTAGTACCCCGCATCTTTTTATAAAATTTTCAAGGGAACCCATCGCAACCATGTCATTTATCATTGGCCATTTCCATAAATCCCTCATATAAGTCCTTAATAGAGAGTTGTCTACCACATGAAATCCATTGAAAGTAGGTGACTTTAAATAGGATGATCGATAGGCATTGGTCCAAAGCTTGCTGACATTCATTAGAGGGATCCTAGGCCATGAACACTTGTTGGTAATGATTAGAGAAGGCATGGACCATATCAAGAATTTAAGAATAAATATGGTCATCTTCCTAGATAGATTTGATCTGTTGGGCTAATCACTTTGCCTTGAGCATATGAAGTATTTATTTAGAGACTCTATCCCCCACTTTGAAAAAGTGCAAGAGAGCACAGAGTTGAGATCCACAAGCATTGTACATTTCTACAATTTGGATTCTTTTTTCATTAATTCATCCACCTATAATTTCAAGGTGTAGTTGTAAGGGTGATTTTTAAGGTCCACCATCGCACAACTCAAATTTGAGGAAGTGGCCAAGTAGGATCACCGCTAAGTCTTGGCAAGTTGGTAGCCAAATATTTGAATAAATGTGGTCATTTGATGGACCACATATGCCCAGTATTATATCCATCCTATCTATTGATTAATATGGGGTACAAGGTTCCAAATCCATTTGATGTGAGCCATGGTGGGATTGTAGTCCAACAAGGCCATGTTTAGAAAAAAAAATAGGTTTTTTGAATTATGGGATTTTTGAATTGTCAGATTTGATCGACAAGTTGTTGGAAAGAACAAAATAGGGCATAGCTTCCATTGGGATGGAAAAGGTATTTTAAAAATATAAATACTATTGCATGGAAATCATATCCTAATCAAACCCTTTTAGCACACGATTAGTGCCATTTTGAATATTGGTCCAAGTGTACCAAACTTGAGATATGGGATGATGACTCATGTTAGGGTTATAAAACCCTAATTTATTTCTCAAATGAAAAAGCCACACTTATCTTTCACTGGTGGTCCATCACATGGGTAAATATCCCATCTTCTTAGTATATTGTTCTACCATATTAAAGTCACCACAAATTGCCTAGTGAGCATTAGGTAATGAGTTGGAAAACCATTTCCATAGATATATACTTTCGTGTACATCATTTGAAGAATAAACATTAATGATGCCCAAATAAAGATTCTTATTATTGAAAAGGGCCCAAATGACATGATGTGAAGGGTCATTTATGGAAACCATTAAGTGTGGCCACTACTTTGGGAAATAAAGGTCATAAGACCTCCATAACCTGAATCATGATTGCTAGTTAAAACTATATTGTTAGACTAGATAAATTTGTTGATATCACAAAGAAGGAAACCTTCCACCTTATTTTCATAAAGGTAGAGAATGTCCATGTCTACAAGATTTTTTTCTAAAATATCTCATTAAATACTTGTGAGTTTGGTCTATGAGACCCAAAATGTTCTATTAGAAACACTGCATAGATTACGAGTGTCAAGAGATATATCCTTGACATCGATACCTTGAAGGGCTTCATATATATTACTCAATAATTGATCCATGTTAAAAATAATAATTTTGGATGCTAGGAAAATTCAACCACATACTTCACCTCCTCAAAATAATCTGGATGAGCAGGACTTCAAGAGGGAGGTGAAGAACCCTAGGAAACACTACACGAGCAATTGCCTATGCCTAAATGAGAGAGCGGTGGAAGAGAAACTATCAGTGGCACATTTTGAATAAACATGAGAGCTAGAGAAAACATTAAACACTAAAGGGATGCTATGGAAACATGATTTGGATAATTCCATCTCATTATGTGCATGCTCCTTCGTGGGTTGAGTGTTTCTAGTCAACTATTGAGCAAGATAAGTTGTAGGCACAAATATGGAAGATGGCTTGTTATTTTTTATGTAGTTAAGATGAGGGATCCATTTATTGTGATTGATATTTTAGCCCTAAGATTTTTTTGGGATATTAGACGCATGTTTAGGAACTAGACTTTTGTGAGGCATATACAAAGGATAATAATTGATCTTGTGGTTTGAAAAAAAAAGTATTATCCAAATTAATATATATAAGACTCTATGAGAGTATTGATTATCACCAACTTGAATCTCAATATAATATTTGAGATCCTTGGATAATTCAATTTCAACACACACTCACTTTTGAGGGTGAGAAAAATAAAATATCATTGGCTTATGGCAAAAGACATAGTTAATGGAGGCCATGATTCGATTGTTAAAGTGATAGTAAAGTAGGGGTAGACCTGAAAACTCTACCCAGATGGGGACATTCAATGCAACATGATATGAAATAATAAAGCCTCGGTTATAGGGGATAACACCATTAGGGAGTTAAAAAAGTACAAAGTGATGAATTTGTTTAGTATTATACCCACATGAGTGGGGTCAAATAAATGAAGGAAAAAACCCTTGGTCATATTTTGGACACTCTCTAGCTTAATGCCATGAGTGGTCTAAACAAACTGAACACAAGTCTTAAGAATTCTTTTAGAAGGTATGCGGCCTATTAAAAACCAATTAATAAAAACCACTTTAACCATGGAAAAAAAATATTAAGGTCGGGCATGGGTAAAACCACATCAAGTCGAAAATCAATACCTTATGGTATAGTTTAAGTATAAACTTCTTCAGTCATTTGAGAGGTGGTGTCATGCTTCATATCTCCTCCTTAATCTGTTATGGCTTCAACATCCAGATGGGAGGGTAAAGAGGCCATTATATAGCTAAAGCTTGCCCAAAGGGAGAGGATAGTAAATGAAAGTAAATTCTAATACCCCACAAGAATCTTCAAGGACCGTAATGTGAATAAAAATAACTAGAGAAGAAAAGACAACAATGGTATGCATCAAAATCTTAAAATTAAAAATAAATTTATGTTCTTATCATTTCAATCAGGGTTTTTTTAGTGGAGAATCTTTGTTAATCTATGAATATTCCATTTTTTGAAGTTGACATTTGGCAATTTTTGTGGAGTGGCTAATGGGGGAGGATCACCTAAACTTTTGGGGTTAAAGTTAATTTTGAAGAGAGGTTCACCTACATTTGAATATAAATTTCCTCATATAAATGTAATTTGTTGGTACCTCAAAATCCAATCCTAAGAAATTCACCATATACCATCGGGCGACCTTAGGAAATTTTTTGGTGGTTCGTATTTTAGGTCCTAGGAGGGCTTCAAGAATCAACAGTTTCCATCAAGGTACACAATGATTTTTTATAATATAATGTCTTAGTATTTTTTATTATAATTCCATTTACTAATCTTTAAGTGCCATTGCAAAAATTAAACACAAGTGCATTCGATAGTAATTTGTGGATTTTCAATGATATCCTGTGACTATAGGTGCCTAATGGCAACATACAGTTGGATGATGGCAAGCTATGAGTAGACGATGGTAGGCTACCCATAGGAAGACATTAGTAGTATAGGGTAGACATCAAAAGTCTATGAGTGGACACCAATAGTCTATGAGTGAATGTTTACAGTCTGTAGGTGGACACTGATAGTCTGTGAGTGGATGTTGATAGTCTATGGGTGGATGTCAATAGTCTATGGGAAGGCACTAGTTGTCTATTTTCAAATGGTGGTACATAACCAATGTCACACAGGTATGCCAACATCTATTTCAGTCCTTAGGAGTTCTATATTATTAATTTTTAAATACTAAAAGCATCTAATACCCAAAATGTAAAAAGCTAGATTATGCATGAAACACATCATAATTTCTTATTATCCTAGTGCTCCCTCACTTTTGTTACACTTCTCCTCCCTATTTAAAATGACATTTTAATTTGATCTCACTCAGTACTACATTATACACTACTAGAAACATGTAGGCAAAGGTGAGTCGATCCTTAAAATAGAATGAGTATAACATAGGGAAAAGCAAAGATAGGGGATAGTAGCAAATGTGCCATATAGCATAATTCCCAACTTCAAAATTATTGAAAAAGTACCTTGAAACTTGATGGGTTATTTTCTCATCAAGTCTTTAGAAAATACACACACATTGATCTCTATCTTCATGCCAACTCCTATCATCAACCCTCAAAATAATTTTGTGTGTTAAAAATCCTAACAACTAGAGCTTTTCACATTTGTGACAAAGACCATTTATAAGAGAAAATATGTCATTTAACCAAAGTTTGTAAAAAAAAAATGGTTACAATAGAAAAGCAAATTAATCAGCGTTTTATGTCTACTAGTACAACCAATGGGAGTCCTCATGTTAGAGATTTGGGTAACAAAAATCATGTGGTTTATTTTATGTACATTGAGGCATTTTTAATAAGATCTAAATTATTTTAAGGAGGAATAATATCTGGTCCATTTGCATACTTTTCAGGAAACTCAAAATATGGTCAGTTCTTTTAATGATTACTTAGAATCCACTCTATGAAGTGGAGTTTACAAAATTGATTGTTCTTAGGGATGAATTAAATTGGTGAGATTAAACACTCCATTATCACTAGGACCATGGAACACACTATTGATTTAAAAACAAAAGAGTGATTAAGTTAGCTTTAACAAAACATTCATTTAATACTAAACATCATGTTTGCATTGAGGATACCAAGGTTTTAGACATAAACCATCACATCTTGAAATGACATCTAAGAGAAGTTATGGAGATTTGTAAACATGAGAGTAATCTAAAAAGAGATGTAGGCTTAGGTTTCAACAATTCCTATAAACCATTAGTCTATGATTCCAAAAAAATCCAATAGGTAATCCTCTAGTTTCTAGTTTCCTCCCTCTATATGTTTCTCAGTGTTTGGGTAAGTCTGATTTGATTGAGATTCCCACTCTCATTTTTCTCTATCTCTTTTGTGTTGAAACTTGTTCTTTCCTTACCTTCATCACTTCCTAAGATCCATTTTCTAGTCCTCTAAGTTCAATTATCAGGGTCTTTGTATTTTTCATTTATTAAATCATAAACTTATTCATATGTTTACTACTTCAAATTTCCAATTATATGTTTGGTTTAACAATTTATTTTATTATATTCATTACTTAATATTGTTTAAAAAAATTCCTTTGGTATTTTTACATCTCTAACCTACACACTTTATATGGTTTCATTTACTTACTTTTACTATTATTATTGATGATTGTATTTAATAATTTTGACTCTTTGATCTCATCACCCCATTATTATTATCATTGTTCAACTTTTCAAGTAATATTTTATTCATTGACATTCATGAACTTCCCCATTTTTATAATTATTAGTTAAATATAATTTTATACCTTAGTAGCATTTAGTTTAGTTTCTATTCTTATTATTTCATTTCATTCTATTATTTTTAACTTTATTACTATTTATCATTTTAATTATTTATTTTGTTTTTAGTTTTAAATATACTAGTAGGGTTTAGTGGTTGTTAATTTTATATTTTAATTTTAATTTTAATGTTTAATTTTTAATTATTATTTTTGAGTCATATAGTTTAATATTTTATCATATATTTTAAGACTTTTTAAAACTATTTTCAATTTCTCACCTTGATATATTTAAAATAGATCCAAGTTTAAAATTACATATCATTTTATTCTCACCCTAATGATGGTTCAGAGTGTGACTTGAAAGGTCATCCAAAATCTCTCACATAGTTATATCCCATAGCATTCGCACTACATTATTATGGATGGTGGAAACACTAATGCTCTTAATTTGTTTCAATTTTTTCTAAGGAATTGATATATCATTGAGTTTCAATAAAAACATAACTTTTTTTTTTAATTAAATAATTTCACCATTAAATAATAGATGATTTATGAAAATACTCAACCCTGAATTATAGAAAATACAACCAAACAAATCATTATCTCTCTCTCTCTCTCTCTCTCTCTCTCTCTCTCTCTCTCTCTCTCTCTCTCTCTCTCTCTCTCTCTCTCTCTCTCTCTCTCTCTCTCTCTCTCTCTCTCTCTCTCTCCTCCAATCATGGATATTATATAACACACACACACACACACACACACACACACACACACACACACACACACACACACACACACACACACACACACACACACACACACACACACACACACACACACACACACACACACACACACACACGTGCGCGTGTGTGTGCATGCACGCAGGCACACCCACACACACACACCAATCATGTATATTATATGGTAAGGTGACGAGTAGGGAATACATTTGATGGTTGACCCTAACTTTCATGATTTTTTTTATAATAGTTATTGATTAAATGCAACCCTTTAAATATTAGTATAATAAATTTTAATATAAAGAAACATTAAATATATAATCTATATATTTATTATAATTGTTTATGGTCTATTAAAAATTTCACCTTACATTTGATATAGTCTATCAAAAAAAAGATTGTAATTTACAACTAAATAACTCAAATATGATAATATGACCATCAAATTTTGTCTGAGTGATGAGTATAAAAATCAATCAGTGTATTGTTTGGTTTATTTCTTTATTATTAAAAAAATTAGGGCTGGGAAGTTATGAAACCTTAACAATTTTGGTGTCTTATTTAGGTTTGATGTAAAATTTTAATTTAACCATGCATTTTATTTAAAATGCATTGATGGTTTTTTAAGATATTAGTAGAAATATTGAAAATATTATTTAAAAATAAAATTATTTATTCAAATAAATAGTATTATTTTATATTTTTTAACTAAAGATAACTAGGGATAGTTCTTAGACTAGCAAAAAGTAAAATGAAAAATCATCGTAGAAAATCACTAGAACCATACGTGAAGAAATCACTAACCTAGATAACACTTTCGTAGAGATTGCACGTGCCCAAAAGTATTCCCCAAAATGAGATGTTTTGGATACATTTTCTAAGACCCACCAAATCTTAAACAATGTAGATTCTAACCATAAAAGGCACCATAGAATCTTCTAAAATGATAAATTTAAAATAACACAAAATATTGTCTTGTATTACTTATAGAAAGATATACAATCAATCAATCAAATTAATGCTTTTATTTTATAGAAAGAGGTGGTAGGTAAAATTAGGTAGGCCATTCTATCCACCTTACATATATGTATTTATAAAAAAGAGATCTAAAAAACCATAGAAGTAGTCTTCAATTAGAATTACCTCTATATCCTCAGTTTTCTTCTTGTCACCTTCAAAAAGTCCAGCCATGTCCTTCGATTATTTTGGAGATGAAAATGGACGAGTTAAAAATTATAGAGATGAGAAAATAGTAGCATCAAATAAGTATATACCCAAGCATTCCATGATCTCTACTTGACCAACTGAGAACTCCCAACCCCTCTAAGATGAGGTGATAATGATGAATAATATCCACTCCAAAGAAATACACAACACAATCCACATCCCCAATATTCATGTAGAGAAAAGTAATAAATAACATTGGTGAGCATATTTTCATCCTTCAGACTCTAGGCCAATCGAACACATTTCATCTATCGATCATATGTCTTAATTACAATTGCATGCTTTTGAGCTCATCTACCAGATCATCCTCATCAATATTCTTCCCATATATTGCCACTATCATTAATATCTTGACCCACAACTAATGCTGGGTATTTTAATTTCCATTCAAACCCATTGACATAACTTTCTCTAAGTAGCTTTTTTTTAAGGATATGAGAAAACACGTGAATGTTTGTCTAGCATAACCAACCTTGTCACCAATAATTCTTACACAATTACAGGGGAGGGTGGGGGAGAAATTTGGGTGGATGTGGGAGAGGTTAAGATGGGGGAAAGATCTTAACCAACACACACAAAGTCATTGTGTGCTAGCATTATCCTAAAAGTCAATAAAAACTCTGACTTGTCCCACCAATGGCACTTAATATTCACAACCTCATTTCACCAAACATCATTTCAATTTTTTGGGGCCACTAATAATGATTAATCATCACATGACTCCCCAAAATTAACGTTGGTAGTGGATTTACCACCTCACCCTTTAAAATGCACACTGTTAAGTGGCTTAAGAAAAACATGCGTGATCCCACTTCCATATTCCCTATTTCACCATTGCATGTATTTTACCATTGCCATATCCACTGTGTCATGTGTTTCAATAATAAGTAAAGACAAAATTTTATCTAAAAACATGCAATTGTGATTTCATAGTAAGCCATTTTTGTCACAAGTATTCTTGAGTATGTATTCACTGTAGTGGAGGGTTTAATGATTTTTAGCATATTAATTTGTATATGCAATTGCATGATTTGTTCAACCAAAAAGTTTGAATAGATATATTTTTATGTAGGCCATAGTAAGTTTTGAATGAATGAGATTTTACAAGACATTAAATCACCTATTATATTCAAATAATAACTTTAATTCAAAATAAATGCCAAAAGTTCCACTTGGTTGTTTCTATGAACAAAAACAATCAATTTGTTAGTTTAGGTCAAGCTCAAATCACTTATGAGATGTAAAATATGGAACATAAAATCATTTACTGGTGTGAAAAAAAATAAGGCGTAATCATTGTTTTAAAAAGCCAATATCTATGTAAGATTGAATAAAAAATAGGCAATATTTATAGGATTGTAATCAACTTTGAAAATAAGTTTGGTGTAATGCCTAGGAGTAACATTAAGGATGTATAAATAAACTTGAAGATTTTGATCAACAATGGTAAGCAAGAAACAAATGGCTTTCCTTCCCCTAATTCAAATTCTAAAAAAATATTTATTGGAATTAGTTTTAGTTATTAATAAACTACAATTAAAAATGAACACACCAATATACTAAGAAATTATATGGATTCAACCTTCAGCTATAGTTCCAAGAGTCGATTTTTTATGTCCTCACTACTTAGTTGAGTATAATCTCTTTTAATAAAATGAAAAAATCCAACCTCATTCACGTCAATAATTCTTACTCAAAATAAAAAATATGCACCTGTGTTGGAGTGAAATTTAATAGACTAGATACCATAAGCCATGTATCAATTGATTAACCACCAAATTCAAGTTTATTATAATTTTAAAAATATCTAGTTGCATTTCATCAATTTTATATTTTTCATCTATCCTATAAAACATTGAGCTCATTATTCATCTCCAAATTGTAAATAGAGTTCTAAATTTCACCTTTTTCCTTTAGTTTCACACTCATTTACTATCAACTTCAATATATTCTTCAATCTCCTTATCAGTTGACCTTATTGAGCCTTCAAAGAAATCATATGTTCAATCATTTGTTCCATTAATTTATCTATTTCTATGATCTTGTAAATAAAATTTGTGTAACCCTATCATGTTCTCATTCCCATTGTAACTAGTTTTACTTTGTTCCTTTTCTTTTTGTATTTTATGTGTTTTCAATAAATATGACTTCAAATGAACTCTTTTTACATTTTTAAAACTACGTGAAGAAGTTATATTCTTGAATCCTTACTTTCCTTACTTAGTATTTCCACTATATGTTCCTGCATACACTTCTTTCCTCTTGTGTTCTATGTCTAGCCAAAATTACATCTCCATGTTTTGTGCAAAGCTTTTTTTTTTTTTTTTTCACAAATACTTTATTTTATAGTGTCTAGCTCATTCCAATTCATGTTCTCTAAATAAAGAAATAAACTAAAAAAATAAAGAAATGAAGAAGAATATTGGTTCACAAAATGAAATTGAAAATTTGTGTTTTCTCTTCAAAAGTCTAAGATTATGTAAGAATGAGAATTTAAAAAAAATAATTTAAAAAATCATTTTTATAAAAAAAATAGAATAAATTTTTACATCTTAAAAATCTACTAATTCAATAAATCATAGAAATACATAACCAATTTATCAATTTATAAAAATAAAATAATAAAACAAATATATAAACAAATTATAACAAAATACCAAAAATGAAATAGCATAATTAATAATATGTAGAACTTACAGAATTAATATGCCCAATTTTTAAAATGATAATTTTATTTTTATCTCCTCAAGTCTACCACTTTACTTAAAAGTAATGTAAAAAACTTTACATTGCATGCCCACCAATCCAATGGACTTTGTATAAATATGCATCATTATATGTGCACTTAGCCTATTATAATGGAAAATGGTTTAAAAGCCCATTTGAGTAGTTGAATTTGCAAACTATTGTTTAAGTTTTAAAACTTCTTTTTAATAATATATGTGTTAGCTCATTAATTTATTATTCAACTTACAAAAAGGTTTTTAAAGTAGTTGATATTCTAAAACTATCACGTTAATTCATTAGATTTGCATTTGAAGATAAAACTATTGTTGAGACCCATCATTATTATATATATTCCTTCATCATGTGCATTTGTATATATGAAAATATTAAGGTCAGTCTATTTCTTAAACAGGTATAAGCAAACCAAAAAAATCTATATCAAACTAGATGGATAAGACAAGTGACTGAGAGGTGTTTGAATAACCACCAAATGTATAATAAAAGGTAGACAAAGTGAAATAAATATTGAAATGTATCATTTACACTATAAAGATTTTGATATAGATTTTTTGTAATATTCATGAGTCTAATATCATTATAATGAATTATTATTTTAAAAAAAATTAACATAAAATTAGAATGAGAAAATTGAACTTCTAAAAGACTCTTCATTTGAATAAAGTAGTGACTATGTATTTAAAAAACAAACATAATACCGCCAACATAAATTCTCATAATAACACGCTTAACCATAATATAACATGACTTATAATTACTTATAAATTATCTTGAACCTACATTTAAAATGTTTTTAAGCATGAATAAAATCATAAATACATATCATAGATTTATGTAGTACCACCTATCAAAAATTTCATTTGCCCTATGTTTATAATGGTAGGCATGTCCTTAACCCATAATTGTCTAGCCTAATCCATCTAAACTTACATGTCATATTTATTTTATAACCATATATTAACAATGTATCACTGCCTATGTTAAATCTCTTGAAAACATTTATAACATTTTCTAATTAGTAAGGGGTAGACATTTTTCTGTTAAATGTTAGACAGGTGTATAATAACCCAATGTAAGTTTATATGGACTTGTTTTATATAAGCATAGAAATACGATACACTTATTTAAGTAGACTTTAAGTATGCATAGGATTTTTGATTTTTTTTTTTTTTTAAAAGATAATTGTTATAAATAAATTCAATTTATAAAGGTATAGAGTATCAATATTTTATATGAATATTTAATAAATTTATTTATATATTTAAAATAGAGATTTATGAATCAAGTTTGAAGTTGAACAATGAAATTAAAAAAAAAATTATTTATTTTTAAGGAGAAAAACTTTGTATTAAGTTATATTTAGAGAGTTATACATCTTTGATTCTTATAATGAATATATTTTTTTAGTGGCTTTTGATTTTTTTTAATGATGTGGTAAAACCTACCACAAATCTCATAATACAATTGACATTTAAATAAACAATTATTTTCTAATTTAATTTATTTTTACAAAATTTATATATGTATTGATGTTGTAAAATACATTACTCTCACTCCATGTAGAATTGATAAGATAATATCTACATTTAATTGTAAAAAAATTTAATTTTTTTTTATTTTTTTTTCGAAAGTAATAATACATCTATCTTCTATTTAAAAATAATGTTCCAAATAATAAAACATTTTTATTAACAATGATTTAAATTTTTTTGTGAAAACTAAATTTATCTAAGATTTATAAATCTGTATCATATGAATTAAAATGAAGGTCATTAAAAAAAATGTAACATAATTTTTCTTTTCCAAATTTCTTTCATAAACTTCTTAATATATAACAAACCATGTAATCTTAACACTAATTTTAAAATACTACAAACTTTTCAACAAAAATTTCACCCTTAAATAAAATCATATCATACTCAAAATGCTATAAATACTGATTACTCTAATATATTTAAATATATATTTAAAAAATATAATAAATAGTCTTACCTATACTATGGCATAATATTAAACCTTGAAATACCTAACCTTATGCTTGACCTATATTACCTTACTATGTGTGCATATGTTCATTAAATTCCATAGTATTAAATTAAATAAGAAATTACATTCTAACCAAGCTATTTCAAAGACCTCATCTTTGCTGATATGAACACATTCCTATATATTTTCCCATTAACTGTCTTTAGGAATGGGGACTAAATCCAAGTTAGTTTAGTATTTTTTTATGTTTCAAATTAAAAATAAATACCATTATATCTCTGTTCTTTTTCTTTATTGCTAATGGAAATATTATAAATAAAAATTTAAAAGGATTTTATAAATTATTTTAAAAATAGTTAAACGTTATCAATGATTCAACGTATCATTATATATATTTGTTTAAATATATATTTGATAATTTATTTAATATAAATGTTTTATATAACATTAAAATTATAGGAAGTTATGAAAATTATTATCATTGTATACATTAAAATTGTAAAGTTAAAGAAAAAAGCTCAATGACTATCTGAAAACCAACGTATTATTATTATGACTTATGAAGATATGTAGATTCATCTTTATAAGAAAACCATGAATGAGAAGATCATGAATACTTTTGATCATATTTTGAGCCAACATAAAACCATACCTTTATATTTGAGGCATTCTTTGAAACAATACACATGCCTTCCTTCTAGGACATGGAAACCCATAACATTTCATGGGCAGAAATTTTTGAAAGCATACACATGATTGGGTATACTAACCTATGAAAATAGTAGGCATAAATTGGGTGTTCTATTCCTCCTACCTTACCTACCTTGGAACCTCCGCCTGAGCTTCAAATTCAAAACTTGGATGCTCAGATCAGTGATTACACGGAAGGCACTTTGATTTCAAAAATGGGTTAGATGATTGGATTGTACACGGGGCATTTAAACACCAGCAACACACACCATCAGACCGCATATCACGATTTGTAAATTCAAATCATGAAACCAAATGCCTGATTACCTGCTAAATCACTTGGGTTTTCAAATCATTAAATTTTATCGCCACGTAGACCCTGCCACGTTGATATGTGTTTATGTGCTAGTTTGGACGAGCAGTTTGGGGTGAAAGGAGGGGGTAACAGCGAGTTCATCATTACTTTTTTTTTCAAAATCATTATTTAAGATGCCTAAACTGAGAATTTTAAGATGTCATAGAAACATGAATTATACCATTTTGAGTTTAGTGTCTAAATTATTTAGGTTTTTTTGAAATAGTCAAGTATAAATGGGTCAAACACCAGAAATTTGAAGAGGTATTATTATTTTTTAGAAAAATCAAAGTAGATAGTTTTTTATGCGACCTATCATTTTTTTAGCATCGTTTAGTATTTTGCTAAACCTTTTGATGGAAAGTTAAATAAGATCATCTAGTTTGCAACCTATAGTTTTTTAAAAATTAATTAATGGATATTTATTTTTTTACTAATTTCACAAATCAATACACAGTACGATACGATCAATAATCTATAGTCGATAGTGCAGCGTCCCTTAACTACATAAAAAAATATCGAAAAATAGATTTTTTTTTAATATGTATAAAATTAGGTTTAGTTTTCATCCATATAATTATTTTTATTTAATTCAACAAATGAAAATATACATAAATAAATATGAACATGTATAGTTGCAGCATATAATGCTAAAAAAGATATACTTAGAAATAAATATAGATAACAACCTTAAATTTATATATATATATATATATATATATATATATATATATATATATATATATATATATATATATATATATAAAGGATAGTGTAGCCAATATTGTAGTGATATTTTAAAGAAAAAAATTGATAGAATTCATAGTGTTTAGCATGACTAAAGTTTTATTTTGTTATTTTTAGTAAAACATACACATTCGACTATGTGTTTGCAGGTCCATACCTTAGGCTCGGGAATACATGACATTCATGAGCCTTCAAGTATGTGTTTAAAATGTGAAATATAATAACCTTATATGTGAAATTACTGCATATGTAGAATACTTTGCATGCATTTTACATGCATGCCAAATTAAACCATGTGAACCTACTTTTCTTAGTCTAAATGTTGTTTTATTGAGGCTAAAATGATTTGTTTAGAGTTTTAAGAGTTTATGATTTAGGGTTTAGGGTTTAAAGATTAGAGATTACAGTTTATGTTTTAACACATATAAGGTCTAATTGTGAATGTAATTAGGGCTAAGTTGAACTCTTTTAACCTATTTGTGACTACAAAATATGATTTTGGAGTCAATTAGTATCTCTGTCATAATAAATTGAGCTCATTAGTCAATTGGGCCAATGCGTGATGCAATTTGGGCTAAATTGAGCCTTGTAAACATAATTCTTACTCTAAAAGATGTTAACTATGGCTAAATTAATTGATTTAGGGTTTACAATTTAGGGTTTAGAGCTTAGGGCATAAGGTATAGGGTATAGGATTTAAGGTCCAATCATGAAGGCAATCGAGGACAATTTGAACTATTTAAATTTATTTGTGACTACAAAATGTGATTTTGGGCACAATTTTCTCCAACCTCATCACAAATTGAGCCAATCAATCAAATAGGCCAATAAATAATGTTATTTGTGTTGAATTGAACCCTATATAAATATAATTATTACTATAAAGGATGTTAAGTAAGCGATCGATTTAAGTTTTAAGGTTTATGATTTAAGGTTTAGAGTTTAGGGCTTAGGTATTTGGGCATATAAGGTTCAGGTTTCAGGGTATAAGGTCTAATCGTGAAGGAAATTAGGGACAAATTGAGCTCATTTAATTTTTTTTTACTACAAAATGTGATTTTGGACTCAATTGGCCCCCACATCATCTCAGATTGACCCAATTAATTAATTAGGATAATGAGTGGTGTGATTTTGACCAAATTGAGCCCTATGAACCTAATTCTTACTCTAAATGATGTTAATTAAAGCTAAATCAATTAGTTTAGGGTTTAGGGTCCGATCATGAAATTAATTGAGGATAATTTGAGATATTTGAACCTATTATTGACCAAAAAATGTGTTTTTGGGTTCAATTAGCCCCCATGTCATCATACATTGAGTGAATTAGTGAATCAGGGTAGTTAGTGGTGCAATTTATACCAAATTAAGCCATGTAAAAATAATTATTAATTTAAATTATGGTAATTAGGGCTCAAATGATTGAATTAGGGTTTTAAGAGTTTATGATTTAGGGTTTAGGGTTTCTATATAGTTTAGGGTTTATGGATTAGATTTTAAGGTTTAGGGTATAGGGTATAGGGTATAGTGTTTAGGGTATAGGATATAGGGTTTAGGGTTTAGGGCTTAAGGTTGTTGGATTAAGGTTTATAATTTAAGGTTTAGGGTTTAGGGCTTAGGGCTTAGGGTTTAAGGTTTCAGGTTTAGGGTCCAAATGTGAAGCTAAACGAGGATAATTTGAGTTGCTTGAACCTATTTGTGAGCATAAAATGTGTTTTTGAGTTTGATTAGTTTCGCTATCATCATAGATTAAGTGAATTAGTTAATTGTATGTGATTTGGGCTAGATTTATAAATGTGAACCTAATTCTTAGTCTCAACGATGATAATTTGGGTTTAAATGATTGGTTTAGGGTTTTAAGAGTTTATAATTTTTGGTTTAGGATTTATAAGGATTATGGATTAGGGTTTAAGGTTTAGGGTTTAGGTTTTAGGGTTTAGGGCTTAGGGTTTAGGGCTTAGGTTTTACAATTTAGGGTGTAGGGTATAGGGTTTATGGTTTAAGGCCTAGTTTCTAAGGTTTACAATATAGGGTGTAGTATTCAGGGTCCAACCGTGAAGGTAATTAAGGGTAATTTGGGTTTCTTGAACCTATTTATGATCACATAATTTTTTTTGGTTTGATTAGCCCTCGTATCATCAAAGATTGAGTGATTTAGTCAATTGGGGTAGTTAGTGGATCGATTTGGTCCAAATTTACCCCTGTGATCCTAATTCTTAGTCTAAATGATGGTAATTGACACCCAAATGATTATTCTAGGGTTTTAAAAGTTTATGATTTATGGTTTAATGTTTATAGGGATTAGGTTTAACATTTACGGTATAGGGTTTAGGTTTTAGTGCTTAGGGCTTAAGGTTTACAATTTTGGGTATAAGTTTTAGTGTTTATGATTTACTTAGGTTTTAAGGTTTACAGTATAGGTTATAGGGTTTAAGTTCTAATCGTGAAGACAATTGAGGATTATTTGAGTTGCTTGAACCTTTTTTTGAGCACATAATGTGTTTTTATATTCGATTCGCCATCATGTCATCATAGATTGAGTGAATTATGTAAATGGGGAAATTAGTGGTATGATTTGAGCTAAATTTATCCAAGTGAGCCTAATTATTAATAAAAATGATGGTAATTGGGGCTCAAATGATTGGTTTTAGGTTTTAAGAGTTTATGATTAATGATTTAGGGATTCTTCGGCTTTGATTTTAGGCATTAATGTTTAAGGTTTAGGATATAGGGTTTAGGGTAGAGGGCTTAGGGTTTAGGGATTATGGTTTAAAATTTAGGGTATAGGGCTTAGGGTTTAGTGTTTGTCACTTAGGATTTAAGGTTTAAGGTTCAACTCTGAAGGCAATTAAGGATAGTTTGAGTTGGTTAAACCTATTTATGAGCACATAATATGATTTTGGGTTTGATTAGCCCCCATGTCATCATAGATTGAGTGAATTAGTCAATTAAGGTTGTTAGTGGTGCAA
This sequence comes from Torreya grandis, assembly GCA_037957365.1. Classification (NCBI taxonomy): domain Eukaryota; kingdom Viridiplantae; phylum Streptophyta; class Pinopsida; order Cupressales; family Taxaceae; genus Torreya; species Torreya grandis. Next base: position 1,503,961 of record JARHVA010000069.1, read on the forward strand.
TCTAAGCCAAATTTATCCATGTGAACCTAATTTTTGGTCTAAATGATGGTAATTGAGGCTCAAATGATTGGTTTAGGGTTTTAAGAGTTTATGATTTATAGTTTAGGGTTTTTAGGACTTTAGGTTTAGGGATTAGGGTTTAAATTTTAGGGTTTAAGGTTTAAGGCTTAGGGTTTACAATTTAGGGTTTAGAGTTTAGGGATTAGAGTGTAAGGTTTAGGGTATAGGTGTAGGGTTTAGAATCCAACCATGAAGGAAATTGAGGATAATTTGAGTTGATTGAACCTATTTGTGAGCACATAATGTTTTTTTGGGTTGATTAGCCTTGTTTCATCATAGATTGAAGTAATTAGTCAATTAGGATAGTTATTGGTATGATTTGGGCTAAATTTATCCATATGAACTTAATTCTTAGTCTAAATGATGATAATTAGGGTTGAAATGATTGGTTTAGGGTTTTAAGCATTTATGATTTAGGGTATAAGGTTTATTGGGCTTCAAGTTTAGGGATTAGGATTTAAGGTTTAGGGCCTAGGGCTTAGGGTTTAAGATTCATGGTTTACAATTTAGGGTGTATGGTTTATGGCTTAGGATTTAAGGTTTACATTATAAGGTGTAGGGTTTATGGTCTTATTATGAATGTAATTAAGAATAATTTGAGTTACTTAAACATATTTATGAGCATAAAATGTGTTTTTGGGAATTGTTAGCCCCCATATCATTAAAGATCAAGTGAATTAGTCAATTGGGGTAGCCAGTGGTGTAATTTGGACCAAACTATCCTTATGAACCTAATTCTTAATCTAAATGATGGTAATTTGGGGTCAAGTGATTAGTTTAGGGTTTTAAGAGTTTATAATTTATGGTTTAGGATTTATAGGGCTTCATGTTTAAGGATTAGGGTATAGGGTTTAGGGTTTAGGTCTTAAGACTTTAGGATTAGGGTTTATAACTTAGGGTTTAGGGTTTAGGGATTAGGGTTTAAGGTTTAGGGTGTATGGTGTAGTGTTAAGGGTTTAGGTTTAGGGGTGTTTGTGTATATACCTAATAATGAGTATGCAATAATACCACATACATGATTATGATATTATTAAAAGAAGTGTATGATCAATGTCATTATTTTCACATTGAGAGTTTTTTCCCATGCTTAATTTATTCTATTTCATTATACACATGTTGTAGGTCTATTTTTTTATTAATTTTATGTATGTATCAACCTCAAAAGTAGAAAGCTTCATCTACTCATGGTTGAGTAAAGAGTGTAGTCATTTTTTAATTATTTTATCATTGTCCACACTCAGTATTATAGATCAATTAGGTTTATTTTTTAATAATTGGATTGTTATCCCTACCCTCAAAAGTTGACAACTTTGTGCAATCATTGGTGACAACTTTCGTAATACCAAAAAGAAGAAGTTAAAGCATAAAATATACCAGAGGAATTAGAAGTGCAAAGATAAAATCAAAGGCAATGAATGCAAAATATTCATGCAAGTAAGTGTATTATCCCTAATAAATTTTAATGTCACAAATAATGATGAAATGAATAATGTTAGTATACCAAATTCTGAAATTAGAATTGTCAATTTTGATAGTATACAAAATTATAATGCAAGTTGACATGTAAATTTTAAGGTTTTTAATTTTGGTGATGATGATAGTATGCATGATGATGTAAATTGCATAGAAACACTGATTGGTGAAAGTAACAATCAAGAAAATAATATGGAAATACCATCAAATGAAGAAAATACTAATGAAGAAAATAATATGGCAACACCAAATTAATAAAATTTACCATTAAGAACACCTCCTATGATTTTGAAAAGAAGACCCATGTATTTAATTGAAATTGATGAAAACATTTTGAAACCAATGCTTAAAAAATGTCTGAGTGCCATATGAGAAGAAAATATATTAAAATTTGGGACTTTCACTTTGAAAAATTAAATGTAACTCAAAGATGCCAATTATTTGTTACATTGATGAAAGTGTTTAAGATGAGACATACAATGAACACCCTAGGACTAAGAACATCTAATATTGATGGTGTAAATAAGGAAATTGTTGAAAATTTTCATAATGCATACCATCAAGTAGGTGTGAAGAAATTAATCAAAGATGGTAAAGTTCCTCGATGCATTATTACAACTTCTTTGGTAATTTGCCAAAAAATTAATAAATGATTGATTAGACAAATAGGTTGAGCATTACACATAAACAGAAAAACACTAATGAAAGTGAATGGGAGATGTAAAAGACTTGATGTTGCTAGTAAAAATGACTTGTGGGAATTTTTTAGTATACTTCCATAGAAATAAAATGACATAGCTGATGCCCTAAAATATTTTCTTGTAAAATTTTGGAAAGATAACACAAGGTGTCGCCTACTATTATAGATGTAGTGAAAATAATATTTAATTTTTTAATCGTGAACCACATCCTAAATATTTTTTGGATATGAATAAAACACAACTTCACTCTAAATTTATAAAAACATATCCACATATTTATATTAGTTGAAGATATTTTTAAATTACCAAACCCTTCTATGTGAAAATCAATCACACGTGAACTACTTGTTGTTGTAGGCAACGCGTTGAATTTTCAATGCATTATGATATTTTTCATCATGTTCATTGTAATTTGTATATAAACAAAATTTTGTAAGAGTGTGGAGTGGAAGCCTTGCCAAAATCATTAAGGGAATCTGTTCCATCTATTTTTTATGAAAGATGAGATGGAATTTTTTTTATAATGAGAATGTAGGGATGGAACTTGCAACATTTGTGGTGGATTACCAAAATTGAAAAATTGTACCCATGAGGAGAGTACACACAAAATTGGAAAAGAATTGGTTGGTTTTAGTAAATATAAATATGTGACATATCAATTAAAATATGGAAAGGAATATAAAAGGTGTGAGCTTGTTACAGAACAAATACCTATTTCCAAATTTATGGATAAATTTAAGAGGAAATTGTATATGATTATGCAAGGCACACATTTAGAGGTCGATGAATAGATGAATAATTCAAGTTAAGGACACAATCCTACTTGGTACTATTATTTTAGTAGTTAACTTTGTATAGAATTACACATTGCAATGAAAAAGAGAGGTTTGATCACAATACTACAATTCAATTAAGGTTTCCATTTTTGTGCATATAACATTTCATGCATTCACCTAATAGTATAGAGCATGATAAAAAAATATAAAGGGATTACCAATTATATGTCATAGATAATCTAACACACTTTTTAGAGTATCTTCAAGGTTGTTTTAAGATTGTATAGATGTTCTACTCATTGAGCAGTATGCATGTAACCACTAGTGTACAATGTATTTACAATTTCACAAAATAAAGCCATAGAAAAGGGGAGCATGACGGTGTAGGATCCTGTGTCAAAAGAACATTTGTAAGAGAGGACTTGGAAGTTTGAAGAGGTCACTGATTTAACTGATGCAAAAAATATAGTTGAATGGTGTAATTAAAATATGGGCCATGATGATAAACAAAATTATATTATTCATAGATATTTATTTTTGATGGAAGATGAATAATTGCCAAGCTATGAAGATTGTATGATAGTAACAAGATTGAGTGAATTACACTCGTTTTATATCTCAAGCGTAGGTTATTAGATGGTTTATATGAGGCACATGAAATGATTTTTTCTACTTGCATTGAATTATTTTGGAATGAGAGTGAGTCACAAGATTGGGTGGATGAATGGAATTGTAGGATTTTAGTTTCAATTGACACTTATCAGGTTCCACTAGCATTAAAACTTATAGTACTAACATCATCACATGACTTTGACCATGTACCTGATCTAGTGAAATGAGGTACCATATATTTAACATGTGTTTCATGTACTAAATTTTTTAAATACATCAATGGATCATGCTATTAAATCATGTTTTTTTATAATGTAGGGCATGTTTATGTAGTTATTGTAGATGAGGATAATGAGGAGGGGACAAACTACTACTTGTGTCGGTGTGTAGAGGAAAAATAGAAATTAACTTATGTGATCAAAGATGGGAAAAACATTCACTATCCCATTGGGTCTATGGTAGTTACTAGAACTTTCCTTCGACACCATCCTATGAATTTTTCAAATGTATGGTTGTTTGAAGACTACAAGGTACATAGGAAGATACTCCACTATTCAAATTTGTTTCTTTCAATAAATGTTTAGTTGCACAAATATCAAGGTATGCCATTACAAAGGACTCCATAAAAGGTTCATGAAGTGATTATTTTTACTATAAATAATAGATATGATCTTAGTGGTTCCTTATATTTAAGTCCCAATGTATGTTGACTTCTCAAATGCAAATGTGTTTACTTTTAACAAATTTTATTTATTTTTTAGGTATTAAATATAAATTTAAATTTAATTACATATTAACATATTTTTTTATAGATTAGTGATGACAAATTAGATTCCACCTTCACATGGTTGGCACTGTTAGTAGAAAATTCCATATTCTTGAAGCTAAGAGAAGCTTTCAGTTCATATAGATGATTGACTATTTTACCTTATATAGGGAAATTTCATCTTGAGGCTAGAATAAGTACTGCATCTCCTAATTGGGTGTACTCTAATTCCAATAATATGGTCATAGAGTTTAATATCCACCCCTCAATGTGGTGGCAATGCTATTTTTTAGCCACAAGGTCCTATAGATAGAGATCACTAACTATGGCAGTGCATCCTAACCACCTTTCTTGTCAATGTTGCTTGAGGTTAAAATTATTGAAAAAAAGGGTATCCACATGGATTTTGAGGCTGTGGTGGTGGTAATTCATGTAAATTACATGTCTTGAGGTGTTAAAAGTAATGTATTTTGGAGTAGAGGTCCTGGAATAAAAGAAATCTTTTGGAGGCAAAGAACCTCTATCTTAACTACATAAAAAATACATTTTAGAACTAATCATTGAATCCTCTGACATGAGTTCGTCAATGATTTTTAATCCAAGGGACTTAGGTTGTAAGTATAATACTTCAAAACACACATGATAGTTATTTTTGTTCATGGATATGACTTATAGTTTTTGTTTTATGAATGTCCAAACTTTGCCTAAAAAATAATATTTTTTCCTTAGAGATAAATGTCATCTTGAGGCCAGAACAGGTGCTCTATGTATAAATCAGGAGTACATGGATTCCAATAATGTGGTCCTAGAGGTTAATATATACCCCCAACATGGTGATGATTCCATTTTTTAGCCACAAGGCCTCAACGATAGAGATCAACTGTAGTTTGTATCTTACATCTAGGAAAATGCCACCTTGAGGCCATAACAGGTGATCTATATATGAACTATGAATACATATATGCTAATAATATGGTCCTAAATTTTAATCACCACCCTCTATGTGGTGGAAATACTAGTTTTTAGAAATGAGGCCCTAGAGATAGAGATCTCCAACTGCACCTTGCATCTTGCATCTAGGGAAATGCCATATTGAGGCTAGAATGGGTATTCCATATTCTAACTGGGCATACTTAAATTCAAATACTATGGTCCTAAAGGTTAATATCCACTCCCAATGTGATGGTGATACCATTTTTATCCATGAGGCCCTAGAGATATAGATCTTCAATTTCAACTTACATCTTGACAACATTTCTTGTCACTATTGCTCAAAGTCAAAAATTTTGAAAAAATGGTATCCACATGGATTCTGAGGCTATGATATTAGGATTTCATGTAATTACACATATTTAGTTTTCAAAAGTGATGTATTTTGAAGTGTAGGTTCTAAAATCATAAATGTCTATTGGAGGCAAAGAACCTATCTCTTAACTACATAAAAATTATATTTTAGGATTGATCACTGAATCATATGCCATGAGTTCATCGATGATTTTTAATATAATGTCTTTGGGGTACAAGTAAATGGCTTAAAAATTCATGTTATGGTTATTTTGGTTCATAGATATAACTTATGGTTTCCATTTTATCTATCTCCAAAGTTTGCCTAAAAAAATATTTTTTCCTTATAGGGGAATGTCATCTTGAGGCTAGAATGAGTGCTCTATCTCCTAACTAGGTGTAATTATATGCCAATAATGTGGTAATATATGTTAAAAACCACCCATGATGTGGTTGATATACTAGTTTTTATCTATGAAGGCCTAAGAGATTTCCATTTTTAGCTTGCATCTTGCTTCTAAGGATTTGTCATTTTAATGCTGGAATAGGTACTCCATATCCTAATTGGCTACACTCAGATACCAATAATGTGGTCCTAGAAATTAATCACCACCTATAACATAGTGGTGATGCTAGGTTTTAGCCATGAGGCCCCAAAGATAGATATATCTAACTATGACTTTCATCTAGCATCTAGGAAAATATCATTTTGAGGCCATAATAGGTACTCTATCTCATAATAGAGTGTATTCATATGCCAATAATTTTGTCCTACAGGTTAATCTCCACCCTTGACATGGTGGTGATGCCATTTTTCAACCATGAAGTTCTATATATTTCTTTCAATATGTCTTCTAGGTTTTATAATCACATCACTGTACTACTTGAAACTGAAAATTTTGTTAGCACCCTCCAAAAATTGATCTCAATCAATATTTTTATCCATGACTTGATGAAAATCACCTTACAAGATTTTTCTTACCTATTTACTTTCTTCATTATTCTAAGAATCTATTCACTTCTTCCTTAACTCCTTACTTATTTTGTTGTTCTTGGAGATGACAACCCTCGTATTCATAGTGATCTTAAAGTATTTTCATTATCTATTACTCTAAAATCTTAGTGAACACTTTAAGTTTCATTAAGACCTGAAATTCATGATTGTACTCCTCTTATAGTTATCTCACAAGAGTCTTGTTCTAACTTTACAATATAGATATAACATTCTTAAATTAGTTTCTTCAAAACTAATGAGATTATTCATGATTTCAACGAGGTTACTAGGTTTTTCAAATCACTAACCATAACTCTTATGGTCTATTCCAACATTTCCCTTTAGAGATTCATTATATTTATACTCATGAAGAGTAGTTTTTTCTCTTATGGCTTATATCATTTCAATCTATTATAGAAATATGAAGACTATGAACTAATATTTTGACTAGGATGATCCCTAGGATCATTCAAGACATTATATTTAGGTCTACTAGTTATCCATTTAACCTTTCAATATTTAATCTTATACATGGAAAGATCATATTTATGCCATCTAGCTCTATTTTAGATCTAAGATATAGTCTATTTACACACAGTCACCTATATATTATTTAGTGAATTATTTAAACACCTAAAATTATTTAGTTCCTCTTACTAAACCTTTATAGTATCTACATACCAAGTTTGGAATGATTTAGATCAACTATTCAGGAGGTAAGTGAGTTTCCATGCTTATATCACTATGTTTCTTTGACTTTTTTGGACATGCATAAAATAAATCTTCAATATTTGAATTTTTGAAGCATTCAAAAGTTTAAAATGATCAATATTATATTAGAGAAGTCCTCTAAAATTTATCTACAAACTTTCATGATATCTTTTTGATTATTCATCAACTTACAACCTTTTATTAGTAAATCTCCAAAAGCCCTTTTTTTTGGTTATATACAAGCCTACAGACACTAAAATGCAAATATACTTCTTTACGTGGGTCTTAAACCACTAAAATGTTTTATAAAACATCTCTTAAAACCCCATATACCATAATAAAAGGTTTGGACAATTTTTTAGGGTTAAATTTTATTTTAGAGGCATTTTTATCCTTCAAACCTTGGTTTAGGGTTTATCAAACTCAAGAGCACACTAAATAGGATAATTTAACTACTAATTATTGGAAATTGATTCTTTCCAATTGAAATATGATCTCTATAACATTACCTTACTCTTATTTATTCTTACTTATTCATGAATAATCTAAAATTGCTAAAGACATTCACTATTGTTCTTGATTGTCATAAACATGCCTATATTTGTAGACCTAAGAATATACAAAATAGAAATATTGAGATTTAACATCTTTAAAATGGTTCTCTTCTATCTTTTTAAACTCTCACACACGTTTACCAACTAGTATAGCCGTTTATTGATCGTAGTCAATCAAAATAATGCCAAAACACTCACTTTCTTTCCTTGACTATTAACAGAGTCCTTAAAACTCATAATATAGAGTGATTTAATATAAATGGATTAATATGTATTGAATTTCACTATTTCCTTTTTCCATGATCAATATCTACATACATATTTCTTAATCAACTATTGATTAACCCTAATATTCACCAACAATGCATGAAAAACATCTCTTTCATAGATTGTGTTATTCAAAACACTATTTATCAATCTTTAAAGCTTATACATCATCATATCAACATGAGACATAATCAAAAAACAAGCTGAAATTAAATATATGCATAGTATTTGGAGATATGCCAAATATCAAAATGTGACTCATTCTCTTTAGTTATACTTGAAAATTACATTTAGACCCCTGCCAACCCTTACTTTTACACACATATATGTAACTTATTCTCTCTAACCTGCTACTTCAAACTTTTATTTTTTGTATGTATAGTTACATTGAAACCTACTCTCATGTATGTGAGGCTTATAACCTTGGAACAACATAAATATACTTTCTTTGGTATTATTTCAAGACCAACAATCTCTTACCCTTAAAAAATATATTAAGATTAAAATCCTCCTAGATTGAACCATCTTCTAGAGAGGTCATGAGAAAAAATTACATGATTTGGATATTTAATATAATTTATTACATGTTCTTCACACAAGGTTCATGACCTCTACAAGTAACCTTGGACCTTCAAAACCACCCAAAACTAATTTAAATTTTCAAATTATATTTTTGGTGGGAAAACCAAGCAATCTCAAAAGACTATTTTTTACAATCAACTAAGTATTAAAACACCTCATTATTATCCTTACCGGATATCCCACGCTATTACATGATCATTACAATATTTCAAAAAACTATTTAACCAAACTTTTCATTGCCTTGATGATGTTCCTACATCAAAAGTCCTTAAGAGGGGAGTTATTCGTGACTGAGTTTAGGTTTTTCTTTTTTTTTTTTTTTTTTTCTATAGACTTTTTAGACCTTAAAAAGAGGGTATAAGATATGGAAACTTGAATAAATCTTAAACTATCAACTCCAATCCTTTGAAATGTGATACAAAATTTTTAGAGAGTGTTCTTAGGAGGATCAAATTGGTTTAAATTTTTATAAATTCTCAAAAGTTCAAATATAGGTGACTAAGTATCTACATACCCAGAAGGAATGTTTTTAAATTATCATAAGATCATCTAAGTCAAGGCTTAGGTCCATAACCATTATTAAGCCTAAAATAAAAGCTACAATTCTATCAAGGATAAACCATTCTAAAGTCAAGTTACAAACCTTAAAGACTCCATTGCAGTAGAACTAGTAAAGTATTTTGTTAAAGGTGTTAAAGTTGGTTTAAGACTCTAATTGAGAAAGCTAATAGCCTAGAACAATACTAGCCTAGTACAAGACCTATTAGAACCCCTACATCACAAATTATTATCCTTTTAACACCCAACTATATTTTTTCTCAAACAACTTTTTTTTTTTTTTTTTTGTTATTTTCCAACACCATAGAAGCTGTAAAATAAATTGTAGAAATAATGGGAATGATTATTTGGTATATAGTTGTTTCAAATTTATATTCTATGATCACTTACCACACATTTTGTAATAATTTTGTAACATAATTATACATAAATTTCCCATACATTTCAACAACATTCAATAGACTGGAAGGTATATTTTTAATTCTCAAGAAACGTTTAAGGCATACAATAATGTAAACTTGTAATAGAATATGTAATAAATTACAATAAAATCCAAAAGATAAAATAAATAAGAATATTTAAAAAGTGAAATGTTAAACAATATATGTATACAATATCCATAAAATCCATATAAAGGTGTACAAAATGTTAACACTTGATACAATATATTTGGTCAATACCAAACAACTATACATCAAGCCGTATAGGCATACAATAAACTGTCATGATATATGATCCTAATCATCAAAATGCATCACTCTATTTGTCTTTCTTGTAGATACCTATCCCTTGGATGCCTTGCTCATAACTGGAGGTGTCGAATCTATATGACTATGAGTCATCCTCTACTCAAAACTTTCCTGTAGCTCCAATTTTTCATATGCAAATATTATAAAAAACTTTGCATGTATTAGAACAAGATACTTAAAAATTTAACAAGCTAAGTTTGTAAAATGATATAAAAACTATTATATGTGCACTTACTACAAAATAATGGTCGCGATCAATTTTGGACCAACACTCAATAGGTTCAGTGATATGTTCATGCTAGCGAATAGGAATGTGAAATAGATCACTTATAAGAGTCAATGGTGTGTTCATGATAACAGAAGGACTAGGTCCCTATAAATGTGTATATACAAAATAAATATTTAAAATTGGATCATAAAAATTTAAGCCCATAGACTAAATCATTGAAATATAATAGAAAAAATTACAAATTAAATTGTCAACTATACCAAATCATGTCTGGTAATCATCTCAACATCTTACCAAAAGACATCGTTAGAGGAGTTTTTGTAGACAATAATTTTATGCATCAGATATTTGTACAACTAAAAAGGATAATTATAAAACACATCTCCATATTTACACTTAAACATTACAATAGCTATCATGTAACTCAGTGATTCACTGTGTAATGAAATTGTAGTAGCAACACCTACATTTAATCCATCCTAAATATATGGTGGAGTGTCTGGTGTGGTCATCAACTAGAAAAAAGATATCATTGTTAGTCACTTCAGCATATATATACAACATACATATATAATGAACCATAACATTAATTAATCCTTAAAAAAACACCTCTACATAGGTATATATAGGTGTAGTAGCAACAAAACACATGCTCGTATGGCATCCAAAATCATACTCCAACATAAAAAAATTCATATACAATATTGAGATTTCTATATGAAAAATAATTACTAAATTTTAAATTATACAAATATTTGAAATTTAATAAGTCTGAAAATGTTTTTCAACAAGTAAATTAGTAAAGCTATCTAGGAAGTTGTAGCCAAGGTGTCTAGATAAAATGTAGATCACTAGAACATAGGGAGGTCAATATCATCTTGGACAACATTAATACCACCATGACTGGGCTACATGATATCATTATCATCATATCCAATACATATATCACCACATGATCTATAATAGTGATCTCACCAAGTAGCATCACTAGACAAAACCTCACTATGTCTGTGACCTTGACCAATAGGAGTATGAGAAATATTGCTCGTTTACTGAATGAGGGTGTTAGTAAGCACATTAAATGCATGAAAATTATCAATATCTATAGTCTCAATAACTTTAGAGGGTAGGTTCTTAAGAGGATGTGTTTTATAGATACATACTCTCAGAGGTTGATTAGGTGCACAACGTACACTTGGCCTATCTTGTGCAGAGCTTTTTCCTCTGCCAAAGAACTTCAAAAAATCAAAATAGTTTGGAACTTTATTCAACACAAACTCACAATATAGTTTTTTCAAAATATACAAAAAGATGTCATTATTGTTGGAAGGCAGGTGATCAAAGACCATCTGCCATTAGTCCAAAAAAAATTGTTTTATTAAATCTTGAGTGCACCAATGGATTGGAATTTGTTTGGCTATCACATCTAGCAGCGTACCAATTCTCCCATCATTGAATAGAGAATAAATTTGTGCTTTGATTGTGTTTATCTTTCATAGTGGCTGCAGACATATTTTTTAGAATAATATGCCCTACATCTATTTCTATACTCATTTCACCTATCAATTTAACCCATTAATGAGTCAATTTCATCTAATAATGTATGTAATGTGTTTGTTAGATAAATTCAATAGGGATTCTCTGCATGAGGATCCCTCAATGTCCTAATCAAATTCTCAAGTTCAATCTTATTTTCAATAATATAGGATGTTAAATCCTCTTCACTACCTTTGGGGGCTTTAGAAACTATAGGAGGGATATGAGGGTTTTCATGTTTTGTGGGTGAAGAGGGAAAGGAAAGTTTTATGATTTAAGATGGATAAGTGGGTTAGGTTGTTGTTCTATTCCACTTGACATATTAACCTCTGCATGTGCTGAAAAATAAAAAATAAAAATAATTTCAAGAAAATACAAATAAATTAACTATTTTTTTTTCTAAATCCACTAAAATGTGTTTTCATACCTTTATTTCAAGTTGGCATTTTCAAACTCGGATAGCTAGAGTGTTTTTTACTGGAATAAGTCTCACTGTTAACCATAGATTTTATCTTCTTGTATCCTACTCGTGGTTTGCATTGAGGCCAAATAAATGGCATCGATGCTTTTTTTGGTTGTAAAAAAACATAACCGCATACATAGTTCTACTGCTTTATAACTGCATACGAAGTTTTAATGCATTAAAATAGAACATAATTTTAAAACATTAAACCGCATATGAGGTTTTGGCTCCATGAATACTAAACCTATGTCACAGAACTATGTACAAGGTTTTTAACAAAGCCACATACGCAGAACTGTTTCTATCAATTCTTATCTGCTTTTTGGCTCCCATCTCTGTGCATTTACCTTAACAGAGGGTTTAGATATACGACCAGGTTGAATGAAGCAGCCTAATAAGTATTCTTAATATTCTAATATATGCCCCTATATTTACAAAACCCCTTAACCAAATCCTTTGTTATTAACATATAAAGATCATTGGAGAAAAGGGGTACCATATTTTTTTGAGTTCCTAATACAAAATGAAAATCAACCCTTTATTTGGCAACCGAATTTGTAACATGATTTCCGTCTCTTTTAATATGGTTCTATTTTACCTCTCCCAACTCATTTATTTTGCATCTAATTTCCTCCACTACCATATGCAATCACCATGAAACCAAACCATTCACCTTCATTACTTTGAGGATTCCCTGTGAATCACTTTTTTCACCAATGTTGTCTACCCTCTTGCATTTGCTTTTTACAACTCTTTCTTTCAACAGAGCTTTCACTTCAGTAATATTATTAGTGTCCTGCCCAAAATCTCAAGAGTAAGACAAAATTACTCTCTAGAAATTCCCTTCTCATTTCTAAAAACTTTTCTTCTGCTAGTCAGGCCTGGGTTACCTGTTATTTCTCTGTTAGAATTCAATTTAATCCATCCTGGCTCCTATAGTTTACACGGGACAAATAGACAAGGCTTTAACACCAAAATAAACCCTTTATCAGGTAGTGTTATTTTATGTTAAATTATATATTAAATAAAAAATATAATTTAGGTAATTTTTAAATGCAATAGATATTTACAACTTCTTAAAATTTTAAACTTCTGTAGACTGTCAATTTCATGACTTATTTTGGTGGAGCGGCTATAAACTATCGGAGATCTACCATTAAACCACAGGCCCCTACACAGTTTTCAAATATTAGGATATAGCTTATAGAAAACATGGGTTTATGTTACTTCTACCTTTTAAGTGGTGGTGATGGTGGTGGTTATAAAACATTTATTTAAAAATGAAGTCCTGTAATATATTTGTCTTTAACATTTATTTATGTGAGAAAACATAAATTGGGGAATTCAGTTACTTAGGAAAGATTTCAATGATTGTACATTAGTTATTTATAGTGAGTGTGTTTTTAAGTAGGATAAAAGTTATATTTTAAATTAATTAAAAAGTAAAATATTAAAAATAGTTGATTCAATAGTCGAAATGTTTTATAATTATGATGCATTTGAATATAGATCATTCATAAATTTTAATTTAATTAATTTATTTTTATTTTTATTTTTACTTTTTTTTAAGATACAAGTAATTGATTTTGGATTGGAGCTATGAACCAGTTTGAGATATAATTTGAAGGCTTGTATCTCCTTTACAATCAACATCAGTATTACTAATATCACACTAACAAATGAAAAGCTATCGCTAGCATCACCACTATCACTAATGACCATAGACAACTTAACATGCTCAACAAAATTTAATCTTAGATGGAGTTGGACACACATGACGTAGAATAATGACTAATTTAAAATAAATTTGTAAAATCTGGGTTCAATATTTTCAATCAAGTTCTTGGTAGGAACTCAAATTCTTAATAAGACTTGGTATCCCTAGGGTATCCCCCTCTCATGTGTCTTTCAACAATCCTCAACATCATCAACCTATTAAATAAGTGCATCCTGCTTTTAGTTTGGTTAAAATTAATGTTGATGGAGCTTCAAAAGAATATCTTGGAAATATTGGTATCAGAGGTGTTTGTCGTGATCATCATGGTAATCTTAAGTTTTAGTTTATTGGTAGTCTTGGTGTTGCTTCTAATAACTATGCAGAGGCTATGACCATAAACCTAGATCTTCTAATAGATAAGTTAAAGCAGTTTACTAATATTATTTTGGAATCCAATTTTAAAATTTTGGTTGATCATTTCAATAAAAAGTCTTCCCTAAATCCCACTTGTGGCAGTTGAATGCATGTAAGAAAGACATCGACGTCCTCATTAAAGGTATTCAATAGAAACATACTAGCAGGGAAATAAATTAGGATCCTGATTTTTTGACCAAATAAACATCTAACTAGGATAACATCAAGCTTGATATTGGAGTTAATCAAGAAGAACCTATTTAAGATATGAACAGAGTATTTAGTGGATTCATGAACACTGAGTTAACAGTGTCTATAGACTCTTAATCCCAAATTTTTTTTCTTTGACATTTCTTTATATATTTTTTATAAGAGAACAAGTACTTATACCTTATTTATGAATGCGAGAAGTTCTTATCTTTCTTTAATCCTCTTAATCTTCTTATTTTTCCTAGATTTAATTTGACAAAAATATCTTCCAAACTAACTAATCATTTTTATGATACAATATTATTTTTTAAAATAAAAAAATAAATAAATAGAAAACAAAAACAACCAAACCTCTCGTATATGTTCAATCGTTTCCTTTGTATTAATCCATACAAGGGACTAATGCTTATATATTTTTAAGATATAATTGATTATATACACATTATTTAATTTAATTAATTGTCATTAAAAATTTAATATATTTTAAATTTATAAATAATTATATATACATTATTTAACTTAACTAATTGTAATTAAATATTCATATTAACAATTTAATTGAAATTTAATTAATCACATAAATACTAATCTATTAAAAATCAATTGTTTTTATTTACTCCATGAAGGTAAATATATAGTTTTCAGTTTGTGTTCTTGTTTAAACTAACAAGTTTTAAAATTCAAATCGTTGCTTGCCACTTGTCATTTTCTATATTTTGTATATAATTTTGTCAAAATAAATATTTATTTATTTTTAAAAACAATTTTTTTTATTTTATAATTTGTTAAAATATTTTTCTAATCATATAAAAAATGAATTAATAAAAAACGGAGATTTTTGTTTTTTTTTTGTTTGGCTATATTTGGATCATGATATAAATTATGATGTTTTAGAAAATGGATGGGGTGCCATAACTGACTTCTTCCAATATTCAATACGCATGCTTGTTTTTCATTTAGTTTTGCTATGTCTGACATGTAGCTTGGAAAAATAAACATTTATTCGACTGTTTTCTCCATATTTTTAAACATATGAAAATTTTTAATATAGTAAAAAGACAGATTTTTTTTGGTTGTCCAATCACAACATGACATATAAATATATATTTTTTAGTTTGGTTATAATTTGGACTAAAGTATAGAGTTTGAAAATATATATGTACTTAGTATGTTAGCACACTTGTATACATTCAATGACTATGCAATGTATTTTTAAAAATTCAAATAAATTCAACATTGTTTTCTTTTATTTTTATTTTTTTAATATTTTTAATATTTATATTTTTGAGATATTTATCATTCATTTAAAATGTTTTACGTGGCTTGATTTGTAAGATTTATTTTAGTTTAATTTTTAATTTTCTTTAATTTTGATAACAAGTTTTTATTGAGAACCATTTTCAACTAGAATAATGTTTAACTAAAAACATTATAAATATGTAATTTTTAAAAGTTTTGAATTGAAATACAATACATTTTAAGTTAAATATATGTGTTTAAATCTATTTGATAATTTGATGAACAAAATAACTTACTTTCTTTCCTTTTTTCCAAAACTTATATATATGTAAGATTAAAAGCAAAACATTTAAGTTTTGTTTCCAAAATATATATTTAGAGATAATTTTATTTCAAATTTATAAATTTCGATGATTTATAAATGAAAAAAAAAAATGATTATTCAAGAATATGATTTTTTTTTTTTTTTTAATTTTTTGAAATTAAAAGATCATAGTTTCTTTCAAATTTATGCATTTAAAAATATTAGAAATGAATTAAATATTTTCAAAAGTTTTTAAAATGAATTAAATATTTTTTATATTGCATATATATGTTTAGAGCTTCAAAATAATGAAATAAATAATTAATGAAGAATTATGAAGGTCTTCTCTTCCATTATTTCCAATACAACCTTTCTATTCATCGAATTGCTGAGTGCCCTTTCTGTTTGCTTCATTCCTTGACTCTCTGACCCTCTCAATTTTGAAAAATGAAATATGGGACTCCTGATCAAGCCTTCTTGTAGTGCAATCATGACAAGTTATTTCATCCTCCCTTTTCTAGGGAGTTTCTCTCAGTTGATATTCGAAGGAGTTTCCTTCAACCATTCCTCCACCAATTCATACATAGATGCCTTTAGCCTCCCTTGTCAGGCCCTCGTTCTTTCTAATTGACCCTTCCTTAAGGCTTAGTGGTAGTTTGCTAACAGTTCAGTCCTGCTTCAGTGCTTTGATTTTTTTGTCCCCCCTCACCTGCCACCCCTTTCCCCTATTTTATACCCCCTTGCAAAGCACACTAACCCTTCATCCACACTGTGTTGTCCCCACTTCATCTCCCTTCCCCCTCTTGGTGTCTTCCCCCACCTCTCCCATTGTTGTCCCTTTGAGAATGCATCTTAGGAGATGAAAAACTAATGTTGGAACCATTGTTAAGAAGAACAGATGATCCAAGGCTGAAAGGTTGAGGTTTAAAGCAAAAGAAATGGTGATAGATTGCTCTTAATGGACAATGAAGGCTCATCTTTCATGGTACGAGAGATGATAGGACCTAGCCTGTAACTAAGGTTTACACTTCATTACATTGGAATCCTTTGAGTAAGTTTCCACTCCTATATTGAGTTACCTAAAATTTATCTAAAGGATTGGGTTTATCCAATGGGTTGTTAGTTTTTAATTGGATTTTTTCTATAATTTTCAATGTTGTCATGACTTTACCTATAGTTTTCCTTTCCCCTTTTCACTAGTTTTTGTCATTTCTTTTGGTTTCTCATCTCTTTTTGAATTTTTCAGTTTCTTATGTTAGAGATTGGACCCCCTTTTGTGTCTATACTTTGGTTCATAGCTCTAGTCAAAAGCATTTATCCAGTTCATAGCATTGATTCTTAAAAGCATTAACCAATCAAATCAAAAGAATGAAAGAAATAGTCAAGGGAGAGGTTAGTGTATTTGTTCAAAGTGATATTTAGGCAAGGGCTAATTTTTTTAGGTCACGAGGGAGGAAGGTGCTACTTAGGGAATATAGTTTTTCTTTGATCAAATTTTTAAAAATAATTTGAATAAGGAAAAATGCATCATTATTTATTAAAATTACATGTTTTTTAAGATCAAACTAAAATGTACATTGTGTTTTTGCATTATTGCATGTTCCATGTCAAGTATTTAGCAATATTCAAAGTAAAGGGGGAAAAGGTAAGAATTGCAGGAAAGGGAGTGATTTTGAACATAAAGGTTTAGTTTTGTGAATGATAGATCAACTTTTTAAGGAAAAATGTGTCATTTAATTAAAATTACATGTTTTTAAGATTAAACTAAAACATACATTGTGTTTTTGTGTTATTGTGTGTTCCATGTCAAGGATTTAGCAAGACTCGAAGTAGAGGAGGAAAAGGTAAAAATTGCAGGAAAGAGTGTGATTTTGAATATAAAGGTTTAGTTTTGTGAATGATAGAATTAAGAAATATGATTAATGATTGATTGAACAGTATGTTCCACTATGGTTAGGTAATTATTTAAATCCTTTTATTATCATGTTGAAGCTAGGTATATGGGATTTATTTTATGATTTTTTTTGGTTCTGACAAGTTAATTCTTAATATGTTTGGCATATAGTTTTATAAAAAATAGATATTTATTTTATGTTTAAGAATATTTTTTTCAATTTTTTGATTGGTCATTTTTTTATATGAGAATTTGTTGATTAGTAAAAAATAAGTATTTTTTATGCTGACACATCTAATAAAAAATAGGTTTTTGTTGGTTAGCTAATCACATATTGATGTGATTTTTTCCCCCATTTTAGTTATACTTTAAGTTAAGGCATGTTGGTGTGGGTCATGTTCACACTTAAAATTTTGTTATCTAGATGCCATGCATTATATGGATAACAATATTAATATACACATTTAATTTGATAGTTATCCTCAAATATGTGAAAAGGGTTAGGTATGCCTAGATAATGTTTTCACCTTCTATTACATTAATTATCATCTCTCATCTGCCTCTTGTTCTTCCTATATAAATAATCCATATCATTTATTGGTTAATCAATTGATGTCAGAGCACATTGTAAAGTTATGTTAATAAAGATGTCATGATTTAAGAGAACTAAAGATCAGTCCTTGATCATTGGTATTATTGTGCATCACATTATTTTTTGCATCTTGTTCATTATAAATATATTTTTAGTTTCATACATTTATGCCATTGGTTTTATCTCTTATTTGAGTACTTATTTGTGGATGTGTCTTTAAATGTGAAATTCCTTTGTTATTCATCTTCCTTAATATGGTACCAGATCTAATTTTCATAGATATCTATTGTGCATTTTTACATTTTCCAATGAGCTCAACATTCCCACAACTTTTCTTGCCCCTAAACATGTTTTCAAGTCAACCTTCATTTTGGGTTTTCAAAATTATCTAATATATATTTTTTCAACCAAAGATATAATTTGAGGGTCATTTTCTTGGAGTGAGATCTATAATATGGATATTTATGCATATGTATAATCTCTTATGGTCTCATATTCATTTTTTTCCAATTAGATACACTTTCATATTGTACATCTGCATGAGGATGAGTTATGTTGAATATTTTTGTACCATTATCTATTTTTGAGTGGTTTTGGTGTAGATCAAACATTCCCATAGTGTTAAGAGTGCCAAATAAAGTTAGATCTAATTTTAGTTTCTCCATAACTAAACATCATGACCTAATTTAGAAGACACTTCAATTTTAAGGGTAAATCTACATTTTCTTGCATTGTTTAGGCATCTTCGAGAAAATAGGACATTTTCATTGCATCCATAAAGTATAAAAACCCTAGAGATACCTCAATTTTAGAATTTTTCATTTTCATTTTCATATTTTATGTGCATTTAAATTTTTGAAGAGTTAAGGTATAGAATAATTTGTGGAAAATTTTAATATTTCTCTATATAAACATGGAACAAAAATATGTTCATTAGTTTTTTCATCTTGAGATGTTTCCAAAAAGTCCTCATTTTCTAAATTTGGACTTTAAATGTTCATGTGGAAACCATTTAAAGATCTTAACTGTGCATGTGAAAAAAGGGCAAAGGAGAAGAGTCATTTTTCCTACAACACTTGAAGTGCTACCCAAATTTGACACTACCACCATGTGGCCCTAGCCCATATCACTTATGTCACTTAATCAGTTGCTCATAATCTACAAAGCCCATAGTCATATGCCCTACTCTACCTATGACCATCTACTCCACTCACACACCACACCACAAGTAGTCTATGTTATCCATCCATGTGACATATGGGTGATAGATTTCTAATGGCCATTTATATCTCTATACCACTGTATGAATACCATCTATGAGTTTTTAGCTCCCAAGGGCTAACCCCTACCATTGGGGCATATTTTATGAAGTTATTTTCTTCTAGAATTCATAAATGTTTCATTTGTGAAGCCCAACAGAGTGATGGTTTTTCACTTTGCTAATGTTTTTGAGATCTACATAGTGGTGAGGTTTTATTTTTCATTTTGGTGATAATTTATTTATAATTAACAATTTATTGACTAACTTTCCTTTTTTATATCTTATTGAGGACTTAAATTTACACTAATAACTCAGATTTACATGCTATATTTTAAAAGTTTGTTTTTATTATGTTCTTTAAAATAGTGATATCTATTTATTTTAATTTTATCTCATATTTTTATTTTTTAGCACAATGAATTATTTTTAAACTGTAAATCATATTATTTTATGTATTGAATATAAGTGCACCTTGTTCTCAAAAGGGATCACTTTTCAGTGCTTCATAAACTCTATGGGTGAGTTTTTCAAATGCATATTGTACTTGCACTAATTTATAAAGTGTCATAGAGGTTTTTTGTTTCAACCTTTTCTTCCTTCATGTGTGTGTATATTTTGTCACACACCCTTTTATTATATAAGTTATTATGTCATTTTCATGAAAAATTAGACACTCTCAATTGAGGATTTTGATGTGCATTTTCTGCACACATACCACATTGACAGACTTTTTGAGATATTGATAAAAATGACTTCTTCACTCCTTAGTCAACATTATACTAGGGTTTTGTGTATTGTATTCTACATTGCAAGGATAATGCTTCTTTGGTTTTGTTGAGTATGCTATGTAGTCAATAGTTATTCCTATATATAAAGTGGATGTATAAAATATAAACTCATGCATTCTAATGAGATTTAAAATTGATATGACCTTAACCTATAGTGCATCTAGGGATATGTGTGGTTGACTTGTGGCTTACAAACCTTCATATTATATTTTTATCATTTTCTATGTTATTAGTATGGCTGGCCTATAAAATAACCATAGCTAAGTAGAGTATATATATGAGGTAGTGGTTAGTATTTAATCATCATATTTAAAATTCTATTCTTATTGCATTGCTATGAAGGTTTCCCCCTCAAAGTGGCTCAGACATAATATTCAAGTATTCTACTCTTTCGATAATTGTTGTTGTGGATCTATTTATTTTGCTCTTAATTCTAAGATATATAATTATATTTTTATTAATCATCTACTTAGTTTTATTAAAAGTGGTATCAGAGCATCAATTTGGGAAAATTTCTATGACATATTATTTTTTGAGTCTAGCATCTTGAGTTTTAGAAGGCAAAAAAAACATATCTTGTGATTCAGGTGGAATTAAATTTTCTTATCATTGAAATTTTTTTCATTGAGTTTTTTTACTAAAAAAATAAAATATATCGAGCTAAAAAAATATAAATTTTTTTACCTTATGAAAATTAGTAGTCATTAGACTTATCTCTACGAGATGATCATAATGGTAGATTCTATCAGTACACTTTTTTAGGTCAAATTATCACCCTTGTGCATAATATCAATATTTGGATTCATCTCAAGAATATGATCACAATGGTGTATTCCATTGGTATAGTTTTTTCAAGGTTGAAACCCTCTCAGGGTTTGTGCATGGCTAGTTTGAACACTCGTAGACACAAGAAAAGGTAATAAAATCTGAAAACTCTTCACAAGGACAACATGGAGTCTAGAACTTCTAATCAATAAATTTCAGAGGTAGTTCAAAAACTTAAATCATAATTGTAGGGCATTGTGAACAAATATGATTTTGATACAATTCAAAGGGACATTATAGGGTGAGAGGGGACCTAGATAACATGATGGATCAATTGCAAGAAATATATAGTAAATTGGCCAATTTATTAGCATAGCCACTAAAAAATAACTCTTTGCCACTTCAATTTGGTTCTCCTCCTCTAAACAATACCAATACCAATCCTATCATTAACTGATGTTGCCAAAAGTGGACCTAAAAAAGTTTGATAGTAATGATCCACTCACCTAAATCACTCAAATTGAAAATTTATTTGATTCTCATTAGACACTATGTTCAAAAAAAGTGGTCATGGCCTTTCTATATTTGGAAGCTGATCCATTCATTTGGTATCATTGGTTGTGTGCTCAAAATAAAAATGAGGGTGTCCTGATTTCTTGGTTTGTATTTTCTAAAGATTTATAGCTCAACTATCACAATAATGCCTCAAAAACTACTTAAACCAACTAGCTAAGTTATGCTAAATTAAAACAGTAAAAGATTACATTCATCAATTTCAAAATCTCTCATTACATGTGAAAAATATCATTGAGGACAATATGACTAACCTATTTTTGGGTGGCCTCAAAAAGAACATCCAATTAGTTATTCACATGTTTCATCCCAATAATGTAGTTGAGGCCATACAAAGGGCATGTCCAGCTAAGAAAAAAGAGTTGATCAAATGAAGACCTTTCACTAATGTGCATAACTACACCTTCCTAATGCCATCTTTTCCATATCCTACTATATTGAAACCTTAACATGTTGAAGAAAAGCATGTAAAAATTTTATGTTTTGGATGTGATAGTAAGTAGACCAAAGGATATATATGTGCTAAAAATAAGTTATTTTACATTGAAGGTGCCAATGAGGAGGAATAAGATGATGAGGCTTAAATGGTAGGTTTGGAAGAACTTGAGGATTAATAAGAATATTCTCAACCTAATATTTCCTTTCATGCACTTTCAAGCATTAGTACTCCTCAAATTCTTAAGGTGGTGGTTTTCCTAAAGAAATAGAATGTGATTATGTTAATTGACTGTGGGGGTACACATAAATTCATCAATAGTAAGTTGGCTACTCATTTGAATTTTTTCATTTATCCAACTCCATAATTTTTGTTCATGATTATAGATAGTGGTATAGTGAATTATTCTATAAAATGATATGACATTAAGCTTACTATGGGAGACTACTAACTATATTCCCCTATGTTTGTCATTCCTATGGGAGGAGTTGACATTATTTTGAGAGTGCAATGAATCACCACTTTGGGAACCATTGAAATAAATTTACAAAAACTATTCATGAGGTTTCATTTATAAGGCATAACTTTTAAACTATGTGGATTATGGGCTAAATCTCTATAACTAGTTAGTTCTCATCAAATGATGAAGATTCTCAGAAAAGATGTAGAAGGATTTATGACACACTTATTTTCCATAGAGATTAAATTAAACAAGGAGTCTACACATCTTGATTTTAAAAGGGTATTATATGAACATTATTTTATTTTTGGTAACATGCCAAAAGGACTTCCTCCAAGTCATACACATGATCATTCCATCAAGATCATTCTAATAAGTACACTACCCAACATCAGATGCTATAAGTATCCTTATACCTATCAGAGTGAAATTGAAAATATGGTATAGGAGATGTTGGAGGGAAGAATCATCTAACATAGTCAAATTGAATATCCCTCCTAGTGGTCCTGGTGAAAAATAAGGATCATAGTTGGAGGATGTGCCCAGACTATAGAGAACTCAACAAGTACACCATCAAAGATAAGTTTCCTATTACATTAATTTATGATTTTTTAGATGAATTTCATGGTGATATTTATTTTAACACATTATACCCTCTCTTAAGGTATCATCAAATTCACATCCGTAATAAGGACATGCCTAAAACAACTTTTAAAACTCATGAAGACCATTATGAATTTATGGTCATGCATTTTGGCCTCACAAATGTACCATCTACATTTCAAATTTTCATGAATATTATTTTTAGACCATTTTTGAAATTTTTTTTATTATGTTTTTTTGATGATATCCTCATTTACGACAAAATTATATAAGACCATTTGAATCATGTGAAATGGGTGCTTTCAATTCTAGAATAATATCAGCTTTATGCCAAATCTTCCACTTATGCTTTTTTTGTCCAATAGGTGGAGTAATTGGGTCATATTATTTCACATTAAAGAGTGAAATTTGATCCTAAAAATATCCAAATTATTATGGAGTGACAGGTTTATAAGACCCTCAATAACCTTCGAGGGTTTATGGGGCTAACTAGTTACTATCATAGGTTTGTCAAAAAATATGGTAGCATTGTAGCTCCACTCACTTATTTTTTGAATAAATAATCCTTATAGTGGATCAATTTATCTACCAAGACATTTGAATAATTTAAAATGTCTATGTGTACAACTCCAATTTTGGCTACTCCTAATTTTTTTAAAAAACTTATGTTGTGTAATGTGACGAATCAGGATATGGCATGGGGGTTGTACTCATGAAAGAATGAATACCATTGTCATTTGAAACTATCTAAATAAATGGAAAAATTAGGATCAAACCAATCTATGAGAAATATATGATGGCTATTTTTCATGTAGTGAAATAATAGAGACCTTATCTAATGGGTCGTCACTTTCAAGTAATGATTGATCATGATAGCCTCAAATATTTTTTGGAGCAATGATTGTCATCTAAAGAAAAAAATAAATAGGTAAATAAAATGTTAGAGAATTATTTTTAAATAGTGTATAATAAATAAAAATATAATGTGGTGGTAGATGACCCCTCTCTTGATGGGATGAATTAGTCGAGGCATTGTTATGTGCCATGACCATGTGGTAGGCAGATTGGCTAGAGGAAGCAACATTTGAATGGAAGAATGATAATTCTACTAAGGATTTGATTCAAAATATTTATTAGCGTTATGATGAATTTTAAAAAATTACTTGAAATGGGAACACATTATGGTATAAAGATAGATTATACCTCTATAAGCATTCTCTCCTCAAACATAAAATTCTTCAAGACAACTACATGCTCTTCACTTGGAGGTCATTATGGATTATTTAAAACATATCATAAAATAAATCATGATTTATTTTGAGAAGGACTCAAGGGGGATGTTTATAAATATTTGGTTTATTTCATGTTATGTCAAAAAAACAAAGGTGAAACCATTAAGACCCTAGGTCTTTTATAGCCTTTATCCATCCCTAGCCAACATTGGGAGGATGTTTCCATGGATTTTATTAGGGGGTTACCATAGTCTAAGGGTAAAAATGTTATAACAGTAGTTGTGGATCAAATCATAAATTATCTTCATTTTTTTCCTTATCACAACCATTTGTTGTCAATATAGTAGTTTTGCATTTCTCAATAAATTTCAAAAATTGCATGGTACTCCAAAAATCATTGAGTGATCAAGATCCTATATTTACTAGTAATTTTTTCACTAAATTATTTGAATGTTTGGGCACCCACTTGGTTCATAGCTCATCCTATCATCCTCAATCTGATGGATAAATAGAGGTAGTCAACAAATGTCTAGAAGGGTATTTTCATTTTTTTTATTTTTAAAAATAGGACAAATGGGTTCATTGGTTGCCACTTGATGAATAGTAGTATAACACTTTCCTTTCACACTTCTTCCAAGATGTCTCCCTTTATGGCATTTTATGGTATCAAAACCCATCCATAACTTTAGATTTGATAGTGCATCATAAGATTCAAGCTGTTGAGAAACACATTCACCATCAACATGAGGTGATAGTCAGTTTGTAAGAGAATTTAACAATGGCACAAAATAGAATGAAGAAACAAACAATCAAAAATGTAGTATGCATAATTTTGTCATAGGTAATTGGTTATTTGTGTGTTTGCATACATTTAATAAAATGTCTCTGAATCATCATAAAAAGGATAACAAGCTATCACCCAAGTATTATGGACCTTATCAAATTTTGTAGAAAATTGGTAGTATGGCTTACAAGTTGGAATTACCTCCATCCACTCATATACATTTGGTATTCCATGTATCTTGCTTGAAGAAGGTAATTGAAAATAGATTTTCCACTCAGACTAAGTTTTTTAAATTGTATTAAGAAGACCAAGTCATTTTGGAGCCTGAAGAGATCCTTCACACACACACACACACACACACACACACACACACACACACACACACACATCAATGGTAGACTAGAGCCATTAAGTAGTATTTGATCAAATGGAAAAACCTACATTCTAAAGATG
>JARHVA010000069.1:1535000-1557500 GCA_037957365.1 Torreya grandis
TTACCTTAGTTAATATATATATTCCATAATTATTCGTTGTGCATGTGAACCTTGAGGTAAAAATTTTCTATTATTAGATTTTAAGAATTCTTAAAAATCCCAATTTTCTAAATAAAAAAACATATTTTTTATTGGTTAGAAATTAGGTGTCATTGATATTAAATTTTTGAGAAAATTTAGGAATTTTAAAACCAATAAATTTTCTTATTTATTAATGTTCTAGGGTGAAGGGAAGTGACAAGCCTAGAGTGGACACTTGTCCCTCTTTGATAAGTTGTAAAATTTAGTAACCTTCTTCTTTGATTCATAAATTGAGTGGATATTGTTGGAAGTAGAATGAATGATATGGGGGGGGGGGGGCGGTATGAATCATTCTCCTTATAAAATTTTATTTTCACTTAATAAATATTATAATAATTCATTAATAAACATCATCATATGAGCAATATCAACTAGTCTAACAACATGATAATATACACATAGCAATTATGAACACATCATATAAGTCAGAAACCCTCATGGGGAATAAAACCCACTAACCATAGATTGGAAAACTATTAATATAAATCAGTGAATAAAATTTAGTTGAGTAATGACTCAACTTGGAGCACCAACCCCAGTCTATCAAACACTAACTTGACAGAGTCTTTAGCAAGCTCCAACTTGCAAGGAAGCATCAACTCCATTAGTGACTTAGCACCAATTCAAACCCTCTTAGTCAAGAAAACACTCATCCAAGTACACATTTTCCTTCCATATTTTTCCTTTTTTAAATATTCAATAGATGATGGTCCTCTTCTTAAACCCTTCACACACTTCTATTCCTCTCAAACTAGCTTCTAGCCTTGTTTGCTGAACCATCCCTATTATTGACTTGATTAGGTCAAATTAAATTGATCCTCAAATTCAGTCCTTCTATTAGATATTAATGACACCCCTCTTATGGTACAAATTACCTTATACTACTCCTTTTTTAATTTATTTTTTGTTGCACATGCTCTTCTATAACACTCATAAATAGGCTTAATTAGCCTTGCTCTTATACAAGTCACTTGATCTCATATGCCTTGGTCAACCATGCATACTTTAATATTTTTATTACCCTTAAAATAGGTCTTAAAACACATTTTATAAAATAATCAAATAGTATAATAGGTTTATCATGGCATATAGGACAAAAACCTCTTTTAGGCCTTAAGGAAACCTGATCCCATTAGGCTTTCACTAGAGCACATTACACTTTGTCTTACTTGAAATGATTCTAAACTAAAAATACATAATTAAAACCTAATATTAAAATTAAATATACCTTATATAAATTAAATTTATTTCCACAACTCCTTTTAGGTCCAACCACCACTTAAACCCCTTTTAAAAACACTATTCACAATAGGCCTCTACATACATAGAAAATATATCTGTAATAACTGAAGCATAAATGTAATTTTGATGAAAAATAATGGAAAAAAATAAAATATTAAAACAATCATGACCTAATAGTCATCAAAAAAATAATTATATGCTTAAACTCAAGGTATACAGGTTCAAACTCTTCTCTGGAAGATGCTTACTCTGAACTACCAACTAGCCTCAAAAGACAGTCATGGAAACTTGAACTTATGACATATAAAATAAAATAATAAAGGAATTAAAATACATGAATATTATATTAAAACATAATTATAAAAATATCACAATATCTAATGCCAAATATTAGTCTTGTAGACCAATCTGTTGACCTTCTCTCTCTCATACCTTACTCAGCCAAACATGCCATTTTGTATTTAATGCTTGAACCTCTTAAAATCACAATAAAACCTTATAAAATGAATTTATATTTCATATATTTCCAAATAAACATCACCATATTCATTAGACACTTAAATTCAATAGATAAGGCCTCAAACTCATCATTGTACCTTATTCACTCATAATAGCTAGATTTCTTTACAGAGCAGTCATAGTGACTTTGAATTCCAAAACCTATTTAGACACATTCAAAGACTCATGATGCATTAATATTATCCTTATATATATATATATATATATATATATATATATATATATATATATATATATATATATATATATATATATATATATATATATATATATATATATATATATATATATATATATATATATATATATATTAAATTCATATACAAACACCAAAAATACTATGGTCTAATGGATAATATTAGATATATAGATCAATCTCTTGACCTTACACCTTCACTCTCGCATCTGCACTAGGCAGGTCAAATTATGAGCAAGACTTTCACTATAACCACTAAACTTCAAAATTCATATCCAAAATTAACATGTATTACCATTATTTAACACAATATTTATTCATTTATATTCATCCCTAATCCATGATAACACATCCCTAATCAATTTGTCACTTCTATCAGGGTTTCTCACTATTTGCACCATTAGACCTTTTAGCAATAGGTCAACTTATATGACCAGTCTAGTACACCTGAAGTATATAACATGATTATAAATAAAAATTGACAAAAAATAAAATTATAAATCTCCTTCATCCAATGATTTACATACTTTGACTTGGTCAACTCTATCTGCTACAATAAATTTATGAGAAACAAGCACTTTTCTATATGTTCCACTCACTCCCCTGATAAACCAATCACACCTAAATATCACAAAGAGAGTTTAATAAAACCTAAAATAAATTTTATATTCATAAAAATCCATTATTATCACTTTAAAAATATATATTTCATATTTGGTCACTATTAGTGTTCTTTGAGGGTTTAAACCATCTTCCAGTCTTAACGATTATTCATAAAGATTAGCTCCTTATTCAAAAAACCAATTATTATAAATTTTAAATATTACCCCTCCCCATATTCCATGATTATCTTATGTCCTCATGCATATGCTTCACATGCCAACAAACACTTGAAAAACCTTCTCAGGTAGACTCTTCATTTTATGTACTCTAGAGACCTCAAAACACTTTTTGTGCCTTTTATTTGAAAAATTTGACCTTATACTTGGTCAAAACACCTAGGAAAACATAAAAATATTATATAAATTCTAAAATACTCATAATTAGCTTGGAAACTGATCATGATACCTCATTAGGCCATGCTCTTACTTTCTTGCTTTACTACACCTAAGTCTTCACACCTCATTAAGTCTTGAACTAACCTTCAAACATATTTTTAGGATCTCAATACTTAATTCACATGCTCAAAAAACTTATATTATTCTTATACCAATATATAAATACTTCATGGGCCTTTTCAACACCTCATGATGCCTCATTAGGCCAGCTAGGGTCTAGACATGGTTTAGTTGCAGACTAGATCTATAGGTCACCTCTGTAGGTTCACCTTGAGATTCTCCTGAGTGATCTAATCACTAAAATGTATGATCAATCATATTTATACATACTCTTATGCCTATATGAATCCATATCACTAGGATACCATGATCTTTCATGCAAAATACTTAGCATCCAATGCATAAACCTTTTGAAGTCTCTAACTAGGTTTAAACACTTGAAAACTTTGACAACTAATCTTGAAACACTATTTGATGCTTCTAAACCTTGATCACATACCTTACATGTTCATAAAACAATGTCATACTTCTATACAAACCTCTTCATGCTCCCCATGCACATGCTCATGATATGACTATGCTTGTTATGACTAGGCTTCTCAAGACATCTTGTGCTTCAAGCACTAGTAATAAAAAATATTATTGCCTTGACCTTAACATGAATTTTGAAATCAACCTCATAAAAATCATTAGGTTTCATTTAAATTCTCTCTTTTCTCATAGTTCATATCTCACTCTTAAGCCATAGAACATCTTACATGCCTGAGACCACTCATCTCACCAAGAAACCAAGCCTATGCCTTTACACAAAGTCTATTCATGCTATGAATAGGACATGAAAAGAATCCTTAAGTTATTGATACTTGACATAAGAATCTTATTCTTAAGCACTTGTCCTCAAAGACCTGCCTTTAAACACTTTTGAAGGCTTGTACACCTAACTCTCAATCCCATACAATACCCAAAAACTTTTTATATACCTAATCTCACTCACTTTACTATGCTACCTATACTTGCCTTCTCACAAGGTCTAGAACAAGGCTTTAAAATATAGCTTGAGGTCTTGACCTTTTCTTTCTATGTCATGACATTCAATGATCATAAGCTTGTGACAACATACACTACCAAATATCCTTTTTCATCTAGACACCAAACTCATCTAGACATCAATGTCAACACACTTTGATATTAATGACATCAAATTGACATTAGCCAATAAACTCCCCCTTTTTCATTGATAACAAAACACACTATATCTTGATCAATATCTTCTCCCCCAAACTGGTCTTTCTCCATGAAAATTTCTCCCCCTTTGACACTAATGACAAAGGATCATACACACTAAAATACCTAAAACCATTTGTTCTACTTCTTTGGAAACTATTCTCAGGAACTAAAAAATAAATTGGAGCTACCAAGATCCCCCTTAGATCAATCATAGTCTTTAAATGAAATTTTATCACAAGACCATACATCTTACCCTTGTCATGAATGTTATGACTCAAACTCACTAGGCTATCCCATTTTTTCTTATCTAACAAAGATCTTCTTGAAATGGACTTGGGTATACAATACTACTTACCTTCCTTTGTGCACCTTGTTGCCACAAAGATGAATAATATCCAAATTTATTATTAAAGCTTCATAAACATCCAACTTGTGTTCATGATTTTGTATACCTTCTATGTACTACACACTTTTTATTGAAGCACATGAATTATCTAATTATCTCCCCCTGAGCTAATATTATATCTTTTAATAACTTCCTTTATGCTTGATTTCAATTTAAATCTTTTTTCACACCATAAAGAATCTTATTATCATCTTCTTATCTCCTTACACCATATCTAACCCATCTACAACATGACAGCTCTTTCATGCACCTAATCACTGCTAGTTGTACTCTACCAATTATCTCTATTCACCCTTGATATTGACCTTATGAAAGATGCATCTTCACAAGATGCTCCTTGATATTAATTTTTTATTACTAATCAATAGAGAAGATAATTTTCAACAAAATCACCTTTAAGATATCACTCATATCACTATTCCCATACTTTTTCCATGCCATGACAACACTCAAGTCTCCAATGCACCTGAACACCTTTAACATCTTGACATGTGACTAACATGCTCATTCCACTTATGAAAATTCTTATCAATGCAATAATTTTATGTGTATTGACATAACTTACTACAAATTTAACTATCCTTGCTCTCACCATATGAAACAATAGTACACATAGACCATCTTCAATACAAATCAAGCACCTTGATACAAATACCAAGAACTTACCTCTTTACATGCCAAAATTACCCATTTCCATCTCAGACTCAACAATATTCAACATTTCTTCATACCTTCTCAACATAAAACCCCTTTCAAATCTTAGAAAGTATCCACCATGACTTCACTTAAAGATGAGTGTCTCCATGAAGCCTAATGGAGTCACCCCTTCCATTGGGCACTAGAACAATACAAATTTAAGAGATTCCCAGACCTCCATACTCTCACAAGATAGAAAATTATTCAACATCATTCTAGAATTGACTATAAACTTAGGATTGACTAGTGACTTGGATTCTTTATAATCCTTATCAGCTAACAAAGAATACTCTTGACATTCTTTCAAATATAACTTATGTGCTATAGTAACAAAAACTCCACCTTGGTTTATGAGTTGATCATGACTCACCTTGTCATCCTTCTTATTCTTATCCAACTCTACCAATACCATAATTATTTTTTAGACCATCATTACTAATATGATAAACATTGTCATCATCAAAATCCAAGCTTGAGATTCTTAGGATCACCTTTAGGCTATTATGCTTATCTCAATAGACCAAGCTCTGATACCAATTATTAGAAACACAATGAATAAGGGGGGTTTTGGGGTGAATTTATGCCCTTATAAACTTTTATTTTCACTCAATATATATTCTAATCATTCATCAAGAAACATCATCATATGAGGAATATCAACTAGTCTATTCACACTAGAATATACACATAGAAAATATGAACACATCATATAAATGGAAAACCCTCATGGGGAATAAAACCCACTAAACATAGCTTAGAAAACCAGTCCTATAAAGCAATGAATAAAATTCAGTTCACCAAAAACTCAAATTGGAGCACCAACCCTAGTCTATCAAGCACCAACTTGATAAAGTCTTTAGCAAGTACCCACTTGCAAGGAAGAACCAACTCCCTTAGTGACTTAGCACCAAATCACCCACTTCTTGTCCAAGCACCAAATAAAACAAGTATAATTATGCCTTTAATCTCTATTATTATTTAAATCTTGAATAAATTATGGTCCTCTTCTTCATTTCTTCACACACTTCTATTCCTCTCAAACTAGCCTCTAGCCTTCTTTACTTAACTAACCCTCTTCTTGACATGATTAGGTTATAATACCTTGATAATAAAATTAATACATTATATTATATATTAATGACACCCATATTATTGTTCACATAACCTTATCCTACTCATTTTTGTGCTATTTTATTGGCTTGCACATGCTCTTCTCTAACACTCACAAATAGGCCTAATTAGCCTTGCTCTTATACAAGTCACTTACTATCACATACCTTGGTAGGAAATAAATAATTGAATACTTGGATTACCATTAAAATATTTATTATAAAACATTTCAAAAATTAATCAAACAATATAATATGTAGGCCATAGCATATAGGACCAAAACCTCTTTTAGGCATAAAGGAGACCTAATCCCATTAGGCCTTCACTAGAGCACGTTACACTTTATCTTTCTTGAAATGATTCAAAAATCCAAATATATGAGGAAAAAACTCATATTCAACTCAAATATACCTTATAAAACTTCACTTTATTTCCACAACACATTTTATGTCAAACCACTAGTTGAACTCCTTCTAAAAACACTGTTCACAATAAGCCTATGTATAGACGAAAAATTTGTTTTAAAAAACTAAAGCATAAACACAATTTTGTTTAAAAAAAATGGAAAAAATAATATATTAAAAATAATAATGACCAAAAAATAATTAAAAATTTAATTATATGCTTCAACTCAAGGTATACAGGCTCAAACTCTTCTCTACAAGATGTTTAATCTAAACTACCAACTAGCCTCAAAACACAGTCATGGAAGCTTGAAATTATATCATCTTAAATAACATAATAAAGTAATTAAAGTTAATTAATATGATATTAAAACATAATTTAAAAAATATCCAATAAAAATATCATAAGATATAATTCCAACTATTGGTCGTGCAGACTAATCTGTTGACCTTCTCTCTGTTAAACCTTATTCAGCTACACAAGCCATTTTAGATTTAATGTTTCAACCTCTTAAAATGACTCTAAAATTTTATAAAAGGAATGTATAGGTAATATATGTCACAATAAACTTAACCATATTCATTAAACACTTAAATTCATAATAGAAGGCTTTAAATTCATCATTGTACCTTGTTCACATAGAACTAACAGTTTTCTTTAAAGACCAGTCATGGTGACTTTGAATTCTAACACCTATGTAGAAACATTGAAAGAATCAAGATGAATTAATATTATCATTATAAATATTTAAAAAATATCCAAAAACAAAAAATAATAAGTTTTAATGGCTAATATTAGATATATAGATCAATATGTAGGGCCTTATAACTTTAATGTCTCATCTTCACTAGACAGGTCAACTTATGAGCAACATTTTCACTATAACCATTACCATTCAAAAATCATATCCAAAATGAACATTTATTACCAATATTTGATTCTATATTCATGAATTTGGATTCATCCCTAATCCATGATAACACATCCCTAATTAATTTCTCACTTTAACTAGGGTTTCTCGTTATTTGCACCATTAGGCCTTTTAGCAATAGGTCAACCTATGTGACCAGTTTAGCACACCTGATGGATTAAACTATTAATAAACCAACATGTAAAATAAATACAAGTATCAACCTCCTTCATCCAATGATTTGTGTACTTTGACTCGATCAACTTTGTCTGCTCAACATTTTTTTGAGAAATAAGCACTTTTTGTAGGTTTCACTCACACACCTAATAAACCAATCACACCTAGAGATCCATGGGAGAGTTTAATAAAACCTCAAATCACTTTTATATTCATACCAATACATATCTATCACTTTATAACAATATATTTCATAGCAAGTCGCTATTAGGGTTCTTTGATGGTTTAAACCATCTTCTAGTCTTAATGATCATTCATAAAGCTTTACCCCTTATTCTAAAAACCAATGTTTATAAATTTAATATAGGAAAACTTACCATATAACATTAATATATTAGGTCCTCATTTATATGTTTCACATGACGATGAACACCTTAAAAAACTTCTCAAGTAGAAAACCCTTCATTTTATGCACTCGAGAGGCCTCAAAACGCTTTTCATGACTTTTATTGCAAACTTTGATATCAAAATTGATAAACACACATGGGATACATGATAAAATTTTATAAATTCTCACATATTCATACTTACATTGGAAGCTGATCTTGATTCCTCATTAGGCCATACTCTCACCTTCTTGTTTTACTATACTTGAGTCCTCACACCTCATTAGGTCTTGAACTGACTTTCAAATGTCTTTTCAAGATCTCATTAATTCATTCACATGATCACACAACATATATTATTATTATACACATCCATACATCCTTCATAGGCCTTGTCAACACTTCATGATGCCTTATTAGGCCAAGAAGGGTCTAGATGTGGTCTAGTTACAGACTAGGTCTGTAGGTCCTACCTTTGTATGTTCACCTTGATATTCTCCTGAGTGTTCCATTTATTTAAATTATTTCTAAATCATCCTCATACATCCTCTTATCCCTATACTCATACATATCAATAGGTCACCATGATCTTTCATGCACAAGACTAGGCATCCAATGCACAAACCTTCTCAAGTCTCTTACTAGGTTCAAACACTTGAAAATTTTGACAATTGATCTTGAAATACTCTTTGATTCTTATACACCTTTCTCACATGCCTTACATGTTCCTCAACCAATGTCATAATTTTTCATGAACCTCTTCATTCTCATCATGTGCATGTTCATGATATGACTATGCTTGTTATGACTAGGCTTCTCAAGACACCTTGTGCTTCAAGGACTAGTCCTAAAAAATATGATTACCTTGAAATTGATATGAATATTGACATAAACCTTAGAATAATAATTATGTTGAATTCAAATTATCTCTTGTATCATGGTTCATATCTCACTCTTATGCCATACAATATCTTACATGCCTAAGACCACTCATCTCACCAAGGAATCAAGACCATGCCTTCATACAAAGTCTCTTCATGCTATGACTACTTCATGACAAGAATCCTTAATCTCTTGATACTTGACATAGGAATTTTATTCTTAAGCACTTGTGCTCAAATACCTACCTTTTAACACTTCTGAAGGTTTATACATGTAACTCTCAAGCCCATACAATGCCAATCAACTTCTCATATACCTAATCTCACTCACTTCACTTTGATACCGACACATACCTTTTCATAAGGTCTATAACAAGTCTTTGAAAGATACCATGATTCCTTTACCTCTTCTTTCCATGTCATGACCTTCAATGCTCATAATCTTATCACAACATACACTACCTATTGGACTTTCTCATCATCTAGAATTCAATTTCAACACACTTTGACATTGATGACATTATCCCAATATATATTACATAATAATATTAATCAATATGGATCCTATATTCTTAGCTCAAGACACTATTTGAAATAGTGTTGTTATGTCAAAATTTCATTAGTTCAATGGTGAATTTGCTTGGCTCACAAATATCCCTCTAGGCATTAATTCTTGATGAACAGAAAGACCCAAGACCATAAATGATGAGGTTAGGTTTGATACCTAGGTGAATTTGATAGAATGGAACCCCTCAATCCTTGGTGCTAAGATGAATACATGGTCAATCAAATTAAAAACAAATTTTTCTAATCTATTTTACTCTCTAAAGAATAGATATGAAAAAATTAAATGGAAATTACAACCTGTTGTAATAAATGGATATAAAAATAAGAAAACACAAAGCACATAGAACATGAGATAAGACATGAAGAAAACCTAGTGTGGTAAAAAATCCAATGGGTGAGTCAACTTCACTCCCCTTTCCACTATGTAATTATCAACATGCAAAATTTATTGTCACTTCTTGGCCTTCCATGGATAGATCTTGAATTATTCACTATCCAAAGTTTTCACACAATTGCTTTGGACTCTTATAACACCTTAAAAAATACCAACACTAGAACTACTCATGTCTAGGAGAATCATGAGATAACATGAAAAAGGACAAAAACATTCAATTCTCAAATGTGGATCCAATTATAAGATATCTCACTAATGTATCTTCCTTCCATAGAGCTAATGCTTTATTATTTTCAACCAAGGTGAACATAAATAAACTTAACCAAATCAATAAGAGTGAGAAAGAACATTTGCAGCTAATTATCTGTCCATTTTTTGGATTATGGATAGACTACTGTTTTATAAATAATGATGATTATAAAACCATTGGGGAGGTTTCCAAAAAAAATCATACATACACCATGGTTACACAACTTCCATCTATGGAAACTAGTAGCTATGCAACTGCTACCCATAGACACTAGTAGTTAAGTAACTGCCACATGCATTAATCATCAATTTAATCGTCATTTATAAAACCTTGGATTAAGGGTTGAAATATAAAAAAATCATAATTATGAGGATGTTTATATCATCTTAATATTTACCTTCTCAAAATAACTTACATAAACTAATGCTTTAACATAAATTGTCTTATAAACATAAATTACATAAATAGGGAATAGTGGAAACATGTAGCAAGCAAAGCTGGTACATTATGATTCAAATTTGGATCATGATTCCCAAATTTGAGGGTTTTGGTCCAAAAAGATTCATGAAATAATAAGGTGAGTAATTTTTATCCCCTCTTCTTTTTCCTCCATTGTAGGTGCATCTTCTATAGGTATTTATCCATCCTTATGAACTTCAATGTTTACCACTTCATTCCCCTTATGTGGACTATTTATTTTCATCAAAGAAGGATAAGGAATGGAAATAAATACATGATAAAATAGTATTAATTATACTTTTTGTGAGTAGATATGCCTGTCAAAGGGTTGTACCAATCTATTCCCTTATCTTTTAAAAGGAGAAAATACAAATTTCCACCAAAATTCAACAACATTTTACCTAGAGCTATAATTACTATAGAGATCAAAGAGTTCCATTTATAGCAGTGGATAATGTATCCCTTACAATATTTTACCAAATGATACCAATTCTCTCTTATCATGAATATTATATCATGCACATACATATAGGGGATGCCAAAGACTAGGCCAAAAACATCCATCAGTGTACTATGTCCACAACAACATTGTTAATAAAATGCTCACTTATTTCAAACTTGACATTACATTTCTTGGAAAAAATTATCTTTACTCTTTTTTACCCCATCCTAGTGCATAAGGATTTGGATGATTATATATTTCCAGCCTAATTCCATTCACTATCTCTTCATCAATTAAGTTTCATTGAGATCATGAAACAAAAAGAGCATTTACTTTTGTCTTCTTAATTTCAAATTTGATATGGAAAAGTTTAGAAGGCTAAAAAAATATTGAGTGTCATTGTCTAGACATGCATTTATTTTAGAGGAGGGTTAAACACATCATCTCTTCCCCATCTTGGTTTCACCCATACTCTTCTTCTATAACCTAGGTAATAATTTTCTTCTTCCCATTGTTCCTAAAAGGATGCAATTTTGGATAGAACTCTCCTTAGTATGACCATTAACATCATGGTTCCCACAATGCTTCACACACTCTTTTTTCAAAAAATAAATTGCATTCAACACATCATACTTACCATTTGAAGAGGGAAACAAACCCTTGTCTTTGTCCATATTAAGATAATGATACTGAGAACAAGACTTATCAATATATGGGGGCTTGGCAAGCAACACTAACCTCTTTAAGTGACTGTGAAATCCCCAAATATACTTCATCAAGATATCATGATCAAAGGTGTCTTGACCCATTTGAACCACCATCTTGTGAAACATGATAATATAGTTATACAAAATTTTCCCTCGTTGTTGACTAAGATATTTTTAAAAAGTAGACTATTCATCTTCATATAAAATAGGATAGAATTGATTCTCAATCAATACTTTGAACTCATCCCACTTACTAATTGGTGGTAGCGTATTCATAACTAAATAATGAACATAAATCAAACTAGTTTAATACATTATTAAATAAATTTAACCCTGAAAAAGAAATTTATTAATACTCATTCATTTGATGTAAAATAGAGTATACCTCATGTTAAGCTAGCCAATGGTGTAGCTTTTCTACATTCACCTCTCCTTCATACAATGGATTTCAATCTTTTCTTTAGCTTTAAATATAGGTGGATCCTTTTTTATATGAATTTTCTTCTCATAATTGAGAGTTTCCATATCCTTACTTTCTTTTGGTGCCTCTATAGAAATGAATAACTTCTCAATGAGTATGCCCATACTATATTCCAACTTATCAAGCTTCTTCATTGAAATAGAAATACTAGTAAAATCCTCTTCAAACTTATGGAACCATTTTTTTTTCAATCATATTCAGAATATTACTGTGACATGTTACTCACTTATTTCATTCACTTGCTTATGGAGATGCCTTTTTTAAAGGGAACAAAATCACCTTCCCCATTAGCAATCAATGCTCAGGGAATGAGTATAAATATGCACACAAGTCATATAAAACCATACACTCTAACATAACACAAACTAACACAACTTGAAAAAAGTGTTAGAAACCTTTTATAGACAAAAGGAAAAACAAACTCTAATACTAATCTGATTTGTAAACTAGGTGGGTATTCCACACTAAACTTTGTCAACGAGGATCTTATATTTCTAGCTCAACACACTAATTAAAAGACTATTGTTCTAAGCTACTTACTAAAATAGAGATATGAAAAGATGGAGTTAAAAGTACGGCCTACTATAATAAATATAGAGAAAACATAACAACACAAAGCACATAGAACACAAGATATGACTTGAAGAAAACCTGATGTGGAAAACTATTGTAAGAAAACCAATAATATGAAAACATATAAGGATGACACCCGAACAAACCACAAGGTTTCTAAAGAAAGAAAAATGTCATTTAAGTAATAAGTATTCATAAAATTCATTTGAATAACGATTCAAACATACACAAGTTAAAAATCAAAAAAATAATAACATCTAACTGAAATTACTCATGGAAGCCTTCAACTTTACATTAATTTAATATTTGTTAATTTTAAAAATATATAGATTCTTGAATGAACGAACTTGAAAGAGAACCCCCAAACATCAACATATATCCATCCTTTCATGCAAACAACAGTATGTGTATTGATAACCACTTATATAACAAGGAATAATAGATATATAAAAACTTTCTCAAAACATAAACGAAACAAGAAGACACCAGACTTCTATGGGGTATATATATATATAACTTGTGACCAATAACATCATCTATGAACCTCAAGAACTATAAAGGATAGTATATCCTTTCATGAAACAATACTGTATATGTAAATAACATACACCCTCCTTATCCCTCAGAACTATATACAATACTGTTATGTAGAAAGGCTATATACTACACGATTGAATAGGTCATTCTATGCACCCACACGATTCTATGCACATCTACTGGTCCTCTTCCATTCCCTTATACAAGATCGAAACAACACTGTGGGAGATTATGAAGCCAATCATCATGGTTGACAGTTGTATAAAAAATAGCTTTCATTTTCTTTCCCACTTCTCAGTCCCACCAAGAGATTAGG
This sequence comes from Torreya grandis, assembly GCA_037957365.1. Classification (NCBI taxonomy): domain Eukaryota; kingdom Viridiplantae; phylum Streptophyta; class Pinopsida; order Cupressales; family Taxaceae; genus Torreya; species Torreya grandis. The sequence continues at coordinate 1,549,021 of JARHVA010000069.1, forward strand.
TAGGTATAGTTACGAATGCCGACAAACTTTTTAATTGGTCAATTGATTCCATGACAGGTTGTCAGACTTCACCATTGTTTCTGTGCTGTCCGATCGGCTCAGGGTACACGTTAATGTGAACTTGAAGGTGTTGCAGGCCCACTGTTTGCATGAACGTCTGGAATAACTTTATATGTTTATTAAGGCTGGCATTCCGGACAATGCGACGTAGTTTTCGCCAGCTACAAGTCGATCTCTTCCCTCTTATTGGAATTTATTCCATTTGCTTTTCTCACATGAATGTGTACCAATAGCGTTAAGTATACGCATCATCTGCACCGGATGTTGATATTTCCATTGGCAAAAACTAAGTTTGTATGGTTGAGATGAAAACATGAAAGCGATATTTTCCAACTGTGATTAATAGCTTCATCATTATTCCAGGTCGTGAGATTGCCACATCGTGTCTTTGGTTCTTTTGGATAATATTCTGGATGGGTGGGTCGTTGTGGGTTTTCCTTTTCATAAAGCTGCCTTTTTTGTGGTGGTGTTCTTAAGGATGATTGGAGAGGGGTCATTTTCTTTTAATGCTATATGGTGTTCCCACTTATTTCATTGTTTTGTTATATGAAGGATGTTTGAAATTGATGGTGAATTTTAATGTAATAAGTGTGTTCACTTTTAATTTTAATCTTAAATTTAATATTTGATGGTTATAATTTTATTTATTTAAAAAAATTTGGCAAAAACTATTATATCATATTAACTTTTATTAAAAATATAATTTTATAAATAATACTGAGATCGATATTATTTCACCATATTAACTTTTATTAAAAATATAATTTTATACGCTTATTTTTAACTTTCAACCCATCTTTCATTGTCACACCTTAGTTTTATATTCTTTAGCACATATTTTTATGTAGAGTCAAGTCTAGTCAAATACATTATTTTTTGGTCTATACAATAAAATTGATTTTTATTTAAATTTTAATTTTGGGATGTATTTGCAAGGAATCACTTCTACTTCCATCTAAGACTCCAAAGTATAATTTGAATAGCACTTCAACAAAACTCTCCCAACTTATTAAATGGTAATGAAAAAATTCAGTTTATTTTTATGCTTAAAAACTATTGTTATGATGAATTAATAATTGTGATATTATTTTTGTCCTAGATGAGCATGTGACTAGAGTTTGAGAGAAGAAACAATATCTTTTAGAGATGTTAATTATATTGTAGCAGTCTCAGGGGATAGTTTTTTTTTTTTTTTTGTAAATTTAATTATCTATAACTAAAGAAAAAGTAGCCTTATGCCTAAATTTATAAAGTAAATCTGATCATTGTATAAGTCATGAATTTATGTATAATTTTTTTATATTAAATTATAATCAAAATATTTTTTCTTTAATATTTGTTAGGAACCCGTGCTACCCCTTCTCTTTATTTTGTTAGTGTAATAGTTTTTATGGATGTATATGCTTTGTAAGTCATCCCATGAGCATTTTATTTTATTTCACATTCATGAGAAGTATTAGTTTCTTATATTAGACTTATTATACAATTGAGTGTTGAGGCTCATGAAGGCATCCATGAATTTAATGTATTGAGCTTGCTCAAAGGAGGTTGCCCTCTCGAAATGGCCTACGATTAATATAAACCTTTTAGTACTTCTGCTAATTTCATAAATCTATTATTTCATGTATTTTCATTAACTTATTGTAGGAAGATCCTCTCATCTGGAATCAAAGCATTTTTCAAGGTCATTTTTTCCTTCAAAAAGTCGTAACTATGTTCTACTGCATAATTTATTTCAATAATTTTTTAGAAAATCTTAACTCTATTTTTAGCATAATTTATTTAAATAATTTATGGCATCACAATAATCTATTTCAGATCAAGGTAAAAACTTGACTTCATAACTGTGAGAAGTGCTTGGATGAAATCCCTAAAACTCATTGTGAGGAGTAACACAAGAACCCCAAAGTAGCTAGCTCATTGAGAGGACCTCTCAATGAAATAGGCAATGACCTCTTTCTGATTGAGTAGTTCCCATTTGTGAGGAAAACTAAAAGATGTTGCTTAGAGGTAAATTCGTGGCCAGAAAAATTTTGAATAATGGTACTCTTTTAGATGGTAATGATGATCAAAGTGATATATTTGAACCCTTAGGCAGTCATTAAAACATGGGGTCTATTTCTATCAATTTCAAATCGTAATTGTTTAGATGGTAATGATGGTCAGAGTGATATATTTAAACCCTTAGGTAGTCATTAAAATATGGGATCTATTTCTATCAGTTTCAAAATATTTTTAGCAAACTATTAAAAAAATCAATTAGAAAAGTATTCACAAACTATCAGAGAACTTGTAGCTAGATATTTAATAGAAACCAAAAATCAAAAAATCTCCATTCTCTCAGTTTCAAAAAACTATCCACAGATTATCATAAGACTCTCAGAAAACTTATAGACTGACAAAATAAAAAAAATTAAAAAATCATTTTTTTGTCATATCTCTCCATTTGTAGCTCCGTTAATCCTCAAACTTTATCCACACACCTGAAATTTTATTCCTTACATTTTCTTGTTTGAGGTCTCATATCTCGATTCAACTCCTAATTTTCTATTTTTTGGGGTTTTTCCATAACTTATATTTTTGTTCATTTATCTCAAAAAAATTTAGTGTTCATCTCCCTTTTCTACTTCTTTGACCCTATTTAATAAATTTTCTAGTTTTTTCCATTTTCACTCCTAAAATTATCCTCACATTCATCAATCATACTCCCACTATACAAAAAAATTAGTAAAACTACCTTTACCCATTCTGATTTCATCTAAATTAAAAATTACCTTACTAAACATGTCTTAACTCTAGTTTTCCCACTTATTGATTTGAAAAAATTTATTATGGTTATGGTAGTAACCTAGATAAGAGCCAAAAATATGGAAGATGAAATTACCACCCTCAAGACCCACATGAAAGATCTTGATGAAATCACTCTTGACCTTAGTCTTCAACATATCACCATGCACAACAAACGACATCTAGAATCCTCTTCAGACACTAGGTTTTTTTCTTTCAACAATTTTTATGGGTTGAAGATTAATTTTCTTTGATTCAACAGTGTACATTCGACTAGATATATCTATCAGACAAAACAATATTTTATTTTACATAATACTTTTCATGCCAACAAGGTCCCACTTGCATCCTTTCACTTGGAACATGAAGCCCTTCAACAGTATTGTTGAACCTGTATGGACTAATTTTTGCACCCTCTTCTATAATGGTTTGACCCTAGTGCTTTTGATAACTTCATTGGAGCATTCATTAAACTTTTCCAAATAAGAATCATGAGAGAATATCAAATACAATTTTAAAAACTGGCCAATCACATAGAGGAATTATCTGATGAATTCTTCAAAAGTTGCTTTGTCAGTAGATTGAAGGATGTAATTCAATTAGAGGTCAAAATGTTCTTGCCCAACATAATGATAGAATCCCTAAGGTTGGCTAAGTTGATATAAGACAAGATCATATCTCATCAATAATTCAAATCCATTTTTGTTCCATTCAAAAATACAACTTCACAATGATCTCAAACAATGCTAGCCCCCAAAATCACTCCTATTAAGCATTTGACTGAAGTAGAGATGTGAACCCATAGATAAAAAATAATCTATTATGATTGTGATGAAAAATTCACTCAAAGACATCGATGTGTAGAGAAAAATCTCTACCTACTAGATGTGGATTTTTTGCCTAAAATTGAAGTTTTCAAAAATGCTCAAAATATAGCAGATGATACAATAGAAGATTCATCGATTATGGAACTTACTTCTCAGGAAGACCAACTAGAGATATCTCTCCATGCCTTAGCAGGAGTCACCACCACATAAAACATATCAATTAGGGGTTACTTCAAGAAGCTCCCTCTCACAATCCTCATTGATTCATGTAGCACTTATAACTTCATTGACCCTCAGATCGCTAAATAGGTTGATTGTTTTATCCATCCTTGTTCTAACTTTGAAGTCATGATTTTCAATGAGGGAATATTACCTTGTGAAGGGAGGTGTCACAATGTGCTTATATCTATTGAATATTATAAATTTCTCCCATGCATGTATATCTTGCCCTTAGGTAGATGTGATGTTATTTTAGGACCCCAATGGTTACATACACTTGGACCCATCTTATGGCATTTTGTTAAACTTTCAATGTAGTTTTTAGATAATGGGTGAAAACACATATTGAAAAGATTACAATCAAGATCTCTCAGTATCATAAGTTTACATTGCATGGAAAATATTCTTAAGAAGAATTCATATGGGATCATTACCCAGTCCATTCCATTCAAATGCAACCATCAATAGTATCCACTACTCCTTTTGATTTACAAACCATTATAAAAAGGTATACATGTGTCTTTGTTAAACTAGTGGGATTACCACCTTCACAAATAGAAGACCATCATATTCAGCTCCTTTTTGGAAGTGTCCCTCCCAACATCAGGCCTTATCATTACCCATTTTAACAAAAGAATGAGATTGAGATGCTCATTCAAGACTTATTGAAGCAAGGTATTATTCATTCTAGTATCATCCCATATTCTTCCCCAGTTCTCCTTGTCCAAAAAGAAGATGGGTCATGGTGCCTCTACATTGACTTCTATGCACTTAATCACATCACAATCAAAGATAAGTTTATGATCCCTATGATTGATGAGATTTTTGATGAGCTTCATGGCACTCATTTTTTCTCCAAGTTGGTTCTCCACTCTGGATATCACCAGATCCAACTTCATGAGGAAGATATTCTTAAGATAGTTTTTCACATGCATGATGGCCACTATGAGTTTTTGGTCATACCCTTTGGCCTCCCTAATGCTCCTTCAACATTTCAGTGATTGATGAATAATTTATTCCATACTTACATGCATAAATTAGTTTTGCTCTTCTTCGATGATATTCTCATCTATAGTAAAATATGGTCTAAGCATCTCCAACATCTAGAGCTCGCACTACAACTTCTTTTTTAACATCATCTTTGTGAAAAATAGCCCAAATGTACTTTTGTCCAAGATGAATTGGAGTATTTTGGGAATATTATTTTAGTCCAAGGGGTTTGGGTAGATCCTAAAAACATAGCTACCATGACAAATTGGCCTCATCTTCAGACACTCAAGAGCCTCTATGGTTTTTTAGGGATGACTAGAAACTATCACAAGTTTGTCAAGGATTATAGGAAGATTACAACTTCACTAATATCTTTGTTTAAAAAATATGCTTTTACATGGATACAAGCTACTAAGTGTGCATTGAATAATTGAAACAAGTTATATGTACTCTACCTATTCTAGTTATGCCAGATTTTGCCAAGACCTTCACTATCAAGAGTGATGCTTGCGATGACAGACTTGGTGTTGTTCTCCTCTAAGAAGGATGCCCCATTACATTCACTACCAAAGCCCTTTCTAGAAAGAATTTAGTACTCTCTACTTATCAGAAAGAAATGATGGTCATTTTGCATGTAATACAAAAGTGATGACCATGCCTACTAGGGAATCATTTTTACATCAGAACAAATCACTAGAGTCTAAAATATTTCTTGGAACAATGGGTCTCTTCCCCATCACAATAGACATGGATCTCTAAACTCATGGGTTATGAATACGAGATCACTTATAAGAAGAGTAAAGATAATATTATGGTTGATGCTCTGTCTCATGCATTTACAAACCAAGCTTTCCTTTAAGCTATTTCCATGCCTATTTCAAATTGATTGGAAGTTGTAAATCAAGTTATATCAATGGTTCCTTATTATCTTAAATCATTCAATAGTTGGCCACTAGCCCCTCTATTGTACCACATTATTCTTGGGATGGTTCTTCTCTATGATACAAGGGTCATTTGGTGCTTCTCCAAAGAATAGATCTTTAACAAGCTATATTCTATAAACTCCATACTTTTCCATCTGTAGGGCACTCAAGGTTTCTCAAAACTTATGAGTGGGCACAATGCAAATTTTTTTGGAAGGGAATAAAAAAGGTAATTCAACATATGGTGGTTGAATATGATACCTACCAATGCAAAAAGGCTGAAATAACACTCTCCATAGGTTGCTCGAACCCTCTCCTATCCCTACCCGGATTTGGACTAATATTTTCATGGATTTCATTGAGAGGTTCCATAAATATGGAGGTAAAATAATGATCTTGATTATGGTTGATTATAATTGTGATGACAAATTCACTCGGAGACATCGATGTGTAGAGAAAACTCTCTACATAATAGATGTGTATTTTTTGCCTAAAATTAAAGTTTTCAAAAATGCTCAAAATATAGCAAATGATACAGAAGAAGATTCATTGATTATGGAACTTAATTCTTAGGAAGACCAACCAGAGATATCTCTCCATGCCTTAGTAGGAGTCACCATCCCAAAAACCATATGGATTAGAGGTTACTTCAAGAAGCTCCCTCTCACAATACTCATTGATTCATGTAACACTTATAACTTCATTGACCCTCAGATCACTAAATAGGTTGAGTGTTTTATCCATCCTTGTTCCAACTTTGAAGTCATGATTGTCAATGAGGGAATATTACCTTGTGAAGGGAGATGTCACAATGTGCATATATCTATTGAATATTATAAATTTCTCCCATACATGTTTATCTTTCCCTTAGGTAGATGTGATGCTATTTTAGGATCCCAATGGTTACGTACACTTGGACCCATCTTATGGCATTTTTTTAAACTTTAGATGTAATTTTCAGACAATGGTTAAAAGCACACATTGAAAATATTACAATCAAGATCTTTCAGCATCATAAGTTTACATCACATGGAAAATCTTCTTAAGAAGAATTCATATGGGGTCATTACCCAGCTCCATTCCATTCAAATGAAACCATCAATGGTATCCACTACTCTTTTTGATTTATAAACCATTCTGAAAAGGTATACATGTGTCTTTGTTAAACTAGTGGGATTACCACCTTCATAACTAGAGGACCATCATATTCAGCTCCTTTCTGGAAGTGTTCCTCCCAACATTAGGCCTTACCACTACCCATTTTATAAAAATACTGTGATTGAGATGCTCATTCAAGACTTACTAATGCAAGGTATTATTCATCCTAGTACCATCCCATATTCTTCCCCAGTTCTCCTTGTCCAAAAAAAAGATGGGTCATGGTGCCTCTGCATTGACTTATATGCACTTAATCACATCACAATCAAAGATAAGTTTATGATCCCTATTATTGATGTGATTTTTGATGAGCTTCATGGCACTCATTTTTTCTCCAAGTTGGTTCTCTGCTCTGGATATCACCAGAACCAGCTTCATGAAGATGATATCCTTAAGATAGTTTTTCACATGCATGATGGTCACTATGATTTTTTGGTCATACCCTTTGGCCTCACTAATGCTCCTTCAACATTTCATAAATTTATGAATAATTTATTCCATCCCTACATTCATAAATTCATTTTGGTCTTCTTCGATGATATTCTCATCTATAGTAAAATATGGTCTAAGCATCTCCAACATCTGGAGCTCGCACTACAACTTCTTTCTGAACATCATCTTTGTGAAAAATAGCCCAAATGTACTTTTTTATAGGATGAATTGGAGTATTTTGGGCATATTATTTTAGTCCAAGGGATTTGGGTAGATCTTGAAAACATAGCTACCATGACAAATTGGCCTCATCTTCAGACACTCAAGAGCCTCTATGGTTTTTTAGGGATGACTAGAAACTATCACAAGTTTGTCAAGGATTATAGGAAGATTAAAACTACACTAATATATTTGTTCAAAAAATATTCTTTTACATGGATACAAGCTACTAAGTGTGCATTGAAGAATTGAAACAAGTTATATGTACTATACCTAGCTATGCTAGATTTTGCCAAGACCTTCACTATCAAGAGTGATGCTTGCAATGAAAAACTTGGTGTTGTTCTCCTCTAAGAAGTATGCCCCATTACATTCACTAGAAAATTCCTTTTTGGCAAGAATTTAGTACTCTCTACTTATAAAAAAGAAATGATGGTCATTTTGCATGTAGTACAAAAGTGATGACCATACCTACTAGGGAATCATTTTTACATCAAAACAAATCACTAGAGTCTAAAATATTTCTTGGAACAATGGGTCTCTGCCCCATCACAATAGAAATGGGTCTGTAAACTCATGGGTTATGAATACAAGATCACTTATAAGAAGAGTAAAGACAATATTATGGCTGATGCTCTGTCTCATGCGTTTATAGACCAAGCTTTCCTTTCAGCTATTTCCATGCCTATTTCAAACTGATTAGATGTTGTAAATCAAGTTATGTCAATGGTTCCTTATTATCTTAAATCATTCAATAGTTGGCCACTAACCTCTCTATTGTACCACATTATTCTTGGGATGGTGCTTCTCTATGATACAAGGGTCATCTGGTGCTTCTCCAAAGAATAGATCTTTAACAAGCTAT
>JARHVA010000069.1:1562500-1570000 GCA_037957365.1 Torreya grandis
ATAGTGGTCAAATGAAAATGAAGAGTTGATATATAGGTCAGACGATGTAATATTTTTTAGTATTGACACCAAATATTTGATCTATGGTGAGCAAACATGGATTGTCAAGATTGGAACAAAGTATTCTGTCATGGATTATTTTATTATTACATGGATTTCATGTTATCACGTAGTGATTAAATTATAACCTTAAAAAATCTAATTGAATCAGGTCTTCCCAATTCCATGCATCCATGTTGGGTCCATTTTTTAGGTTTTTTTAAATTAAATAGACCAATGAAATATAGTTTTAATATCAATACCTGTACCAATAATCCTTGATATAGAGATGCTTGTATATGATTTCTTCATGGAATATTAAAATTCTTTTATCCATATATGATGATGCAAGATACATATTTGCAATAATGTTTTTTTTCTCTAATGACTATCATTACTTAGGAGAGTTGGAAGGGTGCATGACATGACTTTATGTAGATCTAGCCACATGGTGTCTACTATGCTCAAGGTGGAGAATGATGATAGGGATCCCAATTGTGTGATCATAGATATGTTAGTTCATTTCTACACTTGGTGTTTGGTCTTTTATGATCCAAATTATTGTTTAGTTTGTTATTTTTTATTTACTATGTATTATCTTGTTAGTTTTTAGTTTTAGATATTTTGGTGGTTATGTCCCATTGCAATGGAATTTTAACTTACCTTTTACCTCTTATATTTTGGATCTACCTCTTTTGTGATAGACAATGATTTTACAAGAATATATATTTATTGTTAAACTTGTAATCAAATTTGGTTTATATTCTTTTGATACCTGGTTCTTTCAATGGTATCAGAGCCATGACATGGAGAATTGAAGACTTGGAGGAGAGAGAAGGATGAGAAAATTTTTGAACCATCACGTCTATACAACATCCTAAGAATGAATTTATTTGAGGAAAGGCCTAAATAGTATACTATGCAGCCAATCAATTATCACATATAGAAGTATGGTGAAATGGAAGACTCGCAGCCAATTAATTAGTACCTATAAAATTTTGGATAAAATCCTATTTGTATAGCAGAGGCTGGGAAACACTGAATAGAGGTAACATTTGCTCCATCAAATTTTTTTATACACTGCACTCAAGATAAATCATTCAAACATATGGATGAGAGATACAAAGTAAGGAATCCAACAAAAATAAATTCATTATGGAAATTTATTATGGCATGCACTCCCTAGTTATTTATTATGTAGACATTGAATATAATAGAAGAAGAAACACTTATATCAAACTGACATACTAAGCAAGTATTGTGTTTACAAGTGAAGATTTTAGCATAAATTTAAAACCTCAAATCGATTGGATGCAATGTTTTAAGGGGCCCCACCAAGTGAAGCATGGAAAGTGAATAGGAAGGTGAAAAGTTTTTTTTTACCTGTTTACAATCTTTGATTTTTTATCTTCAAACCTTTGGTCAAATAAAAAAATCTTCCATTGAATTTTAATACCCATTATAGTCAAGTTGGTATCATTGATTTTACAAGTATATAAAATAGTAGAGGTATAAGATTCAAAAATAATTTGTATTTCTTTTTGTTAAAATTATTTTTTGACGTTATTTTGTATAAAAGGGGATCTAAGGATAAAACAAACAATAAAAGGACAAGTTGTAATGGAGATATAAAGGTGTAAAAGGAGATACAAGGTGTTGTATTCTTTTTGAGAAGTCTCAAAATCTTTTTTGTAATCAGAATCTATTTTGAAGGTAAAGGTAAAACCTCGATAGCATTCCCTTTTTTTTTTGACTTCACACCATGGCAAAAATTGTGAGCTTAATTTTTGAAAGTGGTAGATTGTGATCTAAAAACTATAAAGAATGGAGTAGAAACATGAAGAACATCCTTATTTTTAAAAATTTATAGGAAATCATTGAGAAAGAAACCACACCACCAATTAAAGCTAAAAAGTTGGTTAAATATCAAAAACATGATAAATGTGAACTCGTACTTTTGAAATCATCTTGCACTGAATAGGTTATTATTCACATTGACGCAATTAAAATTGGTGCATGAAAAGAATGGAAAATGTTAAGATATTTTTATGACAAGCAACCTACATACAAGAAGATTGACCTTCTTATGCAACTTTTGAACAATAAACCTGTAGATGATGAAGATGTCTGAATATCTTTCACTCATGAAAACTCTAAAACAAAAGTATTGTATTACAAGGGGAAAAATTAATGATGACATATTGAATTTTATCACATTTAATGGACTTAATTCCACATACACCATTAATTTTGAAATGTTACAGCTTAGTGATAAGCTTAATGGTGCCACATCTTACTCTAATTATGAGTTATTAACTTAGCATGAGAGATAATTTACAAGGAATAAGAATGAACTTACTGAAGAGCCTCACTATAAAAAGAACATGTCCCATCATAGAGATCATCATCATGTATAATGACACTTTTAGAAACACTCTTCAAGTCATTCTCCAAGCCACTCTCTACACCATTCTAAATGGTATCCACAACATTCACATCGACACTCTCTAGGGTCTTCCAAATGAAGGAATCATCACAAGTATTCTTCTCATAGTTCTTCTAGTGATTTAGGTTCTTCTGGATCTCATAGACATAAGAAATAACCTAGAGGTTTCAAATGTGGTGGTATGTGACATCTTGAATATGTATGTCTTTTTTGACGACCCTGTTCTCTATGTAAAAATAAAGCTAAAGTAAATTTTGTGGGTCATTCTAGTGGCACAGTTTCAAGATTAATTATTTAGGATATTCTGACAGTTCATCTGATTAGGAATGTCCCTCATGGCTAAGGTATATGGTCTTGATGGACTTGATAACATATTTTGAGTGATCAATGACTAGAGGTTGGAGGATTAGTTGGAGGTTGGAGTACTATTCCCTTCTCTAGTTAGTTATTCACTCAGAGTTTGAGATCATTCTTGGATAAAAATTTTGGTAGTAGTAGTTTGTTTCTTTCAGTTTTTTCTAGTTTTGGCTTTCTTTCATTTTCTCTTCATGACATGGAATAAGAAGTGTTAATTGATTTTGATTCTCTCGGTACACAACTTCTCACCTCTCACTTTATAGGGGGAGAAGATATTGCATGTGTTGGTCTTCGATCAATCATCGATGATAGTATGAGTTAACATGGGTTGTTAAAACCTTTAGTGTTGAGTAAAGGTCATCAACGTTTGTTGGACATCAAGGAGATGTGTCATATATAGTATGATATTTTTTCACTTAAATGGGTTTCTATGTGGGACCTTATGTGGATCAATGTAGTTAAACAGGCTTTGATCAGATTCTACTATAGTATGGTACGATGATCATAGGGGATGAGTAGGCCTTGATCATGTTCAATAATATTTTATGCCACAACTCACAGGTAGGGATTTTGTATGGAGTGACATTGGTTTCTACTAGTACTAAGAGGTACAGTACACTAGTTGTAGTTGTAACGAGATTCTTTGATGACTTTGGAGTCATTGCTCCAGATCTCTACTATACCCCTTTGGATCAAAGGGGAGTTTGTTGGGTCTTTTATGATCCAAATTATTGTTTAGTTTGTTATTATTTATTTACTATGTATTAGCTTGTTAGTTTTTAGTTTGTGGTATCTTGGTGGTTATGTCTTGTCGCAACGGACTTTTAACTTACCATTTACCTTTCATATTTTGTATGTACCTCTTTTGTGATAGACAATGATTTTATGGGAATATATCTTTCTTTTTAAACTTGTAAGCATATTTTTCTTATATTCTTCTGATACCTAGTGATTTCACTTGGACAAAAATGAACGTGCACCTCTAAGCATTGATTCAAAATACATTAGTTGATATATAGTAGCAGTGCCAAGTAATTGTGTTAGATATTTTTGCAAGTCTGAAATTATGATTGGCCAATTGTCCACAACATTCATTTTTGAAAACACTATTGATGCTCCTTGGCATCAATGGTAAATCATTAGTTTTAAAAAGTATTAAAAGCATGGATGGCTTCCAAAACATTTATACTGGTACCAGAGTAAGTGCATAGCATATGCAATTGGACTTTCCTAATATGGGGCGGTTAAAACATGGAAATTCCTATTGGGAAAAGAGAAGGAAGTGTCATAGAAAACAATCCCTATGTGTTGTATTCATTGATATATGAGCTACTAACATCTGGCTAATTCATTACAGATTCTAGACTACTATCGGTATTGTGTATGTAATATCTTATTTGGTTTACCTCTCTTTGTATTTAGAAGAGATGCTACAAAATATGATGTTTGATAATCATGTAGATTTTTGGGTGCATTTAAGTCTCCTTCGAAGTCTATATTATTAAATTGGCATGTCCCCCATGTATATAGTAATATAGTGAAAAGTAGATGAGATATCAATAGGTTCGGATGGGGGTACAACAACTGCTTATGGTCAAGTTGAACATCTTTATAATAAGGGTTATTTTATATTTTGTATTGTAGTGCTTACATGACACATTTTCTACTTGCATACCAATCACATGGCTTGTTTTATGAGTTAGTTCGTCTTATCACTAAAATGCCAATATTTCCAACTCGACATGGAAGACACTTAATAATAGAAGATATATCTTTAAAAAATCTAATACTATGACCATTGTATTTGTATTAACCACCATGTGAATGGGTTACTTGTAATATTGGATTAACTTATGTGATGAGTATTTTCTCAACTTAAGTGAGGTTAGATAAAGCCAAAAAAATAACTATTATTTCTTTATACAATGCATCAACAACAAATATGTTCACTATGGAAAACCCTCTATCCCTGGATAAAGATCTTTGCATATGAAACATGCATGTATTGAAGAAATACAATCTACCAACTCACAGAAAATATTGCATATAGATTGTTCGATAGAAACATTAATATAATTTATAATAAAAAAAAGAAACATTAACATTAATATAATTTATAACATTACTATTTTATGTAAAATTTTAAATTAACTATGAATATTATTTAAAATTTGTAGACAATTCTTTTAAATATTAATAAAATCATTTTATTTTAAATAAATTTTGATTCAAAAAATATTTATTCAAATAAATTGTATTATTATTTTTTATATATTAAATAAAACTAATTAATTAATATTTAAAAGTTATGAATATTTACAGCTTCTTAACATTTTAGACTGTACCTTCTATATACCATCAGTTTCATGATCTAGTTTGGAACAGCAGCTACAAACTATCACAAATATCCCATTAAACCACAACCCCTAGACAATTAGCTTAACTAGCTGTAAGTAAATATTTGTATTAACAATTTGATTGAAGTTTAATTATTTATATAAATGTTACTATAATAAATAATAACATATTAATATTATAAATAAATATTTTTTTATGAAATATAAATTATTATATTTAAGAGTGATTTAAGCCCAAAAATAAACGTATAGTGAAAAATGAAAATGTGTTCCATTATTTCAATTTCTTTAATTACTCTACCGAAGGCAAGTATATATGTTTCAGTTTGTGTTTTTTTAATTTCCTTCGACAAGTTCTAACAATTTAATTATTGTTCATATTTTGTCATTTGATATGTTTTGTTTTTGTTGTTGTTGTTGTCGTCGTCGTCGTCATCATCATTGGTTAATATAAAATCTCTTTTTCATCACCAATCATTACACAATGTGTACAATATATATATATATATATATATATATTCAACATAATTTAAATAAAGGTTAAATTATTTTATTTTTAAAAATAGTTGGATTACCATAAATGACTTCTACCGACATATAATACTCGTGCTTGCTTTGCATTTAGTTTTGCTATGCCTAGCATATAGTTTTGAAAAATAAACCTTTATTTGATTTATAGAAGAACGAAAGAATCTTGTTTTTGGATGATTAAAATATTTGCCTGGCCTTAATACGAAAATTTTAACTAGTAAAAAATAAGGATTTTCCACTTGTAGATATTTTTTGGTTAGCTATAGTTTGGGCCAAGGCATATATTATTTGAAAAATTGGCTGGCAGGCCATTGATAACATCCAATGCGCGCAATGCACCTCGAAGGACCCAAATAGCTACACTATTTTGTTTTGTTTTTATTTTATAAATAATATAAAAAAAAATCATCCAATTTTTATTATATTTATTATTCATTTATTTTTATTTTTAATATGATTAGTATTATATTTTATCTTGTTTTATTAATAAAAAAATGTGTAGATTACATAAATTGATTTATAAAGATTTAAATATTTAAATCCTTATATTTTTTTTGGGATTAGATAACAAACTTTATCAACTATTATTTTTAGGAAGAATATTTTACTGAGTTGAAGATTTAATATATTTATGACAAATTTATATTTCTTTAGAACTAAAATACAACATAATTTTTTTTAAGTGTATGTATTTGAAATGAAATGGAAAATGTTTTGTCTTAGTTTTAATGTTTAAAAAAATCATGAACGAAACAAATACAAATAAAAAATATAAATCCAAACTTATGCATGTAAAACATTAGAAGCAAAACACTTATGTTTTGCTTTGAATATATGTGTTTTAGCGGAGTATTTTCAATTTGGAAGATTTATAAATGAAAAAAATAGGTGGTTCAAAATTTTGAGTTTTATAGAGTTTATTAAACTAAAAGATCGTGTTTTCCTTCAAATTTATGCATTTAAAGGTTTTGAAAATGAAATAAATAATTTTTTATTCAGGGATATATGTTTCAAAGCTTCATAAGGTAAGATATAAATTTGTCCTTAAGTTTTTCATACACAAAAATAAGTTTTTCATACACAAAAATAAGGGAAGAGGGCCCTTACCACAAGCTACAAAAGGATCTAGGTAGCATATTAAGGCAAGAAAGACAAAACAAGCCCCTAGGAAAATAAAATGAGATAGGTAGAAAGCCTAAAATTGAGTCAACCACAAAGTGAACAAGATAGATACAAGAGGGAAAACCATAGAACTGAATGCCATAAGATTCACAATACAAATTAGTCTAGGAGTGTAAGAAGGAGACGCCACCATGGAGCCACTCCTGGGAAGTAGGGAAAAGCCAAAACCACAAGCCTTCATCACCAACCACTAAAATGTCCTTAAAGCAGAAAATATAGATCATCGATCCCCAGAACAAAATCTAGGATAAAATGGAATTCATTAGCTAGTCAAGTCTTTTCTAATCAATTCTCTAGATTCTTCCTAGGGAGGGTGGCCTTCATTGTGCCAATCTCCATTAGGATGAAGATGAAGAACACCAAAGTTAGCCAATAAATTTGATAGAGAATTATTCTCATAATAGTTGTGGGAGAAATAAATGTCCTCAAAAAAGGAATGACATGGAGGATATATTGAATGATTGAATTGTGTTTCAACTAATTAGGTATTCTTAATTTAACAATGGTGATAATCAAGAGAGAATCATCTTCCATAAAGAATTTATTAAAATTTGAAATGATATTAGTTTTCAAACCTCTGAGAAGAGC
>JARHVA010000069.1:2325000-2347500 GCA_037957365.1 Torreya grandis
TGCAATATCAAGTGCTAATGGATTATGAAGTAAAGTTTGGGAATTTGATGATTGGTTAGATTTTGGTATACATTAATCTAGTTGTAACACCTTAACATACAAAAATTCAATAGTTTTCTCAAGGGATGTTGTAGTAATAAAGTGTGTAATGTAATATGCGTAGTTATCAAAGTTTATGTATGAGTCACTTGGTTAGACATAGGCATAGAGATATATTTTAAACCTTGTGTTGTCTACAATCCTAAAGGTGTAAATTTAATAAAAATATCAACAACAAGAGTAACAACACTTGTGGTAAGATTTATAAGAGGTTACTCAAAATAATCATTTGGTTCTTTAGATGTATTAACATGATCATATTTATTTTATTTTTGTCTATCCACTAACAACAAATAATAAATATGTTTTGTACGGGTAACAAGGTATTCATTTAATTATTCTACATCAATATGTTCAAATATATTGTTATTAAATTCATGGGTCTTATCAATTTATATGGTCATAATAATTCTATCCAGAATATGTAAAGTAAGCTTTATAACATCATGAATGTATAAATGCTCTTGTTCATATGTCATGCTTGATTTTTTAAAATATTGTATTAATAGTGTATGTATTTTAGACTATGTTTTGATTCATTTTATTAATTTTTTGTGAATAATTTTCCTTATTAAGGGAATACAACATGTAACAAAAACTAGGAAAACTTGAAGCAAAAATTACTTATATAATATAACTATAGAATGGTTGCAAATGATAGTAATATAAAAGTGAAATTTAGAATCTACAAAAGAATTTTCATCTTTATGGAGAATAATAAATTATTATGAAATCCAAGGTCAAAATAAGATGATTTTAGTGTCGGATATTAGATCTAAGGTTAAAATAAAGTGATTTCAATGTTAGCTATTAAATCTAAGGTTAACACTAAGTTATTTTAGTGTTAGATTTATATCCAAGGTCAAAAAAATTATTTTAGTGTCGAATGTATGAATTTATTTAAATCTTAGGACATTTTTTTTGAAGCAATGCTTGAATGAAAAGTGGGTTCATGAATATGTCTTATCTAAATTTGAATTAATAAGTGAATTAACCCTAATACTGATAAATGGAATGGAATATAACATAATGATGTAAATCAGCTTGTGCCAAGCATAATGGATGTAAAAAAGTGAATTTGACAAAGTGCAATCAATCAAAATTAGACTATATCTAAAATGAAATGATAAAATTAGTTGTTTATGTCTAAGATCTAACTATGTTTACTAACATATGACTAAATTAAAAAAATAGTAGATTGTGTAAGTGCCCAAAAGCTAGAAATAAAACATAGGGAGGTTAAAATCATCCCATTTGGGTTAAGATTGAATATCACTTTTGACTTGAATTGGTCAATCCCAAATTTTGTATAAAATCAAGAACTTAGGTCATGATCACTTGTAAAATATTGAATTAGGTTTGTATGTACATATTTGACCTTTATAAGTGTGTTAAAGACCTACAAAAAGGTTCTCCATGATTGAAACCCTATTAGGGATCACAATGACTAAAAACCTATAAATATAAAAATATATGAATGTAATGGGTTTATCTGACCCCAATCACCCCATGTTGAGTGAACACTGCCTATGTATCTAATACTTCAAAAAGAAAATTCAATCCCACATAGTTCTCCCACTTATAGTGATTTATGCAATTTTTATCCTTTGAATATATTAATGTATATAGATATGGATTTAATAATTGATCATGCTTTGATTAAATAGGGTTTGGATTGATTCAAGTGATTAGAATAGAATCAAGAAGAATAAGGAATTTTTACTCAATGTGTAATAGTGTATGTGTACCCTTGTATTAAAATTTATAAGTGTTAGAATAAGTGACTTAAGTGTGCCTTTATAGCAATCCAAAAGGAGAAAACCTTGTGCTTCTTATCCTAAAAACATGGAAAAAATTAAAAGGGAGGGTTCAAATTTAAAAACTGATTATTAGAAAGGCAAAGGCATAGATTGACCCATAGGCTTCAAGATTGACTGGCACTATTGACCCAAATGGTCATTCCTATCATATAATGGAAATATGTTAATTTTAGGATTAGGAACATCCATAAATATGCTTAAAGTTGTTTTTAGCATTTATAACACTTTTATAGGTGGAAAATTTCAATTTAGAAAATAAATAGGTCCATGCAAGTGCTTAGAGTTAGGTGTCAAAATAGGTCCTGATTAAGTTCACAAGTTAATTAAAGTGAAATATGTCCAAAACTAACATAATCAATTATTAATGACTAGATTTAGGCATCTAGAGTGTTTGATTTTTTTTATTTCTCATATTTGATTTATATTTTAGGTTCCTTAGTGATATTCATGTCTACTTTCTCCTTTATCCTTCGTTAAAGTTCAAAATGTTGTCTCCAACTTTTGTAATAAGCCTTAAAAAGACCTTCTTCACTAGTTTGAAGAGCAATTGGACTTCTAATGACATTTGGAATAACATTGGACAATGGAACAAGTTCTAAAACTGATTATATGAATTAGGAGAAACATTATGGGCTATAGTATCAAAATAATGGGATGGATCATAAGAACCTAAATAAATCAAATTAATAGCATGAAATTAGGTTGACACAACTATATTAGAACCATAAAGTGTAGTATTAAACATGTCCCATTGGAATGCTTATATATAATGGAACAAGTAACATTAATTGATTTCTTCTCCAAGGGAGACCAAGAGTTAAATAATTCTGGGCTAAATGATAATGTATAATATAGATAGTCAATCAAATATGATACCATATATAAATTATCATTTTTATTTGCATTATCTAAATGATTTAATAAAATACAAATAAATTAATTCATCCTAATTGGATGGATTCCATTCATTAATTAAAATTTGGAGCAGAGGCACCCAAATAACATCAACATGGTATGTCCTAGTGTTCCCAAAAATATGTTAAGTAAGATTGCAACCTTCCTAAGAGGTATCTTGAACATCCTCACAAAATAAGACACATTTTTTGCATTCTTATAAAAACTAGGATTTTCACTCCATTTATTCAAAAAACCATAAATATTATGCTTGTTTTGTTAGTTTTCAATCCATTATTTTAATAAATTAATAAAGGTTCAGGTAACCACAACATTTGCCTTATGAAAAATCTATTATTATCTACAAGAATCCTCCTTTTTAGAGAATAAAAATTCCTATCATCCCTGACATCATAGTAATGGAATGCATCCCTAGTAATCTCCCTACAAGGAAATACTTCGATTTTTTTAGCCACTCTATGTAAATTAATGCTCATGATCTTCCATGTTTATTATTTTCTTCATTCGAGTCCACAATATTTTATAGTTCTTGAATAAATAATACAATTAATTGAAGCTTGCTTTGATACACATCTTAGGGATAAAAATAGTATCCCATAGATCTCTTCTTAAAGCTAAAGTGGCTTTTTTATCCACCATGATCAAATAATAGGATTAACTAAAAAACTAAATCTAGATACTTCTATCTCAACTTCTAAATTTCAAATTTTCCCACCTTTCAAAATTTCATATAATTATCTCATGGTTTTTCTGATTTGATCATATTTTATGTCATCTGAGCAATATAATCAATTAATCAAAATTTCTCACCTTTTCTAAATCTAGGTACTCACTCAAATTTTCCCAAAATTTCAAATTTCATATAATTATCTCATGGTTTTTTTGATTTGATCATATTTTATGTCATCTGAGCAATATAATCAATCAATCAAAATATTAAATGATTTTTCATAAATCAATGGGAATAAATATAAAATAAAAGGCACTACATATTAATTCAACATTAAATACACATGGAACATGCATGGTTTAATGGATATAAATGATAACTAAAGAAGTTATATGCAATGACCCTATCATGTGTATGGTGAATGTGATGGGGACACGTGTCTGTTATCCCATAGGGGCTTGAGGATCTATTATTTAGCTAAGACACTATAAAATAATAGAATGGAAATAATGAGATAAAAAACATCTAGGTGTCATGTTCCCATTTCATAGAGGAATATAAAATCCCTACCCATGATGTATTTGAACATAGGTATATGTCCAATATCTATGACATGAAAATAATAATAAAGGAATTAGTATCAAAATTTGAATAGATTATTCCATGACTTATTCACTTTAAATATCTCTTAATTCACCTATGTAAGATAACCATTTAATCAAAACATTAAATTCCTCTAGCTATAAATTGGTGAATAGAAATTATAAAAGGCAACAAAAATTATTTAAACTTTAAATAGACATGGTGGCATAAGATAATCAATCGATCAGAACATTAAATGAATATTCATAAATCAATGAGAATAAATAGGTAAAAAGGTGATGCATATTAATTTGACATTGAATACACTTGGAATACACATGATTTTATGTAGAGGAATGATAGTATAAAAATTGATACCTAATTATTCTCTTAGATTTGGAGTGAAGGTGATGGGGATGCACATTTTTCATTTGACAAGCACTTGAAATCTATTGTTCAGTTAAGACATCTCAAATGTGTATGGGAAAAAGACCAAACTCGGAAGTAGTGAGTTCACTATAGATGCAAGTTTATGACCCACTTCAATAAGATGATGAGAATAATCCCTCTCATTTAAGAGTCAAAAAAGTAAACCAAGGTATGAATTTTACAAATAACCAACTGGTGGAAATATCAATTCAAATTATGTGATTCTTAACTTATCTCAAAATTACCTTTGGGAGTGTTATTTAACCTTATTAATAAACAAAGGTATACTAAACATAAGTATTTATAATGATTTTATTTTACAAAGTTTAGTCCCAATCAAATAAACATCAAATAGAAAGAAAGATAGGTAAGGAAAAAATAAGTATTTCCAAGTTAGCAGAGATATTTTATTAAATGAAACACCTTTTGAAATTCATTGTGTATTTTGGCCAATACCTACCCAATTCTATTGATTACTCAAATATTAAAAAATATAATCGAGGATCTAAGGAAAGGTAAATTTCAAACAATTTTTTGTGATAACACCTTAAAAGATAATTGACTATAGGTAAATAGCTAATGAGCACATTCATCCATGGAATCAAAATGATAAAAATAGTTATGACCATAAAAAATTTAAACCAGTCTAAAAACTTTATTCGAATTTTTTTAAAATCACACATATTTACTTCATACAATGACTAATTCAACCAAATATCTCATGCACTACTTATAATTGAGAAATAAAAATGAACACAATTTCACTGAACATTCTAAAGAATTTTTGAGTTCTATTTTCTTTAAAGAATATTCCTATTATTAAAAGAGGTGAATACATAATGTATAAATAATCCAAGGATGGGAACCACCACATCCAAAATCAAAGTTTTCATAAAAATCTAAAAGTATAGCTATAAATCTAAAAGTATAGCTATAAAATTAAAATAAGACTACTCCATGCATAAAGACAATGCTTTTAAAATATAAAATATAAATATAAATAGTTATAAATCTCCCTGATTAGTAGGCTTGATATTGAGCTTTAGAGCTAGTCACTTGTTGACTTTAAAAGGCTAGGGTACATGCTTGATAATCACTATCTATCTAAACATTGTTACTAATAGGTACCCTATACAAAGACTTTACCTTAATCAATAAAAATACATGGTTTGAAAGTGGAGTGTGAAGAATTTATTTTATAGTAGTATCTCTTTCAACCTTTTCTTTGGCATAAGTGATTAAATTGGTAATTTCAATGCTTCCTCCCCTATTTTCTTCTAGGACCCTTTTCTTAAAATTTGTCACAAAAGTGACCAACTGAGTAGTGAACTCTGTAATGGGTACAAGCTGATTATTTGGCAAAAATATTGAAGAAATACGGGCTTCCATAAATAGATTTGAAATTTTCTTTATTGAGTCATCAATTACATTTATCACATAACTCATATCATTATTCCATTCCTAGATATAAATTTTCATGTGTCAAAAAACTATGAAAAATACTAATATCAAATAAATTCATAATTTTGAGATGTGGAAATATCCCCTTCTTAATCACCTTGGCTAGATTTCCCAGTTTTGCCTCCATCTTAGTGTTTTTCTCTTTGTATAATTTGAATCTTTGTTGTCTAACATTACTCTTATTATTTTCTTCATAAATAGTGATCAATAACTCAAAAAATGACTCTAAACCTTGGATATAATTTCACATGTGTATACCAAAAATATTGAAAAGACCAATATTAAATAAAATCATAAGTTTGAGATGTGAAAACACCCCCTTCTTAATCACCTTGGATATATTTCCTAGTTTTGCCTCCATCTCAATGATTTTCTCTTAGTATAATTTGAATCTTTATTTTAAAGCATCATTCCTTTTACATCAATATCTATTTCAACCTTTTATTTGGTATAAGTGACTAAATTGATAACTATGAGAAATGTTATTTGATTCTTATGTTTATGTGATAAAACCATGTCTTAAAAGTATACAGTCCCAATTTTTAAACCTAAAATTGGATTAAAGAATTAATAGGCCTTTTATTATATAGAAACCAATAGAAAATTAAGGTAACTATATATTGGTAGAATATACAAAAATACATATTTACAACTATGATTCAAATAGGCAAATTAAAAATTCATAATAAAAAAGTACAAAGGGATAGAGAGAAAATCATCTTATTTATTATACTTCCTTGATCTGCATAGGCCTATTTTTTATTTTGATGACGTGTAAAAGGAATTGTATTCTATTATTTTATGAAATTGACTATTATCTCTATTTTGGTCAATATCGATTGTTAATAGATAGGATAGATTGTCAATTTGGACTTGTGACAGTCAGTATTAACCTTATAATTACAAAATTATTATTTCATTTATGACACTTCACCAACTTAAATAATTCCATTTTATGCCTTATCAATCCTTTCAACACATGCACATGAAATACTAAAAACTAGATTCTTCCAAAAGTGTTAAGATATGAAGTCACTATTCATGAATCACTACTCATAGGCATTATTCATGGTCACTATTCATGATGATGTGACCTGATGGTGAAGTGGATGGTTAGTGATGTGTCTTGTGAGTGATGTGGTTGATTGGTGATGTGGGAGGGGCCCATGGAGGGTATCCCAAGTGTGATCAGGTTGATGTGATGGGAGTAGGGCATAGCACTTCACCAAGGCAAATGGGTTTGTCCTTGGTAGTCACATGGGTGGTGTTACATGGTACAAAATTTAAAAGGGTTGGTGTGGGTTGAATTTTTAAGGGACCCCATGAATCCTATGTATGGAGATAGTCAAATGATGATTAAAAACATCTTTTGGACTCATATGGTCACATAGAGAATGAAGACAAGAAATCTACTCTAGGAAATTGACCTCACATGTGTGTGGAAAATAATGTTTTTGGGGCTATATGGAGGTGGCACATGTTCTTATCTAAAGTGAAGATTAATTTAAGACCTTTTACACATAGAGACAACACCAAAACCATTATGGATATTACATGACACCCTACTCATGTGTGGGTTGAATTTGTTTGGTGCTACTATTCATTCTCTCTACCTTCTCTCTCTCATGTTTTAAAATGCATAAATATGCATTACTGTCTCATTATAATTCATCTTGTTAGAAAATTAATGCAAGCCTTGGGTTTTCATGCTTGGAGGTTGGATCTTATAGGATATTTTTTCTTTGGTTCACAACCTAAATGCTTCAGGTGGAAACATTGAGTGTTTTTCTATCAGCATTGAAGGTGTTGTTATGGATGAGCTATTATATAAGAGAGTGTTGATGTTGAGATTAATATGAAGTCTAGATCTACCATTTTACCTATGGTTTTTTCTTGCATATTTCAAGGTTTCTATGTAATCTCTATGTAATGTGTCCTCTTACTTATCTATATCTTGCACAGCTTATTTTATGAATTATTTACTTACACTATAGGATATAGTTCATTGATATAACATGTAGTATCATTAATTTATTCCTAACATATGGTATCAGATCCATGGTGAAAAACTCCATGTGTGAGTGTTTTCTATTTTTGGTTGGTTGTGTGCAAGGTGGAGCTACTATAATAGGAGGAGAGACTTGGAGATTAAAGGAAAAAAGAGTTTGTTTTGGAAGGTATCTCTTTATGGAGCAAGGTGGAATATCTCTTGGTGAAGATCCTATTCCCTTCATGTTGTTGAGGAGAAACCCACATGAGAGTTGAAAGAGAAATATTAACAAGCTTTGCCAGATAAGTCAACAACCTACATAGTATTATTTTTTTATGGAGAAAAAGCTCTACAGCTTGAGGAGCAAGCTAGACTCCTTTGGAGGAGGTGGAGAACAAGGTGATGACCTTTTGGTTCTTGGTAATAAATATAAGGGGTTTTGATCTGGTATCCTACTGACCACATGTTTTTAGCTGAGATGTTGTAGTGAAGAAGAAAAATCCATGTAAGGAAAGGAGGTACAAACAAACCTAAAGTTGTACCTATTTTGAAGTGGTTGAATAAGATGAAGATGTAGATGAACACGTGAGACCTAGTGTTCCCAAAAGGAGAAGGCCAATTTTGACCATATGACTCATGGTACTAGAGTGTTGTGTATATAGGTATGGTGATTTTATAGGTAAATCGATGTATGGACTAACACTATAGGCACATGAGTTGGTGTTTTTGAAACATTTGATAGAGTGTGATGTATTTTAGATGCATTTTTTAGGATAAAAAACTTTCTAGGTGCAGTGATGCACTGAGTAGCATGATGACTTCCCTAGAGTTGTGATTAGTCCACTTGCATCATGGTAATAGCTAGAGGCTATGACAACTTTGGTATTGAATTTTATGTCATCTTCTTTCTTCACTACTATCAAGAGTGTTTTGTGCACTAGTTTTTGTTTAAGGTGTTGGAGTAGCATTATTCTTACATGGTGATCTCTCTTAGGGAGAGATAAAAAATAAAAAGTGTTGAGACAAAGGTGTTGTTAGTTTACATTTAAATAATTATATAGGTTATTGTAGACATTGCACATGAATTACAAGAATTTCAATATCTTCATGGAGAACTAAAGTGGATATCATATTTTTCTACTATGTGTTGTGACATGTTAGATGTAGGCCTCAACATAATCATTGGTGTGATGGATCAACTAGGACTTATGAGATGAAGGTGATAATAGGAGAAAAACAAGGATAGAGATGAATAAGGACATGAGAGCAATGAAGTAAACCACTTCTTTAATTTTAAGTTGTCTTCCCAGGAGAGTCCTAGAAGAGGAGAAGACATGTTATTATCTAGTGTATTAGATTCATCAAGAGTAAGAAGCCTTATGTTACCATGGTGAACACTAAATTGTATATTCATAAGTAGTGGGAGTTGTGAGTGGTTCATGGTAGAATCCAATTAGAGGATTGGTCTATATTTGGATAAGTGAAGGGTCACTTCAATTCTACAATATGCTATGGTGGAGCAGATGTTGAAAAATCTAGTCAGGATAGAGAAGTTTTAGTAGTGCAATAAAAATTCTACTAGGTTTATATCAAGGTAACAAAGGGAATTGGTGGGTAGTTGGTTGTAAAACACTTATGTGTGGTAAAATCCTATGTATATTGATTGAAAATGGGAGAATGTTAGGATATGAAGTCACTATTCATAAGCACTATTCATGGTCACTATTCATAGTGATGTGACATGATGGTGATGTGGCTTGTGAGAGATATGGATGATTGGTGATGTGGTAGGAGCCCATAGAGGGTATCCCAAGTCTAATTAGGTTGATTTGATGGGAGTGGGTAATAACACTCCACCAAGGCATGGCTTTGTCCTTTGTAATCACATAGGTGGTGTCACATGGTGCAAAATACAAAAGGGTTGGTGTGGGTTGAATTTATAAGGGACCCCATGATTCCCATGTGTGGAGATAATCATATGATGATTGAAATCATATTTTGGACTCATATGGTCACATGGAGAATGAAGACAAGAAGTTATTATAATAGATTAACCTCACATGTGTGTGGGAGACAATGTTTTTGGGGCCACATGGAGGTGACACATGTTCTTGTGTAAATTATATATGCCTTAAATATTTTTTTCACATAGAGACAACATCACTACCATTATGGGGATCACATGACACCCCACTCATGTGTGGGTCAAATTTATTTGGTGCCATTATTAATTCTCTCTCCCCCCCTCTCTCTCTCTGATGTTGTAAAATTCATAAATATGCATTAGCTCTCTCATTGTAATTCATCCTATTAGAGGATCCATGTAAGCCTCGAGATTGTATGCTTGGAGGTTGGATCTTGTAGGATAGTTTTTATTTGGTTCACAACTTGAATTATTTAGGTGGAAGCATTGAGTGCTTTGTTTGTAAGCGTTGAAGGAGCTACTGTGGAGGAGCTATTATAGAAGAGAGTGTTGATGATAATACTATTATAAATTCTGTAGATGTCATTTTGCCTATGGTTTTTCCTTGCATATTATAAGGTTTCTATGTAATCTCTGTGTAATGTATCCTCTTTCTTATATTTTTTTGTGTAGCTTGTTTTCTACATTATTTAATTGTACTGTAGGATATAGTTCATTGATCTAACATGTAGTTTCAAAACTTTATTACTAATAAAAAATGATTGAGATATAAAATGGGGGGGATCAAAAAAAGGGATTGATTTGTATTAACCTTGGGTAATCCCATTTGATCAACTGAGTAGTGCACTACATTGCCACTTATTTGAAGAGGGCTCAAACTAGAATGTAATTCTCTTGCAAATATGTATATGTTTAACAATGAATGCAAGCTAATGTTCTTTTTCCTATTTTACCCTTGGTTGAAAAATGTAACCTAAAATAATTTAGATGTAGCTCTAATGATTTAATATAAGAAATATGTAATTTTTTATAGCTATTGTAATGTACAAATGTTTGTCCTAAAATGTTTCCTAACAA
Organism: Torreya grandis; assembly: GCA_037957365.1. Taxonomy (NCBI): domain Eukaryota; kingdom Viridiplantae; phylum Streptophyta; class Pinopsida; order Cupressales; family Taxaceae; genus Torreya; species Torreya grandis. The sequence goes on from JARHVA010000069.1 coordinate 2,335,968, forward strand.
CTATATATATATATATATATATATATATATATATATAGTTTCACATTTTAGGCCTAGCAAATATGTGTGTGTGAATATTTTTTAATTTGAATTAAAGACCTAATGGTGGACTAAAATAAACCCAAAATAAAATAAAAAGGAAAAAAATAATGGATATAAAAGGAAATGTGTCCAAATATGAATTTAAAATATCAAAGGTCAACATCGACTAAAATGTGTCAAGATTGGTGGTTAATTTTGATCTTGATAATCAAAATTGACCAGGGATAAGAGCAACATCAAGATGATAAAAGGGGTTTAGAGATATCTATTTTAAAAGAATAAAAATAATGATGTGGATGGTAAAATGGGACAAAAAATTCATAGAAAATCAAAAACTAAAAGAGAAAACACCAAAGACAAACACCATTGAGTACTTAATTCTTGGTTAGAGATCCATATAAGGAAAGTGGCTAAAATATGTTATAAGGCAAGGTTTGTGCCAAATTTGGTGTCTATGTTTACCACCCCATTTAATATAAAATTTTAGTGGATCTAAAAATATTGGATAAAATGGAAGAAGAGAATGCAAACTTGTGTATATAATCATGATGTGGACTTTTCATTCATCATACTGATCCATAGTGTTCCTAAAAAAAATAATATATATGAACTTAGATAGATTACTATCCAAATGAAATGAAAGGTATAATCATAAATGAAAATTTTAAATTAATATTCAAGGAAAAACTACACCTGTATACATTTCATGTGATGCCACTTGTGGAACATGTGTTTGCCATGGAGAAATATAAATGCTGAGGGTCAAAGCGTTAACCAATCATCATGAGAAAAAGGAGTAACCTTGTATCATCTATTAATTTCCTAGCTAGGTAAATGGTTAAGCTTTCAATAATTCAATGTGATGAGTAGAACCTTGTTGTTGGAAAGATTGGTTCTTTTGTCAAACAATGTTAAAAATGAGGATGATCAAACCCCAATTTGAAGTGAACATGCATAATAAATAATACCCTGTGAGGGATGTATAAACCTCAATTTATGCTATTGGTATTTATAATACCAAGATAGAAATAGGTTGGAATACACAATGGACTTGAAGGGTATAATACTAGAGGTTGTTGAATCTCTAATATGCATTATGTAATTTAACTAAATCAACCACTACAGATGGATTTTATATTTAATTATCACTTTGTTCCTTAGTTCTTGTATGCATGAAGAATGGATAACATTAATGCCCCTACCATGGCCTTGGATAATAAGTAGTATTGAAATTAATGCATGAATTTGTATCATGTCCCTTGAATTTGAAATACTCTAATGTATGCATGAATTTTTATGATTCCCCCTAAATCAATGTCACTTATATGGCATGTTATGCAAACATATTCTAAATATAGATAAATAGTAACTATATGTAGATATAAAATTTGTCACTATATGTAGATGTAAATTTGTCACTATATATAGATGAAAATATGTAATTGTCATTTTGAAATTCTGTGTGTATACCCATTCATATACACTCAAATATGTGTAAATATGTATTTATTCATATGAAGTGATTGCATATACATAGAATATGCCCCCAAATACTGTACTAATTTGTCAATATATGAACCCTTGAGGCTGAAATGTATCATAATGAATAATATAATATCTGAATCATCTCAAATTATTATAAGATTCTTTCTTTTGTGTTTCCCCATATACAACCCCCTTTTGAGGTGAGATAGGAGATTATAAAATTGATTAGATTGAAATATATAGTGAACTTAGATAAGTGTGATTAATTAGAATGATTAGAATATCAAGTAAGATATTTTAATGTAGGATCGATCTAAATCATGTTAGTTATAAGATAGTATAGACTATAGTATGGAAAATAGTCACATTCAATTGATAATATGATTTCCAAAGGCCATAAAATTTGTATAGAGGTATCATAATCTGTGTTATTATATAAAAATTAACCATTTTTTAAGTTGAAATTGATGAGAAAGTAATCTTACAACATATGGGATAATGAGACATGTCTGTTGCCGTGAAATCAACAAGACACATTTTTTTAATAAATAATGCTCATGACATTGCTTGCATAAGTTTTTGATCAATGATTGAATTAGATTATCAATAGGCAAAGTAAATAATATAAAAAAATGTCAACTCATATAAATAGTAGGATTACAAATATTTTTTTTCATTTCATTTTCATTGTTTGATTGTGCGAATTGAGCTTTGAGTTTCCAACATGACTAGTCGATGAGATGCATTACCACTTTGGTTTATGCATTTGCAAACTACCTTATAGTCACAAATGGTTGATGAGTTGATATGCATCAAAATTATTCATTTTACCTAAAATTTCCCTAATTTTTAGTAGATTTTATGAATTTTTGGTTTTTTGTAATGTTTAATTTTTTGGCATTATTAAAGTAAAAATTGTAGTCAATGTTCTTGAATTATAAGCCCAGTATAGTCAAGGTTTCTGATGATACTATCCTGACTACAGAAATAATGTCTAAACACAATGATATTGTCTAAAGATCCTAACCATTTGGGTTGGTTTCATCATTTTACCATTTTAGTGCTTTTTATAAATATTTTTGTGTGTATAGGGTATTTATTTTGATCTAAAATTGATATTATTTTGTTCGTGTGACTTATTTTATGAGTGTAATGTACATGTAAAGTAATTACAAGGTAGATGGTACATGAATACATTTTTGGAGATTAGTTTTGATGATGCAGATTGGTAGATACTAGAAGAGGATGGTTTAACACATGTTATTGATCCAAGTTACTTATAACATGCACTTGATGATAATGTTGGTTGAGAGATGAAATCTTGATACCTGTACTTTTTGGTTACTAATGGGAGAGATGACTGTCACATTGGAGGATGCATGGAAAATCCTAAAATTGATATTTTTAGATAGAGGGATATTGTGGTGGATATAGAGGATTCAAAATATATGTGGTGGGATAATAAGTATATGACAAGCTGATGGTATGGCACAAATAAGAGTGGTACTATTTTACTTGAGTATATTATGTAGTTAAATGTTCTATAGTTGTAAGAGTTTATATGTTGTATACTTTCATCATTTGTAGTAGTGGATGGAAGAGCCATTTTGATCTCCTATCATATGTATGATATTATTTATTAGATTGAGGAGATCCATACCAGGTATTCTTTGGGGCAAAACATGATATCCCATTTATATAAATATTTATATAGATTAACTCTGGAGGTTCATGTTGGTTGTATCCAAATAGACACATTATTGCATGTATTGAATTACGATCATATTAATATATTTCAACATTTTGGTGGTCCACATGGAGACTGAGCTCATCCTAATGTATTCACATATTATTGGGGTTTTCCATGATGAAGGGGATTGTGCACCATGGAATATAGGGTTATATTGGATATAATTACTCTAGCTATGATTCAATGGTGGAAATATATGGGATTTAGGAGCTAGCCATAGGATGATAGAGAGCTTCATCAAATATGGCTTAATATGTGGGTACATGATCGATTCCCTAACATGGTTGAGAGGATTTAGTATGAGCATGTTACTTAATATTTTGGATTGATTTAGGATGTGATCTCAGTGCCTTACCCTTGGATGTAGAGTACTAGGGTTGATATAAGAGATAGAGTAAGGTTAAGATCGACAAGGATTAACTTGGATACTTGAATACCAAGGGAGTGGGATCTCATGGTTGCATTAGTATCATATGATGATATGGGGTGTACAAAGGCATACATACAATGGTAAAATACAACATGATGGGTTGTATCGTTTCTAGTTGTGCTAGCCCACCTAAAAATTATGGAGGGGAAAAAGATGGATGAGGTGGATATGGTAGAGATGAAGGAAGTGTAGATGGTGGAGATGGAGTAGGAGAACCACCTGCACCATAACATATTAATTTGGATTCTCTTCTTGGTAAAATTATTGCTTCTATTATGTCTGAGTGTAAGTATTTTCAAGAGTGTTTAAATTTTTATTTATTTGATTATTGATAGTATTATATTTGATTGCTAATGTACTCACATAAATGGTATTTTAGGTGACACATATTGGTCTACGATGGTAGATGAGGACATATGTACTTTGACATGGAATATGTCATATGACATAATGGGTGGTGTCTTAGTTGAGTAGGTTTGCCATATTATTGAAGAACATGTGCCATTATTTGATTATTTTATAATTACTATCACTACATATACTACATTTTCTAGAGAGTGAGATTATTTATATGTAGATCTCAATTGCCTACCTATGCCTACTCATGATTTTGATCTATCAAGGGAGCTGTTTGATTGATATTGTAGTTTACAAACCTAACATACACATGCTATGGTTTGTATGAGAGTTATTGAGATCCTTATTATACTATATAGGTCATCCTTGATCAATATCAAGGAGTAGTAGGACAAGATGGTGCTTTGAATTCATAAGTTTCAAGTCTATTCATTAGTGATAGTTTAGATGATGAGGGTGCCCCCATAATTGGTTGAATTTTGTTGTACTATAAACATGATTATATATACACAAGACATTTTCACATATGTTTGTATTTTTTGAATGATTATGTTATATTCTTTAATTTACACATTATGAGTTTCATAATTTAATTGTTTTTAATGGAGTATCATAAAAATATGGGTATATGATGCATTTATAAAGTAATTTATATATTGGAAATTGTGATTATTAGTAGCACTTATGTGATAATGTCACTCAAAACCAGTTTCCCAAACCATTTGAAAAAATAATTTATTATATTTTGGTTGGTGAATTTATTGTTAAATAATTTAAAATCATTTTTATTCTTGTTGCTATAATACTATGTTAACTTTTACTTTGGTTGATCCATAGATACTTGATTCACTTTTTTAGTCCATATTTGTTTCAAAGAAGAGAAAGATAAACATGTACCATGGTGTTATTTAACATCTACAACCAAGCCTTTTTTAGTATGACCTATATTGAGAGATCGAATGATCAATTGTTCTCTAGTAGGAATATATTGGGATAATTGAGTCTTGGTAGAATGTGAAGTAGAAGGACTTCTTCTAGTGTTTTATTTCTTCAAAGGATAATAAACCATTTATTCCTTAGTAGGAATTTCTTTGGATATCTAAGTATTCCTAGAATACCTTCTAAAATAAGTGGGAGAGGAAGACCTTGTTGTCTTGTGATAAAAGGTGATAACTCCTCTATCAACAAGTTTTGTAAGATTTTGTTTTAAAGCATAAAAATCATTATCATGATGTCCATTAACACTAGAGTAAGTGAAAAATGGTTGACCCATGAGGTGGATGATAGTAATTTAGAGGAAGAGTAATCATATTCTTATCCAATAATATATGTAATATATCATGTGGTCAATATATAAGGTGATAAAACTTAAGTGGTTGTTATATATAAGGGAAAGTGAACCTAATCTATAAATCAATCCTATCTTGGAGAATATAAATCACACTAGCTCTTTCACTTGTTGGTACATTTAAAAAATTAGGGTCATGACCAATATGGATTCACTAAACCTAAATAAGGGGTCTCTTATCACAAAATATCACTAGAGAGGGTTCCAAATCCTTTATTAAAGAAATAACACACAATAACCCTAACAAAGTCCTATGTTTTCTTATCAAAGTAAATGACAAAAGTAAAGTAAATCTAATTTAGTGATCACCAAAGCATGTGATACAAAATGGGGGTAATAAACATAAAAGCAAACATGTAAATAATAATTCTAATTAAGTCAATATAGGTATAATCATAATGCATGAAGAGATAAATAATTTCAAAATCCATTACTTATGTTACTTCTATCTACTAAAATAAAGGAGTAAGAGTTAAAATAATTACTTGAAGATGAACCCATCGAGACTCGATCTCTCCCTTTGCCAATGGTGATTTGAAATAGGTTATTGTGGTTTGTAAGGATCACTAAGATAGGTTAGATCTAAGCTATATAACTTCTCCTATGCATCCAAGAATTTTATACAGTAAAAGATTCTTCTCTCTAAGTGTAAACCCTAATAAATGACTCCTCAAGTAGAATGGTGGAAGATAAAATTGTAAATAATCATAAATTAATGATTAAATCTATCTCTCTCTAATGAAAATGGTGAAAAGGATGTGTTTATATATCCAAATCTAACCCTAAACTCTTTCAAAGTTTTAGCTAATAGAGTTATCCCAATCAACCCTATTATTTAATAAATAAAGTATTTACGTCTTAGAATTGGTCTACTGGGGCTGACCTAATCCTGTAACATGCTTATTTTTTAATAACAAGGTTGGCCCATGATGACTTTGTTGGGTAAATGACAAAAAGAGGTTTTGGCTTAGGTAGGGGCTATTTGAGGTGGTGAATTACTTGGAGGAGTGTTTAAGGGAGGTGTCAAATCTTCTAAAAATGTATATGAGAGCTTTGTGTTGGTTAAAATTGGTGGTATAGGGAACAATAGTCTTATAAAGCAATAATGGTCTACCCACCCCTTTCCTGGTGCACCCTTTAAGGTATGCACTCAAAGAGATTGAGTCTTGATAGGTTCCTACAAGAGAGAAAGAATTAGTAATTGATAAAGTTCAAAAATATTATGTGTATACATATTCCCCACTTGACACTCATCACATGTCGCATAGTTGCAACATAGAATGGTACTTCGAGAAAAGAACATAAAAAAACACAATGCTAAGATAAATAAATTATAGTATTTTAAAGCATAAAATAACTAAAAGTAGATGGTTGAAAATGAAATAATTTAAATAAATAAGTAATATATGAGTACCTTGACTTACCTTTATCACTGAATGATTTTCTATTGTGTTTATAGTTTTGACCATGAGCAGTGCACAGACTACTTTGGACAAACCCTAAAGATATAAAACTAAAGAAAAAAAATAAACAAACATAGGAAAGTCAAGATAATTGAGATGTGTAGGCATGACATAGTTAGAAATTTGGTAATCTAGGGTGATAAATGCTAAGTTAGGACCAAATGACTAAGCCAAAATTTAAAGTGAGTCAGGTAACCAATAAGCCAAGGCTAAAAAATGACTAAAAAACTCAAACAAGTATACCTTAAGTAATAAAGGTAACAAACCAAATCAAACTAAAGATACAAGAAAAATTAAAATCTAATATCAATGTAAAATTAGTGAAAATCATTACTTAAAAAAAGGTAGGAAAGAAATGGTAAATTGACATTGATGAGTGAGTAGTAATAATCTTTAATCAGTAATGGAAAAAGTACATGAAAGGAAAAATAAATTTGGTCAGTGAGAAGTAACAATCCAAACTCACTCAACAATGGAAAAAGTATGGAAATATATAAATAGACGTAATTATCTGAAAAAAGGATGGAAACTAAAAATAACATTGGTGAGTGAGACGTAATAATCCAAACCCACTCAACAACAAAAAAAGGTATGATTTTTTTTCAAATAAAACCAAGTCAAATCTATAAATGTAAAGCAATGGTGTAGAGAAAATAATCCACAGTCACTCAAGCATACTATTTTGTTCTAGATAAAACCAAAATAAAGTAATGCTAGCATGTTTTAATATGTGAATAAGAAGTAATATAGAAGTGGGAAAACAAATTTAGAATTGAAATTTCATATCGATGGGGAAAATAAATTGGTGGTGGGGGAAATGAAGGAAAATTCAAGGTAAATAAACATTTTATCGAAGTCAAGACACTAAAATTAGGTTTGTCAAAACAAGAGGACTTGATACATTAAGGACTCTAAAGAATTTATCCTAACCACATAAATATTGAGTCATCAAATGAAGTATGAATATCACCCCATGAAGGCTAGATGTATGAAAATTAAAATGGATCTACCTTCCCACAATTTTTTCCCCATTCCTTAGGACCCCTTACAGAGCCATTAGTCTACTGTGAATATTGGGTACTTGCATGAGAAAGTAGGTAGCACTATAGATTTTTTAATTCTCATATCCCAATATTTTACCCCACCACACCCTAATGTTCCTTGGCTCTATGATGAGGCTAATTGTGGAGTTTGAGTTTCAATTAGAGATAGGAGATGTGTTATAAATCACATCTTTTGGTGTGATGTTAACTTTTTGATTTTTATATTGCCATTTGGTCATTGCATTCTATTGTAAATTATTTAGATTTTAAATTTTGATGGATTTTTCTATTCCTCCTCCATACGGACTTAGAGAACTAAACATGGGTGCTAAAAATGACTATCATTTAAAAAATTTGGACTTGGTTGCTAAGAAAGATGACTTTAGAGAGCATAATATCTAAAATTATTATTTATTCATGTGAAATAAAAGTGTTATCTTGACTTCAAACTTGTTTTTATCCAAAGTGGAATGAAAGGGAAATCAATGGAAAATAAACATCAAACAATTTGAATTACTTCAAATCACAAAAAATATGTGAATGGGATACAATGATAGGTAAGAATGATTACTTACCATAAGAATGTATGTAATTGTATGAAAACATGTTAACATAGTTTGTTGTATAAGTTTTAACCACTAAAGAAACAAAAATCAAGGTTGAGAATATGGAATCATAAACTTGTAACTATTTTGGAACATTCTAAAAAAAACACTTAGTTTGGTAAAAATGTTTGAAGTAATATGTAAATTTTATGAAGAGAGCTTGGTCCTATCTTTGGTCTTACACTGTAACTCATAAAAGAGAAACACAAATGGGTGAAAAAAGTGAAAAATGGTATTTGTGAGGAAAGCCTAGTCCTATCCATGGTCTTACACTAAAACTCACAAAATAAAAACCCAAGTGGGTGAAAGATGCATTATAAAATAACAAACTTGTGATTAAAAGAGGAAAAGTATGAAAAATCACTATATTAAATAAAAAGGTATTCATGAGGAAAACTGAGTCCTATCCACAATATTACAATGCAACTCATGAAGTAAATAAACCAAAGGACCAAAAGAAGGAACTAAGGTTTATGTATAAAATAGACTATTGTAGAGGGTGATCACTGGAGAAGACCTACAAGAAGTGTTAGTAGGAAAATATATATAAATATTAAAATAACGGAAATATTTAAGCAAAATATTTATTCAAAATTTACACATTAGTGGGTTCTTTAAAAACATGGCCTTCATTAGTTTGTAGATGGTAAGTGCTAGGACCAAGAATGTCTTTCACTAAATAGGGCCCCCACCATTTTTGGGTGTATTTTCCTTCTTTATCATGGGTGTAATGTAATTTTAGGACTAGATCATCAACATTAAAAGTACGAACTTTGACCTTTTTCTTATGTTATTTGGTGATGTGAGCCTTATATCGATAGTTATGTTAAAGAGTGGCTAGATGGTGTTCACCAAGATGGTCTAGGACATGAAGGCGAGTTTCACATAATTATTTATTAGGAATGATACCATTAAGAGATACACATAAATATGGGAGTTCAAATTCTAATGGTAAAATGGATTTAGAACCATATACTAGTGAGAATGGTGTTTCCCTAATGGAAATACAAATGCTAGTATGATAGGTCTAAAGTGTGGGATATAAGTGAAGATACCAATCAGTATAGGTTTATCAAATGGTCTTTTGTAAGATTTTGTTGAGAATTTTTTTAGTGGCCTCTTCTTGGACATTGTATTGTGGATGGTAAGGTGTAGAAAATTTGTGGGAAATTTTAAATTTAGCACATAACTATTTAATGTCCTTATTTTTGAAATTGCCACCATGATAAAAAATGATAGTATGGGGAAATCTAAAGTGATAAATGATTTGGTTAAATAAAAATTTATAAATAGTGGTTCAAATGATATTAAAAAGAGGCATAAATTCTACCCATTTAGTAAAATATTCAGTAGTAGTAATGATAAAAATATGACCATCTTATGACCAAGGTAATTCACCAATGAGATATAATCCCCACATGGAAAATGTCTAAGGAGACTCCATGATTTGGATCTTAGCTGGTGGTGAATGGATTAAATCATCACAACGTTGGCAAGGATTACACTTTTTGTCAAAATCAATATCATCCTTCTCTAAAGAAGGCTAAAAATATCCCACACATAAGCATTTGTGTGTTGTAGCATGCCTATTATAACGACCACCCAAAATTCCCCTATGTGATTGTTCAAAGAGAGGAAAAACCCCTTCTTACATCACATAGCAGAGTAGGGTCCCTTCTACATTATATAAATAAGGGGTGTTGTATTGAAAGTCATATTTGAAGGCTTGTTTACATATTCTAGTCTTTTCTTGAGAATCCATGTTCGAAGGATAGGTTTGATGTTTAAAGAATTGGATGATGTTTTTGTATCATAGGCTTTATCAAATAGTGATAGCCTCAATATGATAAATGAATGAATCATTTGATTGGATAGAAGAGGTTAAATTTATTATTTGGATAAGAATTTTGAAATCATTAAGTATTTGATAAGGATGAAATAGAGATACTGAAGAAGAAAGAGAATCAACTATGGAATTTTGATCTCTTGAATTTGGCTCAATGGTAAAAGAAGTAAACTCTTTAGCAAGTGTGGTTTCCATTTGATGATAAACAACTAGATTTTTGATTTTACATTGATAATCACCATTAACTTGGTGGTAGATAAGTTGTGAATCACCCAAAATGTGTAGATATGGGATATCGAAGTCAAGTGTTACTTTCATACCTAAGATGAGAGCTTCATATTTGGTCATCTTATTAGTAACATCAAAGGTTACTAGGAGAGATACAAAGTATATAGCAAGGCAATCACATTCTAATTTAGTATAACATTTTTCTTAGTCACTGAGGCCTCAAATAATGTAGTATTTTTCTTAGTCATTGAGGCCTTAATAATGTAGTAAATAATGTATTCTCTACTGGTATCATCTTTTTAGGCAAGCATTGCCCCAATTGAGACAGGGGTAGAAAAGGTGTATAATTTTAAAGATGTTCATTGGAAGGTGGTCGAAGGGTGGGAGGATGGAGACAATATTTTTTCATATTATCATAATATTTTTAGAATTAACCTATCTATTCTAAAGAATTACATTTTTTGAGAAGGGAATTAATAGAGTGGATATAATAAGCCATTTATGGATGAACCATTAGATTACCCAAAGATTTCCAAGGTAAGTGTGAATGTCAAGAATGAAATGTGGAATGGGAATATTGAATATAACATTTATTTGAGAGTGATCAACATCAATACCATAAAGATAAACTAGGAACCCTAATAGTTTACTAGATTTGATGCTAAAGACACAATTATATGGGTTAAGTCTAACTTTGTATTTGATTAATCGATTAAAAATGATATCTAGATTAGTGAGGTGTGTTGTGTGACTCTTAATGAGGTCATTAACATAGGTTTCTAGAATATTATGTATAAGATCATAAAAAATTTGAGTCATGGCATGTTGATAAGTAGCTCTAGAATTTTTAGGCCAAAAGGCATTTTTACATAGCAATAAGTGCCCCATTATGTAGTAAATGTTATTTTGTGTTGGTCTTTAGGGGCTATGTGAATT
>JARHVA010000069.1:2352500-2370000 GCA_037957365.1 Torreya grandis
TATCTTTTGCATTGTCTAAATAGAAAAAATGAGAACCATTTTCTACTTTTGTATCATTTGCATTATCTAGAGAGAGAAACGGAGAATCACATTCTACTTTTGTATCATTTGCATTATCTAGAGAGAGAAAAATAAAATCACATTATAATTTTATATCATTTTCATTATTTATACTATTTTATAAATCTAAGATTATTGTTATCATAAGTTTGATTTATGCCTTGTTCATTGTTCTTATGATTTTGTATCTTATATCACTTAATGCGATGAAGTACTGTAGCAAATTGTATATAAAATTGAGGTGTATTATTAAATAAATATTATTTAGATTATAACTCGTGAAACATGTGAGGAATGGGAATACATACATTATTATCATGTTCCTCTTTTTCTAATGTATAATTAAGGGGAGAGTCTAATGAAGAATTAGGGTAACTAGGTTCTTCTATTTCAGAAGTATTATATTCATGATCTTCCTCACTCTATGCTTCATAATAATTATAATTATAATCATCACATTCACAATCATTTTACTCATAGAAATTATTATAATTATTAATAATATAATGATCATCAGTAGTTCATTCATTAGAGTAATCAGAGGGTATAACATTATTATAAAATAGAAAATCTAAAGGATGGGGAATATTAGGGTTCTTAGTGGAGGTAGACATTTTGAAGTTATTGAAGCCTAAGATGGGAAGAAAAAAAGGATAAGACCTATTCCTAAAACACACTCCCACATAAATAGTTAGAAAATTGGAAGGAATAATATAGGGAAGGAATAAACCCTAAGGACAATTTTTATGTATCGAGATTAGTAACTTTAATTGAAATCCAAGGTTAAAAGAAAGTGATTTCTATGCTAGATAACAAGTCTAAGGTAAAAATAAAGTGATTTTAGTGCCACATATTGTATCAAAGTTCAAAAAAAAATTATTTAGTGTCAAATGTTGAATCCAAGGTGGAAACAACTTTATTTTATTGTCAGATATTCATAAATTAATCTAAAACCCTAAGACAAAAGTTTATAAGTAATTCTCTAATAATATTTTTGGGTTCACTAATATGTTTGATATAATATTTAATTAATGAAATAATAAACCTTAAAATATATATAAACTAATAGAAAATAAAGGTAATTGTAGATTTGTAGACTATACAAAAAGTATAGATTTACAACTATGATTCAAATATGCAAATTCAAATTTCACAATAAATAAGTACAAAGGGATAAAGAGAAAATCAAATTATTTATTGAACTTACTTGATCTACACATTCTTATTATTATTTTTGATGATGTGTAAAAGGGGATTTATTTTGATCATTTATAAAATTGACTGTTATCTCTATTTTGGTTGATATCAACTATTAGCATATATGATCGACTATAGATTTAGACCTGTGATAGTTGATCTTGGCCCTTCAAGTATTATATTATGATTTATTCTATGATGATTCACATATTTTATTAATTCCTTATCAATCCTTTCAACAAGATCAATACACTTGAAATATCAAACCCTAGTTTCCTGCATAAAGACTTGAAACATCAAATGGGTGGGGGAAATCAGGGAAAAGTGATTGAGTTGGACTAACCTTGGTTAATCCGTATTGATTGACCAAGTTTTTAAATACATTTAAAATTATTCTAAGAGGGATAAAACATGAATTTATTTCTAATTCTAATATGTATGTTTGTAATGGTGAATGAAAGCTAATATGCTCTTTCTCCAATTTTACCCTTGGCACAAGTATGCAAAATGTAACCTTTAATACCTCAGATGTAGTTATAATGATTTAGTATAAAAAATATGTAATAATGTATAACTCTTGTAATTTAAGAATGTTTGTCTTAAAATGTCCCCTAAAAAATATGTATATATAATAATAGTTTGAATTTGAATTAAATACCTAGTGGTGCACTAATAATAGATTCAAAAGAAAATCGAAAGGACCAAAGAAATGATTACAAAAGGAACATGTCCAAAAATTAATTTAAAAGATCAAGGGTCAAGATATCCTAACATGGATTAATATCAATGATCAATCTTGACTATGAGAGTCAGAACTAAATTGGGATAAAATTAACCTCGAGATGATAATAGGGGCTTAGAGATCACTATTTTTAAAGCACAACCCAAGTGATGTGGATAGGAAAAGGGGACCAAAAGTCATATAAAATCAACAAATAAACTAGAAAATACAAAATACATGAACCACTAAGTAATTAATTCTTATCTATAGACCCATATAATAAAAGTAGCTAAAATTTGTTATAAGGTAAGACTTGTGCCAAATTTGGGTGTCTACACTAGTAAAGACATTGAAGAAGAGGTATATAAATTGAAATAACTCTAATTTTTTTTTTAATTAATGAAGACCCATATTTCATTAGGAAATCATGTATTATGAATAATTTATGTTAGCTTGAAGGATGCCCACATTGTTTAGTATCACTTATATTTCTTCAACTTCCTTAAAAATAACATTGTAGTGCTTAAATCCCAAACCCAATGTGTTTGAAACCAAATATGTATCTATATAGATTTGGGAGGTCACATAAGAAAAAGGGGATGAATACATGTCAATTAATCTTATGTTTTTTGTTTAAGAATTGAAAATTTTGATATTCCAATAATCATGTGAGTGCACATGAGCTCAACATGCAAAGAAAGCTTGCATTATGTGGAAGGTGATGAACTTCTATTTCTACTTTGAAAAATGGCCAATATAGAATCCAATGGAAGCATTAAAGTTATGACCTTCATTAATTATTTCTTGATATATTTGAAGTGACAACTTCAATCATGTTGTTCATGTGTATTAATTATATAGGATGATCTTTCATAGATTTTTTGAGTTAAAATTTTGATTTTCCCCCCTTTTCATTTATTAAAAAAAAAAATTATCCACCCATGTGTCATTGTATTTCACCATCATGATAATGGAGGGACATAAAGTTTTATCACTATAATCCATATGGACCCTATGATAGTCCATATGATATTAGTCATGATCAGGATACTTATATCCTAAAAATCTAATATCCAACTAGGAATAGAATTGTACAACTCATCTCAAGTCATGTGAAAATTTCTATCTAGTTTAAAGTTGGGAAATGTGAATTCATTGAATTTTCTCATAGTTGTTGTGACCTGCATGCATTTTATAGTAAGGACACATTGGATATCCTAATTAATTTGGAGCCATGTAGTGTGGAGGGTTTTGTAGATCACTTAAAATGAGTATAATGTATTCTTAGATTGCATAATGAATCAAAACAAGACATGCAACCTTATACTATTAAGTTAGAAGAACATAATGTGAAAGATCATGAGGAACTCTTAAAATTAGTATGATAAAATCTAAGTTACATGATTAATGATATTGTGATAGATGGCAAGATTTGATGGACTCAAAGTTATGTACTATAAACAATATTCATGGAGCCTTCTCAACTTGTGTAGTGGTGCGATACTATGATGTCATACAAAAGTGGCATGTGGAATCCTTAAATTGATTGAGAGTAATGTAGTTTTTGAAAGTTGGTAATAGAATTTTGGGTAATATAAGGTTCTATAAAAGTGAGACTGGTACCCTTCAACTAGATTAGACTCGCTAAAGTATGAAACTTTGTCAAATTATATGTGTAACTTTGAGGTGTGTAAAAGTACATGCATGTAAAATTATTAAACTTAAGTCTAATTTGAATAAATATGAATTTCAAATAAGTAAATTAAATAGTGACTTTGTAAAAGAATGTACCATAGTAATTAAATAGTCATGGGGTCTCATGATTCTCAATTTGTGGGTACTTAAAACTTTGTAGAACTAAAAAATAGGACTATGTGGAGTGTAGTGAGTTGAAGAGGAGTTAATAGGAACATGTGCACATTGAAATAAATAGAGCTTTTGAATAAAATCAAAATGTGTTTTATGAGATTTGAAAACTTTTAGAATATACCATGAAACTTTCCAAGCTCACCTGTAGTATATTTTTGATTTGAAAGGATCAAATAAAAACATATAAATATAATGACCAATACATTAAACTAAAACCAATTTGTAGTATTATTTCATATAATAATGTTAATTCTAGGATTAATTGTAGGATAAATTTTGTCTCCTAGTGGTAATTGGATAGTCTACATAGGAAGATGAATAGTATTCTTGGAAGATGAAGTGAATAGTCATTTGTTTGGATATAAATAATTTAATATATCTTCATTCAAATAATTTAATAAATTTGGTCTGCATCAAATTCATGTTTTATTTTTCACCCATAATTCCTAGCCTGATATTGGTATCAGAACGAGGGGTTGTCATCAATTTTCCTCCATTCATTCATCCTCCCTTATTTTTATAGACAATAAAATTTCATTTCTATTTTATTTTTCATTCCTCATTTTTATATGCATGACTTGCTAGAAAACATTTTAGATCAGTAAACTACTACTATGTGATGTTTTGAACTTGGCTAAATGTGTGTAGGAAATTTTAGTGTAGTGCTTCAATTGTACAATGGTTCCATAACAATAATTAAATTTTAGGAATTATGAATTGTTAATCATAATATATTTTCAAGTATATTTATAGCATTGGACGACTACCAAAAGTGAACAGGTCAAGTTGGACACCTGTTATTTGTGTTTATTTTCCACAAACTACTATTGTGTGAATAATTTAGGGATTGAAGAATTATTTTGAGGACTATGTTTCAAATTATATATATATATATATATATATATATATATATATGTTTGAATTATAACTTGGTGTTTTAGTGATTAGAATATTCATATCCATCTTATCCATCATCACCCATCTCCCATACCAGTAATCCAAAAGTTCTTTGACAACATAGCCTTCCTTAGTGACTTAGTATTTCATTGGCATTTCATTAAGTTTTCTTCCAATTTAAAATAAATATCTAAAAATCCATGTGAAAAATGAGGAAGCCTTAAAAAATCAAATCTAGGTTTAATAGGAAGGGCGAACATATATAGAGGTTTGTTATATCAATCATGTAGTATATGAAAAAGGGACCTTTTTGGATCGATAAGGAACCATTTCATCTCCCTATACAACAAACATACATTCAATCAAAACTATTGTTGTAAAAACACCAAATAGGAAAGATATTGAGTAATAATGGTAAAGATAGGAAGATAATACACTTATCTTCAATGAATTATGGTTTTACATCTATGATGGGGATGCACGACCTATTGAACCTAAAAAAATAAAGGAGATATGATCTTCAAAGTACAATAATTTAAAAGCATTGTCTTTGATGAGGGCCTTAGTTGATGTTGGGGTTTTTTTTAATCACATATAAGGGTGAAATACTCCTTGGAAATCATTTCAAAAATTAAAGGATATTTAATATTCTCTCTCAATATTGTAGTTTATATAGTTACAATTGAAAATATTCATTCTTGAGTTTAAAAATGGTGATGTCATGACATGATATTAATGCTATCAGAGAAAACATTTATATGTACATTACTACCTTTATAAAGGCTCTTATCCCTACATACTCCACTTATTTGGAGTCTTTGTAAGCAAATAATCTATTGAATACTCTCACCTTTGATCAATTGGTTGAGAAGATGGATAAAAGAGAAATATCCTTTAGAAGAAAAACTGAGTCCACAAGAGAAAGCATTTGTTATGCTATTCAAAATGGAAATTATTCCAAGAATATAAGAAATGGCAAAGCTAAAGGGAAAAACAATGTATAAGGTAGAAAATTTGGAAAAATATAATCAACATAAGGAAAAGCAAAATGACAAATATTTTTTTTTTGAAAATGTTGTGAAAAGAAAAAGAGTCACGGGAACCATAAATGCAAAACATGATGGGACAAAATTTAAGCCTACATAAAACAAAAAGTAAACAAAGAGAAGAATAAAAACTCAAAATCAAACTTAGCTTAGTTTTCCAGTGAATGTGTGTTTTCCATCTCTCATGAAGCAAATAATTCCTTAGAGAGTTAAACCTTAGATAATTATTGGGTTCTAGATATTGGTGACACACAACTTATGAATTTATGAATGGACTTATTTGAGGAGTTTCATGAATAAAGTTATCGTCTAGTATATCTAGTAGATAAAACAAGTTTGAGACCTCATGGTAAAGGTTCAAATTGACTCAAGTCACTAGGGCTTTCAAACTTCATTCTTTGAAATGTATTATATCTTCCTTGGTTTAAAATAAACTTGTCCTTTGTTCTCATTCAACTATTCAAGTAGGTTATTTACCTTAGCTCATGTTCCCTAGGAGCTTTACTTAGTTAACCATTATTTATTTTTCCCACCCACTTAGGTGTAGATATTAAATGTTTAAGTATAGTGGGTTTCTATCCCTAGGTTATCTCTTAGCTTGATCTTACAACTATTATTGATCTTCCTTAATTATTTATGAAAGACACTTTCATTATACTTGTATGAAAATTTTGGAGATATTATATGATATTACTACTCTTTATTTTTCATATTAATTTATTACATTCAACTCCTTCATGTGATGATTTTTGCTATTAGCACTTGAGATTTCTATGGATTGGAACAATCTAGTTTTAATTCCTTTCATGATATCAGAGATCTTAAAAGTGTTTCAAAAATCCATTTATGAGTTTTATACAAAGTTTTTATATCCATATTTATTTTCTTCTTGCTGCAAAAATTGACTACAATGTCTTCCAATTTTGCATTCTTGGCATCCCTAATTTTCCTCATTCAACTTTGCAGCCTCAACATCCCATCTTCAACATAATCAGTTTGTCCTTGACGTCCATCTATATCCTCATCGTGCTTAGCCCTCAACTTAATTTATGCCTAGATTAGTTTTGTTTTTTGAATCCCTCGATTAGGATTCTTTATGCATAACGATTGTGGACCCCTTATTTTTTGATGCAATGATAAGTCTTGGAAAAACCCTCCTCAAGCCAATTTCTCTGGGATCAATCTATTTTTTTAAACACACAAAGGAATCATTCATTAAAAGTTCCTTTTTTCTCCATACTTATCTTATTTTGTACGTCCTTGGATTATTTTTGGCCCTTTCCATGGTGCATATCCTCAAGTTTTTTTTATGCATTTTTACACAGATGATAATGCATTTACTTTGGACTTATTATGAGTGGATTTTCTTGCACCAATAATGATCATCAGGACATCAATTTTATACTAATATATTTTATGGGTGATGTCACTCACCTTGATGGGACAAGGGGGTGGAGAGTAATAAAAAATTCATAGCCCCTTGGTCACATGGTACGGTCGCATGGGGGTGTTACTTTATGATTTTTACTAGTGGGGGATTAAGTCCAAAGTTTGATTTTTTTAATCCTCAAAGAATTAAATTTTTTCTCTCCAAAAATTTAATAGTTTTTGGTGTAATTTTTTATTTTTGACTCATTTATGATGAAAAAACTTGTAAAAATTATATCTTTTGATCAACAACTCAAAATCAAGTGCTATTTTTTTCAAAAGTGTATGTCTTTTTATACCCAATCCATTAGTGTCATTTATTTTGTAAAATGAACTAAAATATAAAGTGTCAAATTTGGGGGGGATTAATACAAAGTATATTGGGGGTTGTCTCGATGTTTATTTGTGCACCCCTTTTCCATTCTCTTGCTCTTTGGTGAATTTTTAGAATTGATTATTATTTTGCATTAGATTAGTGTGAGACATTAATAATACATAATTACCACACATGAAGACTAAAAATATAAAAAATCATTAAACATAAAGGATTATGGGCCTTAATGACAACAAATGTTCACTAGAGAATATGAGAAATTTCAACACCAATGCAAAATTGATGAGTGTATGGGTTTGATGGGAATTTATGTAAATGATAGTATTTTATTTCATTTGGAATTATGTGACTCTCCTTTCAAAATATGGGAAAATTGAAGAGTTTATTTGGTAAGGTGAATCATAAGAGAGGGATGGATCTTGAATTAGAGATCACTTCTCTCAATCTTAAATATTTTACATCCATTGTAGACTATCTTACTAAGTTCAAGTAATTTTTTACACAATTGAAGCAAAGTGGAAGAGATAAGAAAGATGAAGAGTGTGTTTACCTAATTCTATCTAAGTTGAAAGGTCCATTCCAAAAAAATTATTCTAATTTTTTCTCTAGCATGGATGCCTTAGGTGACACATTTAAAATGACTAATTTAGAGTGGTTTTGTGAAATACTTACTTGGGAAGAATCTAAATTGTCTAACCTTGAGTCTTCCACCTCTTAAAAGGAATTAGTAGCATCTAATCCTAAGGTCAAGGGAAAATAAAAAAATAAACCCAAAATGACTCCTTCTCCATATCAAATTACCACTAAACTTGAAGATAATAAATCTAAACCTAAAGAGTCTTCTAAATTCAAGAATAAGTCTAGCCTTTCATGCTCCTTTTTTGGGGGGACTGGTCATGTAGGAACTAGGTGTTGGAAGAGAATGCACACCTTAAAAGATGCAATAAGAAAACACAAGATCTCTATCTTCACTCCACCTCCTTATAATTAGCATTTAAAATCACTTAATGTTGATATGATATCTTAGTCACCTATTCCAAATAGTTTGGTTATAGATTCTAGTGCTTCCTACCACATGACTTCTTCTAAGGAGTCTTTCATATCTCTTGGTTTGAGTTTTAATTCAAACATTAAGGTTGAAGATTATTTATTTATTTACATTAAGGGAAAATGTGACATATAACTTGATGGTGGATGCATCAATGATGAACTATATGTTCCTAAAATCACTACTAATTTAATTTATGTTTATTATATTTGTCATTCAGGTCAGGGCAAGACAATGAATTTCAAACCACAAGGAGCTGAAATTCAGACCTTGTTGGATCCTCATTCACATGTTACACAAGGTGTTATTGATCATAGTTACCAACTATATCACTTTGAGAGTTCTGATGAATTTTTTTATATGGGGACAACCTTTGTTTCTCATGTAGATTCTGAGAGTAAGCTTTGGCATGAGAGATTTGGACATCTTAATTATAGATATTTGAAGGATTTAAGCACTCATGGTATAGTTGATGGTATTTATAGAGTTTATTTTATTGATGAATTTTGTTATGGCTATGCATTAGGAAAGAATGCCAAGATCCATTTCCTTAGGTATGTCCAAGAGAGCTTCTTCACCACTTGAAATTGTACATAGTGACTTGATGGTTTTTCCTACTCCTTCATTCAATGTAGATAATTGTGAAATTACATATAGTAACAATTTATTAAGGTGTATTTGGGTTTATTTTTTCAAGTACAAGAGTGAAGTTTTTTCACACATCAAAGTATTCAAGGCTTTGGTCAAGAATCAATCTTCTAGTTGCATAAAATAAGCTTTACATTGATAATGGGGGGAGTACTTCATCAATGATTTTTCTAATTTTTTGGTAGCTCATGAAATTTCTCATCAACATTATGTTCCTCATACTCCATAGAAAAATGGTTTAACAAAATCAAAGAATCAAAACTTGAAGGAGATGGTTAATTGCATGATGTATTATTTGGGATTTACCTCATGTTTATTAGGTATAAGTAGTTAATTATTCAAACTATATTCATAATCACACACCACACATAACATTTGAGTATTTGACTCTAGAGGAGGCTTGGTCTAGAACTAAGCTTGATGTCTCATTTTAAAAATTTTTTGGGATCCATGTTTGGGATTTTTACCAAAGAAAAAAAATGAAAGCCTTGGATAAGAAGATAAAACCCTTGATATTTTTAGGGTATTGTGAGGATATGAACACTTATTAAATTTTGGATCCTATATTCATGATGTTATTTTTAAAACAAATGTTCAATTTGATGAGAATTTATCTTCTTAGTCTTCATCTTCTTCCATGACTTTTACTTCTTATTTGATTCCATCCATTGATGACTCTTCACTTCATCTTGAGGATCCCTTATTTGAGGAGCTAGTTTAGGAGGATACTGAGGAGGTTATGTATTTATAATTATATGCATATCTTGTTCCTATTATGCCTAAGTGGGCTCATACTATAGTTTTTGAAACAACAGCTTTAATAAAAGATCTTCCACCCACTAGCATCATCAAGCACATTTTTTAGGTTATAGAATATTATATTAGGTATTTTATGGGAATCCATAGTATTTTTCATAGGCTCATCAAATACATGAGTTTGATGATGTGATGACATATGATTACTTTTTATTTGATGAAGAGTCATACTTGGGATTTGGTATCTCTTCCTAAGGGAAGAAAGTTGGTTAGGTGTAAGTGGATATACCACACCAAATATGCAGTTAATGGGTCCATTGAAAAGTATAAATCATGTGTTATAACAAAGGGTTTTTCACAAGTTGAAGGTATTGATTACTCTAAGAATTTTACCCCTATTTCCAATATGGATTATTATCACCTTTTAATTTCTCTTGCAACATCATAGGGTTAGATAGTGTACCAAATGGATGTAAAAAAGTTCCTTCTTACATGGAAATTTATAGGAGGAAATCTACATGGAGATTTATAAGAGGAAATGTACATGGATAAACCTATTGGGTTTGTTCATGATTCTTATCTTAGTTTTTGACTACAAAGGTCTCTCTATGGTATCAAATAGGTTCTTTTCCATGGTATGAGAAGATGGATTATTTTCTTCTATTTACTAGATTTTATTGCTTCCACTCAAATCCTATAGTATATATACATGTTAGAGAGTATATTGCTATACTTGTCTTGTATGTTAATGATTTGTTTCTTATTGGGAGTTCTTATTCCATATTCAGACTATTTAGTAGGCTCCTTCCACATAGTTTGATATGAAAGATCTTGGTTTTTTGCACTTTTTCCTTAGTTTGTATATTTTTCAATCAAATTTAGGGATTAATTTGAGTCAGCAAAAGTACACCCATGATCTTCTTCAACATTTTAGTATGGATGATTGTAAGCTAAGCCCCCATCCTTTCTAGTATAGTATCATTCTTAATTCCACCTACACTACTCCTCTTTATGATCCTACATTATATAGGCAGTTGGTTGGAAGTATCATGTACTTAACCCATACTCACCCTGATATTTCCTTTACAGTTAGGCTTGTATTTCAATTTGCACATACTCTTCATGATGGTCACTGGCATGCTGATAAAAGAAGTTTATGATATCTATAGGGCACTTCCCACTTTGGATTACACTACATCAAAGGATATACTTGGTTGGATATACTAATTCATATTGGGTAGGTTTTATTGATGAAAGTTATTCCACTTCTAGATATATTTTTTGTTCTTTGTTCTTTTCTAGTTATTTGAGCATATAAGAAGTAGTAGGCTATTATAATTTTATCTACAAAGGTAGAGTATCTTTAACAATTATAGTGATTTAACAAGTTCATTGGTTTCAATAATTATTGACAGAGTTTGGATTCACACAATATTCACCTACTATACTTTGGTGTGACAACCAAAGTGTAATTCATATTTCTCATAACCTTGTTGAGAAATAATGGACCACGAATATTGAGATTCACATGTACTTCATTCATCAATACATTCAATATGGATTTATTTCTTTTGAGTACATTCCAACTTAGTAGTATATTTTTGACATCTTTATGAAGCCTTTTACATCACCTCATTACTTTAAGTTTCATGGCCTGCTTGGGGTTTTAGAAGTTTTACTTGGGGGTGTTTGTGAGGACATCTTACTTCATTTCTTCATGGATATATTATACATGAGTACCTAATTAGGCCTTGTTATCAAGACTCATACTATGGATATGCCACTTTATTTTTGGTTATTTTTGGAACTTAACTTCACTTGGGGGGGGGGGTGTTATAATAGGTTATTTACCTTAGCTCATGTTCCTTAGGTGATTTAATTAGTTAAACAATATTTATTTTTTCCACCCACTTAGGTGTGATTATTAAATATTTAAGTATATTGGGTTTCTATCCATAGGTTATATCTTAGCTTGATATTATGGATATGATTGATCTTCCTTGCCTATGTATGAGAGGCACCTTCATTGTAATTGTATGGATTTTTTGAAAATATCATATGTTATTTCTACTCTTTGTTCTGAATATCAATTTACTTCATTTAGCTCCTTTATGTGATGTTTTTTGTTGTTAACACTTGAGAATTATACATCTTAGAACATCTATTTTCCATTCCTTTCATAAAAAATGAGTCTAATCCATTATTCTATATGATTTAGAGGTGAAGATCATAAGAAAATGTGATAACACAATTTTTATAATTAGATACCAGGAAGGAAAATTACTAAAACTCAAGGGTGAGCACCCAGTGCCAAGAAATTTTACTAATATCATTGAAGAAAGAATGTAGAAAGTATTCTCTAGCATGCCAAATTTTGGCACACAGACTATGAAAACACTCACACAATGAGAAATAATGATGTTTTAGGCTTTTTGAAATTGCCTAAAAATATTTAAAAGTTTAAAGTACATATATTGGTCAAACACAATAAAGAACCATTTAAAAATTCAAAATGGAAAGCCAATAGAAAATTGTAGTTGGTTCACCATGATTTATGTTATCTACTCATTATTTACATGAGTGGTCAGAAATCCTTCATGTTTTTCATTAATTAATACAATATAATGACTTGGAAATATTTATGAATAAATAATTGAAAGCCTTTGAAAGTTTTCAAAAGTTTCGAACAATGGTTGAAAACAAAGCCAATCCCACATTAGGACACTAAGGACTAATAAAAATAGTGAATTCATGTCAAAAGTGTTTGAAACCTATCTCAATCAAAATGGAATAAATCATCATATAGCTATCCCTTAAACTCCTCAATAGAAAGGAGTAGTTGACAAAATGAACAAAACTATGATGAACATGGTTTTGGCAATGTTGTACTTCAAAAGGGTAAATCTACATTTCTAGGAAAAATAAACTCAAAAAATATTATATCTTTGCAATAGGTCACCATAAAAAAATCTATAAATGAATAATCCATATGAATTTTGGTGTGGTCATCTTCCTTTAGTGCAAAATCTCCAATTGTTTAGGATCAACATGTTATGTATTGATTCCCAATGAGAAAAGGAAAAAAACTAGAACATAAGAGTGAGAAATGCATGATTTTGGATATTCAGAGTCCTCAAAGGCATATAAGCTATATGATGAGAATGACAAGAAATTTATTGTTGTTAGAGATGTTGTATTTTATAAAACTACAAAGGACACAACAAACATTAATCAATAATTGAATTAACTTGAGAAATTTGGTAAACTTGGTGTTTTCAAGTAAGTTGATATGGATGTTTCAAACATGAAGGGGAAGCATGTAATTGGGAAATAATTGAAACTCTATTGATTCCTATAATTAAAAATGACACTCTCCCTATAGAATAAAGTGAAACTTCATCAGAAGATGGTTTGATGTTAAAAAATGAAGAAGTTTCAAATCAATAAAATGAGGCATCAATGTTTTCACAATATAGTTATAAAATAATATAAAAATGGGCCAAAAAAAAAAAATATATGTCACACCCAATGAAATTGGAAAAATAGGCACTAGAATTGCACATACAACCGTATGGCAACTAAATATTTTTATTGGTGAAATTTAAGATAAGATAGAAATATAAAATCTTAGTTTAGAATACCATATACAATAATAATTCAATGTTACTTTTGACTTTAAACCCATTTCCTTAAAATAAGAAGAAAATATTGATGCATGGAGAAATGAAATGAAAAGAGAGTATGGTGTGTTGGTAAAAAATGGAACATGGAAATTGGTTTATCCTCTAATTGGTTGTATACTTATTAATTGTAATACGGTCTTTTGAAAAAAGTAAAAAATAAATGGCTCACTTGGAAAACATAAAGAAAGGCTTGTCATAAATTAATTTGTTAAAAAATAAGCAATTGACTATAATGAAACCGTCACGCCAACAATAAAATGGACTACCATTCAAAATATGCTAGCTTTGGAAGCTCATGATGGATGGGAAGATCATCAAATGGATGTAAAAATTTAATTTTAAGATGGTGATCTCAAAGATATAGTGTACATGACGTATCCCAAATATTTATAGTAAATAGTGAAGAACATAAAGTGTGCAGGTAGAAAAATCATTGTATGGTTTGAAACAATCCCCAAGGGCATGGTATGAAAGACTCACTTAGCACTTCATCAAAAAAAATTCAAATGCTTTGAGTTTGAAAATGTAACTATTTTTGTCAAAATAGTTTAAAAAACAATTATACTTCTAGTGGTGTATTTGGATGATTTGCTCATCATAGGAAATAATGAGAGATACACTAAAAAATTAAAATAAGAGTTGATGAAAAGATTTGAAATGATAGATCAAGGATATTTTAATTACTATTTTGGTATCTATATGTAACTAGTCCTTGACAAAGACCCAATCCATTATGGTGTGAATTCTAGAAGGAGAACTAGGGGATTGTTCTTTACACAATGAGTCATGTCCCCCCATATGGGTTGCCTCAAGGTCCTCCACCTATACCTCCTAGGTATAATTGAAATCATTCCCATAGTTGCATTATTTTCTCCCCTCACATTACATTATGGGGGATGGAGGTTACCTCCACTGCATGGAAAGATTAATATAAGTCTTTCCTAGAGGGGTTTTCTAGTTGGCCCTTCTAGAACTATAAGTTATATTTAACCCATTGATAGATGGGTGATAGATATGACTTTAGATCTAGACCCCATGGAAAACTAGGTGGTGTTAGATCCTCCTTAAGTAGAGATTTCCATGTGTATTAATCTACCATCCAAGAATGATCCCTCACCTCCTCCTTTCATTACTACAACATATGATTAATTCTCTTCTGAGGTTTTTACAATGTTGTGTTTATAGTTGTGTCTTATCTAGCTTAGTTGTTTATTTCTTATGTTTTTTAACATGATTTGAGCCAACATTTTATCCTCTAGAATAAATTTTGAGCCATGAATTTTAACTAGATACATTTTTATGTAACCTTCTATACTTTTATTATTTGTATAATAAGATATACTATAATGTTCTAATAGTATTACTATTTTAGTATTGAAGTGATTCAAAAAATAAAGTATATCTTCATCACTCAACATAAATAGCTTCATGAAAATATGAGAAAATTCAAAATGATAGGATGTAAGCCTCTCAACATGCCCATGGAACAAAATATGAAATTGATATCAGAAGATACCACATATCTAATAGATGCTACTAAATACAAGGAATTCATTAGAATTTTGATATATGTGACCACAAATAGAACAAATATTTATTTTTCTATTGGTGTTTTTATCAATTCATGCAACAACCTAGAGAAAGTCATTGGGTAGCATAAAAAAGAGTTCTTTGATATCTAAAAGGAAGACATAATTTTGGGCTCAAATACTTTAGGGCAGGAAATTTCAAACTAGTTAGATATTTAGATTTTGACTATGTTAGTGATTTTTAAGATGGAAAATATACTTTATTTCTTCTAATGAATTTGGGAACAAAAATATTCAAATAGAAGTCAAAGAAGCAATCAATGCTTTCAATTTATGTATAAGAATCAAAATAAATGGAAACTTTAGAGGCAATCATAGAAATTATGTGGCTCAAAAGGGTTCTTTCAAATTTGTAGGAACATCGGGTTTAATCAACACCTCTCATGGTTGACAACACATATACAATTTAAATGGAAAATAATATATTATTTTATGACCAAAATAAGAACATCAACACCAAATTTCATTTTATTCAACATCATGTGAAACATGGAAGTGTAAAATTAACACATTATCTTTCTGTAGAGAAACCAACAAACATTTGACTAAAGCACATGAAAAATAAAAATATGTAAAGATCATAGGCATGTTTTCTCTCACAATAACCCATATATATTAAGGGGGATGAAATATTATTTTACATAATAAATTTAATCCTAGGAGTAATTGTAGGAGAGTTTTTTTCTTATAGTGGTAGATAGATAGTCTATGTACGAAGTTGAATAATTTTCTTAGAAGATGAAGTGAATAGTCATTTGATTGGATATAAATAATGTTATCTCCATTCATTCAATAAATGCAATAAATTTTGTTTGTACCAAATTCACGTTTTATTTTTCATCCATAATTCCTATCCCGATATTCCCATTTTTTAGGTCATCTTTGAAAATCTTCATAAAGACTAGTGGGTCTCTATTAAAAATAAAATGTGAGCGTGTTGGTTACAACATTTACTTGTTATTTTTAGAGGAAAATGAGTGCACTATTTGAGATGCATATAAACAAAGGTGAACATACATGGCAAAGACATGAAAATAATAAACAAATAAATATTTAAATTTAAAACATTTATCTCATAGATTTTTCACTTTCCACATATTTTAGATTATTTGAGAAACACAACCAATAAAAAAATATAAAATGACTAGCTATAAATTAGTGATAGATGAAAAAACAAATTCCACTAAAATTAATTGTGTATTGAATAAAAATGTTGCATGCATGGTTTTTTGGATAGAAATGATGGTATAAAAATTCATAGGTGATGATCCTCTTAGGTTACATGTGAATATAACGGGGACACATATTTGTATTATAGTGATCACTTGAAGCTCTATTGTTTTGTTTTAACCTTATGAAATCATATTGAGGAAAGAATAAGATAAAAGACAACATGTAACTTCTTCCTGTTTCACAAAGGATAATAGAGATAAATCTAAACAAAACTCTACATTTAATGTTCATTTATTTTTTTCTTTCCTTTTCAAAAATTTAGATAGTTATGTCATGTCTTTTTTGTTGGCCTTTTAAAATATTAACGACTAGTTATAAATTGACATTAACAAACTAGAAAATAATTCAACATAAATTAATTCATCATTGATTACACATGCCATGATAGGAAAATAAATAAATCAAAATATCAAATGGCTTTCCATAAATCACCAAGAGGAAATTTAAAAAAAACAAGGCCATGAATATTAATTCAATATTGAATACATATGAGGCACACATGATTTACTAGTGAAGGATACTAGTAATAAACTCGATATCTAATGGTCATCTTGCATCCCAGGTACACGAGATGGGGACACATAGCTATCACCCAATGGGTACTTGAGATTCTATTATTTACATAAGACATTGCAAAAGCATAAGGGTGATCACTTAGATTATAGTCTAAATATAATAGTAGGAAGTTGATAAGATTATATATTTATAAAATATATAGATTAATACACCTAAAAATTAGAGTTAATAAAGAATTAAATCAAAATATTAAATGACCTATCATAAATGAGCATGAAGAAATTAAAAAACAATACAACATAATCTAATTTAACATTTAATGAACATGCAACCATAAGAAAATAAATATATTAAAATATTAAATGACTTACCATTAAACAATGAGAGGAAATTAAAAAGAGAGAGAAGGTTATGCATATTAATTTGAAATTTAATATATATGAGGCACACATGATTTTTGAGAGAAGAATGAAAG
>JARHVA010000069.1:2372500-2635000 GCA_037957365.1 Torreya grandis
AATTTTGAAATGTTGTTTCCTCATTCAATTTTGGGCTTCTAAGTAGGCAAAAAACCTCTAATAACTACAAGTCCTAAGGTGGAAAATATAAAGTTTTAACATGTCTAAATCCTGCACACTTTGTATTTGGTGTTTAAAATGAACTTAGTTCTTTGTCATGCTTTAGATGTTTTCAAAGTTTTGTTAGTTTTTAAATAAGTGCTAAGGGGCCCAAAATTTAAAACACATTTCATTTTGGTGATTAAAATTAACTCTCATACTAGATAAATAATATTAAGAGTTCTATTTTTATTGCTTATTTGAAAAAGTTATTTGTTTTAATAAAAAAATTGACTTGGATGGACAACTTTGAACCTAGAGTTTAGAATTTTGGTTTTTAGTCATTTAATTAAACATTTAATGAGATACATTTAACATTAGAAATTTTATGTTAGAATATTTTATACCACATTTTATCATAGACCCTTTTTGAGATATAGATCCATCCTTTGACCAAGTTAGACTAGGTTTGAACCATTTTTCCTTTAGACATTATTTTAAGAGTTTGTAAAACTCTAAGATTTTCTATGAAACATTCATCATTGATTTGAATATGTCTCACTATACTCATAGTGGATCCATCTACAATCCAAGATATGATAATGTGGTTCCACAATATGACTTTGATTTATACCCTTATGGTGATGATGTGGTTTGTGAGATGGATCCTTATCCACCTTATAACACTCAATCAGTGGAACAAATTCAAGATCCTCTAGCCCACTATTTGGTTCACATCTCCATACTTGGATCAAGACTAAGAACATATAGTGTAGTACCTAACTAGCGTACCATTGGTTGTAGACAAAATTCAACAATAATCATACTACATTATGATGCCATCAACATATGACATCTATTTTTTTGATCATTACTTGCTTGAAAATAGTGACAAAGTTTTAATTAGAGATGCAAAGGTAGGGGTTAAGGTTTTTGAAAACTTCCCCCATAAATTTTTTCCTAGTCTGATTAGAGTGCTTTACAACATGCCTTATAATCAAACCATTGAACAAGCATCTTCTATCAATATTTGAGCACAAGTGTTGATGATGTATCAAGATACATGTATGTTTATCATAGGAAAAGGCCTCATGAAGGACCATTTTATATAGATATGAACAGCATATCAAACCTACCTGAACTTTGCACATAATTTCAAAAACATGACCATGTCAAATGTTCCACTTATTGAGTTAGTTCCTTCAACAGGAGTCTTAATCAAATTAACATGCTAAGAGAATTTGGTTATAGACACATTTGTGAAAAATACTTAAGTTGGAGACATTTTTAATACCCTAGCCATTGAATAAGTGTCTACTAATTCTATGTAGACAAATGTGCCAAACACTATGGATAACACATAAGTGTTGTCTAATCTAGGCCAAAATAGTGTAACTACATAAAAAACTAGTCTCTAATAAGTGCCTTTAGTTAATACCACAAGTGGTTCAAAATAGTAGGGGATAGGAGCTTATACCTCCCAACCACAACACACTACCTCTAATCTCTAACCAAGTCCTTCTTTAAACATGCAATCATAAGGATTAAATAGTCAAGTGTAAACCAATGCCTTGCTTCAACAAAATGTGATGAATGTTACTCTACCTCAATAGGTGATGACTAACATTCTATAACAATAGGCACATTATAATATTCCAATACAATATAGATCAAACATTCTACCACCTTAATAGGGGGCAACCAATGTTCCACCTCATTAGGTAGTGATATGTATATCCCAATAGTTGTAGACTAACATATATTTGTAAATGTTGTCTAATCAACAACATATGTATATTGGTAAACAAAATATCGAACACTCTCCAAATATCTACTTCCCAACAAGTGTTCATACAATAATGAGGTACCACTATCCCATAAGTACCAATCAGTCAATAATTGCCTTTTTTTCTAAATGTGTCACAAACTTAAAGGTAGGGCCTTGTTTTAAAACAAGTTCCCCTTATTCAGTGAAGTATGACTAGTCGACAAGTCCCTATTCAACCTCAATAGGAAAAATACTTCACTTAGAGCCATATCCTTCCATATTAACGACAATTTCCCTAAAATTAGGCCTACATACCAAATCCTAAGCATAATATTACACCATAATGTGTGTAGCTCCAATAATTGTATCTTAATCTACTTATGCATATTCTTGGTTAATTTCCTATCCAAACCAACAATCCACAATAAATCATGCCTCCATTATACCCCAGTCAAAGTAATCAACCTTTGACCACTCAACCTTTATCTTAGGCTAATATTCCATGTAGTTTCTTAGCACAAGAACTACAACAAATGAAGGATACAGTTGCCACCATCCAAGTTGGGAAACAAACCAAGAAGTTTAAGCTGGATGATGTGTGTTATTACCCATTTAACATGGAATATCTGTAAATACCATTTCCTCTAGGGTATGAACCACCAAATTTTGACAAATACAAGGGTAAAGGAGACCATAAGGCCAATTTAATAGAATTATTTATTATTTGATAGCTAGTGGCTTACTATGACATATACCTCCTACTTTTATTCCTTAGAGTCTAATAGGATAGGGTTTGTAATGGTTCCTAAAATTATTTAAGAACTTACTATCTAATTTTTATGACCTTTCAAACAAGTTTGTGCAAAATTTCTCCTACAATCTTGAACATGAGATTTCATTGGTAGATTTGACTCAAGCCAAACAAAAGGCTAGTGAAATATTCACAAGTTATCTATAATGATGGAGAGAACTTACCATCCATTTCACTCATACTTTACCAGATAAACAGTTAGCCATTATGTTTACCAAGAATTTGCATAGTGGAATATCTTACCATCTAGAGCTATAATGTGCACATACTTTCAAGGAAATCATTGACAAAGGTTTATTGATAAAAAAATCCCTTATTAACAAAGGTATTATCAAGCTTACCTCATCAAATCAAAATCAGAGTCAAAACCAAAGAAATGTCCAAAATTAGAACCAAGACCAAGTCCAAGCACAAACATCAACACCAACCCAAGTTAGTAATTATGAAAAATCCAAGCAATTCAATCACAACAAGAATGTTTTTAAAAATGGAGTAATCAAGTCATGACATGTCCAAATGGTGCAAACACCATCTTCTCAAACCATGCTATAAATTCAAAATACTCCTCACCAAAAACCTATTCAATAAGCACAACATTTGTAACACCCTAGACCAACTCAATAAATATAACAACCTTTGCCTTTACAAACCCCTCCTCTACCAAGGAGAACTATGGCTACTCATCACATATTTAGTGACCTTGAAGAGCCTATCAAAGTCATTTTTTACATGTTATCCACTACTAATCTGATTAGTTGGTTGATATTAAATCACTATCTTGAGGGCATCCCTTACTCAAATCAATACCAACAAAATGAATTGTATGAATACCATCGGGTTAATGTGCATAATTTACACCATTATGTGCAAATCAAACACCTAATTGAGAATATGTTAGAAAATGGGGAGATAACATTAGATAATAGAGCAATTATATATAATTAAAACTTGGTTATTTATCAAAACCCCTTTCTATAACATAATAATAATAACTAACAACAATAGCAATAAAGGTTGGAATAAGAACAATATCAATAGCTAAGATAATAATAATGATATAAGCAATAATAAAAATAACATCAACTAAATGAATAGATCCAAGGCCAGAATGATGCCAATAACCAACATACTTACCATGCAGTCACATGACTACAAAAAAGTTGTAGGACATATTGTGAGAGGTCGCATTTCTACCATCTCCATTAATCCAAGACCAAGTATTAACTAAACAAGACCATTGATAACTAATTCCAATCAACCAACCTATGCCAATGATCCTTCCTTGACCTAGGACTACATATAAGTGTACCAACAAGCAGGGATTACTAATTTTGGACCTTATACCAATAACTTGTCATTGCTCCATGACCACATACAAATGTACCAATAACCATGACTTATCCTATCTAATCCCCCACCACCATAATTTTTTATCAACAATAGTCTTGTATCTAATCCTGAATGTGTAATCATAATTTAGTTGTTAAATATTACCATCTTAGGTCCACATCCATCTACCACTACACCCATTTGATCTACCATTCTAGCTAAGAACAGGCTATATACCATTATGAAGTACAAAATGTTTGATATTTTGGAATAATTATAAAATATGATTGCACAAATTTCCATTTTAGATTTTTTACAAACATCTACCATCCACAAGAACATCATGATAGAGTTCCTAGGCCAATCCCAAGTTTGAAATGACATAAACCCAGATAAATTCCCAGCTTTGGTTGGACATCTAGCCATAGACCATCAATTATCCTTTGACCAAAGTGATATTTCATCCCTTGACCCTATCTATAATAATCTATTATACATCAAAATTGTCATCATATAGCACAAATTAAAGCTTATCCTCATAGATAATGGACCAGGCCTAAATATTATGTCTCTAAATATCATCAAGCATCTTAGATACATGATAACCAATCTCCAACAAAAAAAGATCACTATCAAGGCCTATAACTACCATCTTGGCTAGAATTTGGCTCCCAAAAAGGACAAGAGGAAAGAAATACTTTCCGATTTGATAGGTGATAATTGCATTAACCTAGATACCATTGATTCATCTTCCCACATGTCAAACTCTTGAAATGTCCAATCACTTTACCATCATAGATAATGACCCAGGAAAATACTTAACCCATGATACATTCCACAATGCCAAGCTTCCACAAAACCCTAAGTCCTATGGAAGACATAAAGTCAATCCACCTTGTATGGAATGGTAGCAAAAAGGAAAAGGCAAAATGCATAGTCTAAAACCTATCATTTTCACACCAGTCACTGGCCAAGAATAGGACCCAATTATAGATGATGAAACCTAGTTATATAATGATAGCCTAGCTAATTGCTATAACAATGCCAAATGCCCCAAGATCATGGATAATAATGCTTATCAAGGAAGAGGCCTCAGGTCAAATAAATAGGGAATTATTGAGCCAATATATATGACTCGATACAAAGGAACCTATGGTCTTGGATTTAAACCTCTTAGAGGTGACCCCATATATCTTATTCATGTTCCAACACCAATGACTATTGATGATTATGCTGACAGTGAATCAGAGTCTAATCATATCCCTTACAAAGACTTGGTTAATACAAATCTAATTGACACTCATGCCATTTGTACCCTTATACTAGCTATTCACCATAATCCACTTCTTCTTTATCACCCTCAACTTATATCCTAGGACCAACAAAAATTCATAATGCATGTAGATGAGTTTGAAAATGATGAGGCCTTTTATGATTTTCTAGGCCTAAGAGATAATGTTCCATTGGGAGACAATAAACAAGGGTTCTCAATCAAACTGGATCATACAACCTATTTTAGACAATGGGTGAACACCCTTAGCCACAAATAAATAAATAAAACATTGAGGTCCCAAAGTGAAAACCTATTTGAGGCACTTTTAGACTATGGTAAAAGTAAAGAGAAAGGCCAATTTAGTGGTGAAAACCTATTTTAGGTGCCATTAAATGGGGGTGTTTAACCTTCCTCAAACATAGCTTGGGAGACCATCAATAATGAACTTACCTATGGGTCGGAGTTCAGTTCATAAGAACAACATTCCTTTGACTGAATCATTCAAGAGTTTCTAATAGTGTTTATCACATGGCCATACTTACCATTAGGACATTTAGATTCATCCTTCCTATGGGAAATTGAAGAGCTAGTCCAAATAGAGGACTTTGTCATTATATGCCAATTCCAATCATTGCCAACCATTCTAGAAGATGGTTTGACTCTTATTATGGAGGATACTATAGAATTAGACATTGAGAATCTAGATGACCCAAAATGGATCAAATTAAGTGCATCCCTCATTGAGGAGGAACATGACATCTTTATAGCCTTTTTGAGAGAATTTGTTGACATATTTGCTTGGGCCTAATCAGACATGCCAAGTTTAGATCCCACCTTGGTTGTACACCACATTATGGTACATACTGATGCCAAACCCATAAAATAGAAATTGTGTAAAGAAAGAGTTGGAAAAAGTTGGAAAAATTTGGAAAAAATCTTATAAGTAATATGTATTTGACCAATTGACTATTCAGAGTGGATCTTGAATGTTGTACCAATTAATAAGAAGCTAGAGGGAATCATAATCTGCACTAATTTTAAACATATCAATAAGGCCTGACCCAAGGATGACTTTCCTCTACCAAACATTTACATGATAGTTGATTCCATAACAAGGTATGAAATGCTTTCATTGGTGGATAGATTCTTAGAATACAAATAGATTTGAATTGCACCAAAAAACCAACATAAAATAGCTTTCACCACTTCATGGGGAATGTTTTGTTATTAAGTTATGCCATTTGGTCTCAAAACCACTAGGGACACATACCAAAGATCTATGACCATCATATTTCATGATATAATGCATGACATTTTTGAAGACTACATCAATGACATACTAGAAAAAATAAAGACTAGGGTTGATCACCTAGAAGCATTATAAAGAATTTGATAAACTACATGAATATAAGGTCAAAATCTATCCTAAGAAGTGTGTTTTTGGCATTAATTTAGGTAAATTTCTTTTCCTCTTCATGTTTCTTAGAGGCATTTAAGTCAATCCAGCCAATATACAAGCCATCACTGAGATGTCACCACCCTCCAATTTGAAGCAGCTCCATAGTTTACAGGGTAAGACTTAGTCTATAAGACACTTCATTTCTTAGTTGGTTGATAAATGCCATCCATTTACACACTTTATGAATAAGGGTGTCATGTTTCATTGGGATGATGAATGCCAAAAAGCTTTTCAAGACCTCAAAGAATATCTTGCTAATTTTCTTGTTTTATTACCTCATATGCCAAGAAAGCCATTTCTATTGTATCTATCTACCACATACAAATCCCTAGGGAAATTATAGCTTAACATGATGATACAGGAAAATAACATGTTATGTACTATATAATCCACACACTGGTTTTGTATGAACATAATTATATTCTCATTAAAAAATCCTATTTAGCTATGGTCTTCGCAACTTAGAAACTATGACATAAATGTTAAACAATAAGACCATAGTTATTTCAAAAGTAGATCCTCTC
Organism: Torreya grandis; assembly: GCA_037957365.1. Lineage (NCBI taxonomy): Eukaryota > Viridiplantae > Streptophyta > Pinopsida > Cupressales > Taxaceae > Torreya > Torreya grandis. The sequence continues at coordinate 2,379,704 of JARHVA010000069.1, forward strand.
AAGTATCTACTATTCAAGATAACTTTACAAGGTTGAATGGATAAATGGATCATGTTTCTCAATGAGTTTGAAATCAAATATGTCAACCAAAAGGTGATCAAGGGATAAATTCTTGTAGATCATCTTGTTAAAGCTCTCCTTATAAATATTGATCCTCTAATATTTTAGTTCCTAGACAAGTCCATTATGACCATCATTGAAACACCTCTTGAGGAATAAAACTAGAAGCTATATTTTGATGGATCATTCATAGCACATGGATCAGGGGTAGGCCTATTATTTATTACACCATAGGAGGATCTTATCCCTATGATGCAAAAAAAATAGGCCAAACTTCTAGAGGCCATAAATTTTGACCTATATCTCTGTTTAATCTCTTTTACATGCCAAAATTGCCATCTCAAAAATTTTGTTGCTTCCCTAAGCCACACTTTCCACTTAGATGTGTTTTTGGTATTTTTTGGAGGCCAAACGTGACCATATGAAGGTCCAAAATTGTAGTTTATTGATTTTTTCAAGAATTTTCTATTTTTAAAAATAAAATATATTTATGATTGGATGTGAACTTTAGTTGAAATTTATCCAATAATATAATTTTAATGTTTATAGTATTTTGGAAGATTTTTAGAGCTATGTGTGTTTACATGTGAAACTTACTAAAAATAGTAACTACTAAAAATAGAAGTTTTTTTTAGATTTTAGTTTTTTTTTTAAATTTTTGCATGTCAACTCTAATTCCATGTTAAGGATTATTTAAGCATGGTTTGGGTTGTAATTAATTCAAGGCTATCACTATGAATCAATTATGTGTATTGTTTCTAATCTTGGCCTTATTGGTAATTTTATTGTCTTGATAGTTTTTCAATTTCATTATTTGGTATCAGAGCTAGGTTGACTATTGGAGTAAGAAATGGTGAGAGGATGAGGAGGTATTGCATAGATGAACTAGAATATGCAAGAGCTTCAGAGGCAAGTTCAAAAATTAATCAAGGTTATCATCAATTAGAAAAGAAGACAAGGTCATGATGAAGTTGAGGAAGACACAAATCATGATTAAGAAATTTAGCAAGAAGAAGAACACAAAGATTAGCCACCATCAATGGAAGATAGGATGGTTGAGGTTTATAAGGAATGAATGAAGCAATCAAGGTTTATTTTCTAGATTATGGAGGTAGTTTAAAACTAGAGTATTTGATAGATTAGATGAATATCATGGACAAGTTCTTCAAGTGGAGGACTATGAGAGAAGGCAAGAAGGTAAAGTTTGCATGTATAAAATTGAAAGGTCATGCAATGAAATGGTGGGATAACTTGCAGAAAGAGAGACAAATAAAAGGTAAAGAGAAGATTAATTCATGAAAAAAAGATGGAGAAGAAGTTGAGGGAGAAATTTATTCATATGGATTATGCACAAACCCTATACAAAAGATTTTAAAATTAGAGGGAAAAGGATCACAATATATTAGAGTACACAGATGAGTTTTATAAGCTTTCCATACAAGTGGATCATGATGAAATAGAAGAGTACATGGATATAAGGTATATAAATGGTTTGAAATTTAATATTCAAGATGAATTAAGGATGCATAGAATACTTTTCATGGAGGAAGCTTATCAATTAAATTTGAAGGTAGAAGAAAACTAAAATAGACAAAATTTTAGAAGATCTCTTGATCTAAGAAGAGGCATATCCCCTCCAATAAGGGGACAAAGTGGGTTTAATACCATTAGAGGTGGGTTTAATACCAATAAATGTGAATCATCACGTGGTGTAGAAAGGCAAGATGAGAATAGGCAAGGGTTTCAAAGAGAACAAGTTTATGGTGGTGCTAGAGAATGGTTTCTAAATCAACACAAATCTTATGTTTGTTATAGATGTGGAGAAAAAGGGCATAGATCATTTGAGTGTCTTCATTATCAAGATCAAGAAAGGAGGCAAGAAGATCACCCAAGAGTAAATTTAGTTGAGGTTGAGATAGAAGAAAAAAATATTAAAATTGCACTAGTAGATGTTGGAGAGAAACTCATGATGACAAAAACAACGATCACTCAAAGGAAGAGCAAGTTTAGAATAAATAAGGTGGTGATGAATGACTATGATCAAACATTTTTTGAACAAGAGGTACTTCAGGTGGAAAGATATGCAAAGTAATTATAGATGGTGGTAGTTTTGAAAATATGGTTTCCAAATAAATGATAGATAAAATAAATTTGCAATGTGAAAATCATCCTAATCCTTATCAGATGTCATGGTTTAATAAATGAAATGAGGTTACAGTAGATAATAGGTGCTTAATGAAGTTTTCTATATGAAAAAATTATAATTATAAAATATGGTGTGATGTTATTCCAATGGATTCATGCCATTTGTTATTAGGGAGACCATGGAAATTTGATAGGAAAGTAATTCATGATGGAGCAAAGAACATGTACATTTTTTGGAATTGTGGTACAAAGGTAGTTTTGTTACCTTTTAAAGAGGAAGAAAATATAGAAAGCATGCTCTCTACTAAATAATTTATCCAAGATATGAAGGTGGTAGGTTATTGTTATGTATTAGTAGAAAATAATGAAGACATGAAAATGGTGCAAATACTAATAGAAGCAACAAAACTATTGAAAACATATGTAGATGTTATGCCTGATGAGTTATTAGATGGTTTACCACTGAAGATAGATATTCAACATCACATTGATTTGATTCTAGGATCAACTCTACCCAATCAAGCAGCTTATAGGATGAGTAAATTAGAACATGAAAAATTAAATAAATAGGGTATTGAATTGTTAATAAAGAACCTGATAAGGGAGAGTATGAGTCCATGTGCAACATCAGTATTTCTAAATCTAAATAAATATGGAGGATGAAGAATGTGTATGGATAGTAGAGAAGTTAATAAAATTACAATCAAGTATAGATTTCTTATACCTCATTTAGATGATATGATGGATATGCTTGTATGAGAAAAATATTTTACCAAGATTGATCTAAGGAGTGGTTATTATCATATTTAAATTTGTGAAGGAGATAAGTGAAAAATTGCATTCAAGACTAGGGATGGCTTATATGATTGGATGGTGATGCCCTTTGAATTATCTAATGCACCTAGCACATTTATGAGGATGATGAATATAGTGCTATGAGAATATATTGGTAAGTTTGTGGTTGTTTATTTTTATATTAAGACCAAAGAATAACACTTACAACATTTGAGAAGGGTACTAGATTTGTTAATAAAGGAGAAGTTGTATGTAAATTTGAAAAAGTGCAGGTTTATGCAGAATAATTTGGTATTTTAGGATTTGCAATTTTAGCATATGGTGTGAGAATGGATGAAGAAAAGATAAAGGCAATTGTTGAGTGGCCTATTCCAAAAATAATTATAGAGGTAATAAGTTTCCATGGTTTATTAAAATTTTATAGAAAAATTATTAAAAAAATTAGTAGTTTTGTGGCACTAATAATAGATTGTATGAGATGGAAGGAATTTACATGGACTAGAGCAGCCATAGAAAGCTTTAAATTTTTGAAGAAGAATATTATGAAAAGACCAATTTTAGCATTACCAAATTTTAACAAAGTGTTTGAGGTTGATTGTGATGCTTCATTTTTGAGAATTGGTGATGTGTTGAGTTAAGAAGGAAAGCCAATAACATATTTTAGTGTGAAATTAAATGAGGTAAGAACAAATTATTCTACCTATGATGTTGAGCTTTATGCAATTGTACAAACATTAAGACATTAGAGGCATTACTTGGTGCCTAAGGAGTTTATCCTATTTACAGATCATGAGGCTTTGAAGTATGTGAATACATAAAAGAAGTTGAATAGTAGGCATGCAAAGTGGGTTTATTTCTTGTAGGGGTATACATTTATGTTGAAACATAAATCAGGAAAATAGAATCAGGTAGTTGATGCATTTAGTAGGAGAGTAAAATTATTAACTACTATGGTGAGTGAAGTAGTTAGATTTGAAGCTATCAAAGAATTATATGATATTAATCCATATTTCAGCAAGGTAGTTGAGTAATGCAGGAATCCATTAACAGGTGGGACAGATACTATTCATGGTTTGTATATTATACAATAAGGTTATATCTTCAAAGGGAAACAATTATGCATTTTAATTGGTCTCTACGAGATAATATAATAAGAGAATTCCATAGGGGAGGTTTGTCTGGAAATTTTGGTAAGATGAAGACAATAGCTTTTGTGTAAAAGTATTTTTGGCCAAAGATGAAGAGAGATGTGACAAGGTATGTTTCAAGGTACAAGACATGTCAAGTAGCTAAAAAAAATGCACAAAATATTGGATAATACACATTATTACCTATTCCAAGAGGACCATGGACAGATTTAAGTATTGATTTTGTGTTGGGATTACCAAACACACAAATAGATAATGATTCAATTTTTATTATTGTAGATAGATTTTCAAAAATGGTTCATTTCATTGCATGTATGAAAACTAATGATGCAACTAGAGTTGCAGAGTTATTTTTTAAGGATATTGTGAGATTGCATGGTGTTCCAAAAACTATTACTTTAGATAAGGACATAAAATTTATAAGTCATTTTTGGAGGAATTTATAGAAAAAGATGGGTACTAAGATATAATTCAGTAGTGCATATCACCCACAAATAGATGGATATACAAAAGTTGTGAATAGGAGCTTGAGAAATTTTTTAAGATGCATAGTGGGAGAGAAGCTCAAGCAATGGGACTTAGCTTAACCAAAATGTGAGTTTGAATATAACAATTTAGTGAATAGATCAATAGGAAAATTACCATTTCAGATTGTTTATGGGAGAAATCCTATGGTTATTTTAAATTTGGTACAATTACCAGTTGTAGATAGAATTAGTGATGATGTAGAAGAAATTACAGTAGTTGTAAGGAGTAAGAATTAAGTTACAAGAAAGTAATGATAAATATAAATCATCAATAGGTGTTAAAAAAAGACCCAAGGTATTTGAAGGAGATTTAGTAATGGTTTATTTGAGGAAAAAAAGATTTACAAAAGGCACATATAATAAGTTGAAGTACAAGAAAATTGGTCCATGCAGAATTGTGAAGAAAATAAATGACAACACTTATGAGGTGAGTTTACCATAGAATTTTGATATATCTCTAGTACTTAATATTTTAGATTTATACAAATTCCATGGATAAGATGGTGAAGGTGACAAATATGAATAAGTAAATAGGCAGTAGTAGGTTCTAAAGAAGAAGGAAAAGATAGTGCAAGTTTTGGATATGAAGATAGTGAGAAAAAGGCAAGGGAATTATAATAGGTATTTGTTATAGTGAAGAGGATTACATAAAAAATACAACACTTGGATTACATAATGGGAGATAAATAATATTGACAAAGAAAAATGGCAGTAGTATAATCAGGGCAACTTGTAAGAGCTAAGTTGTTTTCAACCAGAGGAAAATGATGTAAAAAAAATAGGCCAAACTTATGGAGGCCATAAATTTTGATCCATAAATTTATTTGAGATCTTCCACATGCCAAAATGACCATCTCAAAAAGTTCATTTTTGACCTAAACCATGATTTCCTCTTAGAGGTGTTTTTGATATTTTTAGAGGCCAAATGAGACCATTTAAGGGTCTAAAATTGATATTTATTTATGTTTTTAGGATTTTTTTATTTTTAGAAATTATATATTTTTATTCCCAGATGTGAAATTTATTTTAAATTCATCTAATAGGCTAATTTTAGTTTTTAGAGTATTTTAGGAGATTTTTAGAGCAACGTGCACTTGCATGTGAAACTTAAAAAAAATTGTAGTTGCTAAAAATAGAAGTTTTTCTTTAGATTTTAATTTTAATTTAATTTTTTCATGTTAACTCTTATTTTTAGATGAGTCTTATTTAATCATGGTTTTGGTTGTAATTAATTCAAATGAATCAATATGAATCAATTTTGAGTATTGTTGTAGACCTTGGCCTTATTGGTCATTTTATTATCTTGATATTTTTTTGGTTTCATTACCCTAAATAATTTTGTATCAACTTTCCTTGTATTAAAACATGGACCAATATAGAACACTCATCATGAGGCTTCTTTAGGAAGTACAATGGAACATTTAGAATCTCAAGATTTATGGTGATTCTTAGTTAATCATCAATCAGATTATAGACCATTTTCAGACCAAGGATGACAAGATGGTGTCATATGAGGCCATGGTTGACACTCTTATATAAAAAATTATTGATGTATAGTTTAAACGCATACCTAAGGCTAATAAAAAAATAATGGATTCTATGGCCACCATTAGCTCTTTGATCCATCATCTAAACAAGGAAAAAGAATATCAATTCTTCATTGAAAATCTTCTAACGCCAACTCATGAGCTTTCAATCATCACAATGATTTGTGATATTTTTGGTCCCAACTCTATATGGTATTCAGACCATTATACATACCTTTATGACCACATTATTCCACTAGACCTATCTAAAAAACAAATTAAGGCCTTTACCCACCATGTTGCATGATATACCTTACTTGGACCGACCCTTTACTACCATAATTTTGATGGAACTTTTATTTGTTATTTAAGTTTGATAGAGTCAACATTAGAATTATTGGAAGTTCATGGAGTATGTGGAACCCACACTATCAGGGACATACTCTCTACAAAGTTACTATGTATCAGGTATTATTGGCCAACTATGGATGTAGATGCAATTGTGTATGTTAAAAAGTGTAACAAATATCAAAGGCAAGCCAATCTAATTTATGACCTAGCCAAGACTCTAAAACCAATGCTTACACCATGACCATTTACTACATGGTGCCTCCCAATCTCATTTAAAATATTAACCCAACTTCATTTGATGGACATAAACACATCCTCATCACTATCAAATATTTCACTAAGTGGGTTGAAGTTATAACCCTAACTTACATGACTGGAAAACAAATTTCCAAATTCATCTTTAACCATATCATTTTCCACTATGGTATCCCATCCAATATTATATCTGATAATGGAGGATCATTTAAAAATAAAAATATTAAATCATTATGTGATGAGTACAAAATTACTCAACATTTTTCTACTACTTATTACCCACAAGGTAATGGCTAAGTAGAAGCATCCAACAAAACCATTAACAACATCCTTAAAAATAATTTTAATTATGTTGGCCACAATTGGCACTTCCAAATATTTCATGCCTTTTGGGAATACCACACTAATTACCATACCTCAATAGGCACCACTCCATATTCCCTAATGTATGGTGTTGAGGCCATTCTTCCCATTGAGGTCGAGTTACCTTCTTTACACATCTTTTTAAATCATGTCCTGGATGATGAAGCTTACTGAGTAGCTTGCCTAAAAGATCTAGAATTACTTGTTGAGAAATGCAGGGTTACTATCAATAACCTTCAAGAATACCATAATCAACTCTATGGACACTATAACCGATAGGTCAAACATAGATAATTCAAGCTTGATGATCTTTCTCTCAAAGAAAACCAATAGAATAACATGTCCAAGAAGAAACACAAGGGCAAGTTCAAACCCAATTGGATAGGTCCATTCATCATTATTAAAATATATGGCTCTAGAGCATATAGGCTCACTACACCAGACAAGGATGAACTTGATGAGATATGAACATTATACACCTAAAGCATTACTTCACTTAAGATACCTAAAGTATTGTCTATGAGGCACATTTTTATTATACCATAATATCAATATTATTATTTGTACCATACCATTCTACCTTCTAACATTATACCATACCTTTCCTTTCAACTGATTTATTTTAAACCCTCCTTACCCCTCCCTTTTTTTGAACTTGGTTCTATTCCATTGGTTACATGTACACCTTCAGTGAGGGCTTTTAGATCAATCTTAAACAGTTGATTCCATATTCTTGATAGAGGATGTATTTTGGAGTAGTTTGACAGTGGTTTGGTAGTTGCATCTTTCATTTCTTATTTCATTTTATACCAAGTTTTTTTGGTTATAACTGCCTTTGGGAAAATTAGAGTGCCATCATCGTGTTACTAATTATAACCACCAATGGGGAAATTAATATCATTGCCATATGTTGTTATTTCCTAATTATAACCCCCTATAGGCAAATTAGGAACAACACCTTTTTATCATGCCTTGAAGTACCACCTTGTCATTCCTATGTCATATTGTGCCATTTGCCTCTTTGCCTAAGTTTATGAATTTGTTGCTACCTAGTTAGTTTCCTTTGTTGTAAGGTGGAACTATAGTGACTTGAGGTCCTATCTTAGGACTATTTAGGAAATAATTGATTCATGTTGAGGACAACTTAATCACCCTTAAGCCACACTCTCATCATTTTATGATCATTTTTAGCCACATTCTCACCATTTTATGAGTAATTCTAATTTTGAATGCTCTCTCCCTTTTGTGAGTTGGAAAATTTAGTATATTGTCATTATCAATTGAGTTGAGATGTTATGAAAAACCCCAAAAAAATTAAAATAGATTTAGAAAATCCTAACAATTGACTACTTCTTTTCCTAAAGGATTCTAGGACCCTTAGCTATTTCACAAGAAACCACTTGTCATTTAATTTCCCCACCCTTATTACCCTATCATCCTACACTCTCATCATTTTATGATTCCATTCCCATATGTCTCTACAATAATATTCATGTTTCTTTTCATTATTTTCTTTTATTTCATATCCTAGGAGAACTACATTTGGCTTAAAGTTTTTATTAGATATTTCATCCATGGAACTATGTAGGCAATGTCCACTTGCCTAGTGCATATGGAGTCAGCTCTACCACCCCTTATTTTTCTTCTAGTCCCCCATCTTTTTTGTTTGATTCATTGTCTCCTATAGTCTAAGGGAAATATTTTTCATATTATTTATTCTCTATTTGCACTAACATTGTACTTAGCCATTATTTATTTGTGCTTCATTTTATTCTCTTTGTTTTGTTTTGTTATTCCTTTTCTTGGTGTTTTTGTTTCATTATTTGTTTATTTGCCTATTTTTTTGCTTTCTTGTTGTGCCTTGATTTAGTATATGTGAATTCATTAGCTGATTCTTCATGCATCATTATCAAATCCATCCATATTCATATTTTAACATTGTCATCATGGTTTTTATCATTGGTGCATTGTTTTTAATTGTTTATTAGATCATGTGTTAATAATTATTCATATTTTGACTACATTATCATGTTGTTCTATCATGATGAATACCATCACATGCTACAATAAAAATTAAATTGGGAGGTCTTACAAGCAATGTGGCCATGATATATCTCCTTGGCACCTAAAAAATTTCATATCTACCCAATCATGTCCCACATATAGAATAATTAATAACTGAAAGAATTTTAATATTTGATAGTTCAGACATGCATCTCCATACTAGTAAGTTACCTAAATTCATCTTTTTCCTCTGTATCCATTTGCCATCATGTTTTCCATCATCATGGTACCAATTATTATAACTACATCTAGACAAATAATTTTCTCTCATCTCACTTGTACTACCAATGATTCTAAATCACCTTTGGGAAAATCATTGTGTATCATCCCTTCTACAAAGCCAACAATTATAACTACCTATGGGAAAATCATGGTGTTTTGATCTATCTAGATGTTAATGGTTATAACCACTTATGGGCAAATAATTATATTTATTATACCCAATTGGGGCACACTTTCATTGTGATAATGCTTATAATCACCTTTAGGAAAACCATTATCTCTATCTACCCAACTGGGGCATGGTTTTATCCTGCTAATGATTCTAATTGCCTATGGGAAAATCATTGTTTTCCTTTTCATGATTATAACTACCTTTGGGAAAATCATTCTCTTGTTACCCTAGGCCTTTTTTAATGATTATAATAGCCTTTGAGAAAATCATTACCTTTTTATCCCACCTTTTCCAATGATTATAATCAATTGTGGGCAAATCATCATGTTTATCTACCCAATTGGGGAAGCTCCATATGCCACTAGTTATAACTACCTTTGGGCAAATTAGTCATTTCTACCCTATTTTATCTTTTATTCCCCATCATTTCCTCCTTTTGAGGATTGATCACTGACCCTTTTTTTTATCGTTCCCTTGAGGGGGAATATATAGTTCATCCATTACCATTGAAGTCGTAGGCATACATGACCTTTTCATTCTTTGAGAAGATGTTATTATGCCTATATATTTAAATACCTTGCCAAATAGGGGTAAACTATAGACACGTAAAACTGATCACACTAGCCTTCGACTAGAATTTAGACCGATTCCTACCAACCATTGAAAATTAAGCTTAAGAATCACTAAACATCCCAAATTTACTTGTGCATAATTTATCAAATCTCATAATCATGTTGAGACATCCCTAATTGGGGTATTCTATCATACACAATAATAACCTCTCATATATTCATCCCTAATCACCTTTTGATATCATAACAGTCAATTTGGCTTATGGACCTATTAAGTGGGGCACTTGCACACTTAAATCAAATCTTAGAAATGCTAAAAGGCTAATCAAAATCAATTAACAAGTTAAACTAGATTAGATGCCTGGTTGAATTACGCATTTAAAATTAATGAATATCTAAAAAAGGAAATTCAAAATATCCTAGCCTTTCACCATTGTCTTTATGAGTTTTTAAGCTCTTTGAAAATATCCTAAAATATCTAATTTTGAGATCCATGCCTAGTAACTATAAATCATAATTATTTGACAACTATTAACTCTACTGGGGTTAGATTTAACTCACCTAGATTTAGTTTAAACCCATTCCAAGACTTGACTCAACCCAAACTCATCTAGGGTGAGAGTTAAATCCTAAGGCTATAAATACAAGGCCATACCTCTTCATTTCTAAGCTCTCATAAGCCAAATTTATAATGATAATTTTGAGAGAGACAAGCTTTGCTATAGTGTTATAATGATAAAATATTAAGCCAAACAACCACAAAGCCAATAGTGCCAAGTAAAGAAGGAGCCAACAACCTCCATTTTCTAAAGAATTATTGAAGCACAAGATAAGAAAGCCATTTAAAAAGCATTTAGAGCTCCCAAGTAAGGTAAAAGAGTCATTGTCTTTTATGTTTTTATTGTGTTTTCTTTTAGCATTTGTTACTAAGCTCTCCCTAGTATCTAGGATAGGAGTTTAAGTGTTAGTGTGTTTTCATTTGATTTTTATTGCTTAAACTAACATTATATTAACCTCCCTTCTTGGATTCCTATGATCAAAAGCCTTAGTTGAAATTTATGTCATGGTAACTTTCCAAGCTCATGGGTATACAGATTTAATTTCAAAGAATATCATGGCATGCATAAAACATTTTCTAATTTTGCCTATTTCAAAGAGTTAAGGCCATACCTAGGTTCATTTGAGATCCAAAACACATTCTCATCATGTTTGATTTTTTTTATAAACGATCATTTCAAATATATAACCCATGTGGATTTGAATAAATAATCTAATACACAAAAGGAAAACTGTATATAAAATTAGAAAACACAAAAGTAACATAAAGATGGGTATTCACAATGATCCTATCTTTCAAAATTGGAATTTTGTTATTAAAAAAATGATTAATAACAAGAGAGAAGGGTAGGATAAAAAACAAGTTTTCTAGATTTTATACTTAGGTTTTCTCTAGTGAAGATAAACACTTTATATGATTCATTTAAAATTAACCAATGTTTACCAAATCTAGAAGGTACTTAGATTTAGGAAAAATAACTGAAATTCAAAGGAAAAATTAATCAGAATAATTATCTCATAACATAAATTCAATACCAAAAATATTCCAAAGTGAATTGTAAAGAAGATAATTCAATGTTCAACAACTAAAATAAAGTCAAGAATTAGATCATGTAATTATATATCCCATGTAAAGTCCCTAAAAGTCTTTTATGATCTGAATCTAAACACAATATAAAATATTAAAAGGGTTTGATGGGCCACCACCAAATCTAAGAAATAGTTTTATGAAAGGCTAAAAAAATATATTTTTAATATACCAATAAAAGTTAAAAATCAAATGAAACCCTATTCAAATTTAAATCATAATTATATAAAATGATATTTTATTCCAACTCCATACAAGCACTTCCCACAAAAAATGGGTGCTAGATGAGCATCTGGCTCCCTTTGAATATTTGAGTGCACGTCTTGTAATCTTTGTCAATCTAGGACATGTATTTAACTAGTTTACTAAACAACTTTTGTTAAGATTTGGTGATTAACAATGCATAATGATTTAAAGGACTCTCAATATAAACACATAATGACTTGCTTTTTTGATCTTTTCAGCTACATGTGTAGGAAAGTATATACTTTATTGGGTGCCATCCTTTTTTTCACTAAATCATCTTATTTTTAAATGAGGCCATGAAACTATTGAGTTAACTTGTTCACTCTGTAATACCTATCATATTATTGGCCTATCTAAATAATGATGGCATCTTGGTTAATTTTAATATTAAAATCATATCTTCCACATGTAGTCAACATGGGCACTAAAAATGGTGCATGTTGGGTTTGAGCTATGAAGTTGATCAATTCCTAATGTCAAAGGATCGCCAAAAGATACACAAGATTCCATCTAACTTGTTGTACTAGAAATAAAGGCAACATGATGTGAATCCATATCCAAGTTGATAAGAAAAAGGGAAGTTTTAGTAGGTCGAGTAATAGATGACACAAAAACAAAGGTAGTAAGTAGGATCCTAAGTGCATTAGTAACAAGAGGTGCTAAAAATAATTATTAAATTTTCTTGACAAGTGATATTGCCACAACAAAAACCTTTATGTCAAATTGACCTTTCAAAAATTTGTCCCTATTTACAATAAATCCATCAATCCTCAAACCAAATAGCCAAATTACATCCTTCAAAGGAAAAAATGATTAATTTATAGGGAAAACATTTTTTCATTAATTTTTTCAAATTGCCTTTTGACATATATCAAATTATTCCACTAGACATTGAACACCTTGACAACTTGTCAAAACAATAATTTTTTTTTTACTTTATACATATAGATCTTCAATGACCTCTGACCTTCTATATTTTTATTGTATTTATTCAACCTTAATGAGCTTATGTGTGCAGACAACACTTGAATACAAGGCCATTTTCACTTGAATTAAAGGTCATGTGTTTTATATGGCTCTTTATATCTAGTGGTGTAGATGACCATGAGTTTTGATTTTAAATATTGTAAATGGCATATACTCTACTAAAAACTTGAAAAATTATTTCTTATGTTGCCAATTCATATAACACTTAATATTAGAGATTAAGAAACACAACTACACTTTCCCCAATTTAAATCACTATAAATGATGGATGATACTATCAAGTCCTAGTCTCTTTGAAAGATAAAAAACACAACAAATCACTAAGCTCAAGACAAAGATAAAATAATCCTTTTACAGACCTTCTCAACATATTGATGGAGTTGACTAAAAACAACACAAGAACAAAGTATAAATCCCTTGATTATGTCACTCCGTGACCCTGTGAATTTCAATAGGTATTTTTTTGGTGATATTACACAAGACTTCTCCATTTGCTCATGATATATCAAAAAATTACAAAAATACATCTAGGCCTAAAAAAATAATAATGAGTGGGTAAGTGCACAAAGTTGGGGGATAAAAAGGGGCCTACCCAGCGACATGTTTTTCTTGAAAATTGATAAATTGGAAATTCTATAGATAATTTGAGATGGCTACACTCAAAATTAAAGGATGGTGTGAGAAAATGAATTATAGCATTTTGAGTCTAGTTTATAACACACTATTTAAAAAAATGGTTAAGTATAACTAGGTCAAACAACTAAAATTTGAATAGGAACTCCTATTTTTTTAAAGAAAACAAAGAAAATAGTTGGCCATATAGCCCCTAATTTTTTAGCATCATTCAAAATTATTTAATTTTTTTGGTGAAACTTTAGACAAGATCATCTAATTTTTAGCCTATTTTTAAATAATTTTTCAATGAATATTTATTTTATTAATTTTAAAAGTAAATAGATCTTGAAAATTGAAAAAAATGGATAGTCAGTTGTGCGACCCCCAACTACCTAAAAAAACTAGATTTTTTAATGTATGTATAATTAGGCCTAGTTTGCAACCAGATATTTTTTTTGCATTTGGATCAATGGAAAAAGATAAAAAAAAAACATATATAGGCATGCATATTTGTAGCATGTAGTGTCCTAAAAAATCTATTGTTATAAATCAACATAGATTAAAACCTTAAAATAGTCCAAAAATTATAAAAATCATACATTTATAAAGAGAAGAGCATGCTCATCATTATGGTAATAATTTTATGATTTTTATCATTGAAATTCTTAGTGAATTTGGTGATGGAAGGTGAATTTTATTATTTCATATCAAAATTATCTAATTCATTTATGTGTTGATAGGTCTGAGACTTTAGCTTTGGAATCCAACCCATTTATAGGCCAAAAGGATTAGTTTTTGAATTCAAACTGAAGATAATGTGCACATGTTATAACCCTATGTGTTATACTTCTATAGCATCAAAAAATAATTTTTGATTGATTTTACGTGTTTGTGCTTATCTATTTATCATCATATACACTTTTTTATAATTATTTAGTTCATTTTTAAACTTTTGCAACCTCGTGAACTTAATTTTGACTATAAAGGATTTAATTTGGGCCTGTCGACCTCAAGGTCATAACTAAATAAGCCAAATAGTCTAATGGTTGAATCTAAAGGTAATTAGATCTAATTTGAAACCCTTCAACCTAAGTGAATGACTATAAAATATGACTTTTTGTTTGATCAGATCCAATTTCATCATAGAATGAAGTAAAGATCATTTAGTTCAATGAAATAAGTAAGTTTGACATGTATAGGATGTGGTTTTGGGATCAATAAAATCAAATGTCTTTATATAATGAATGAAATAGGTGATTGGTTCAATTTTGGAGGAAATTAGGGTGAATATAAGGCCCTTAAAGATAAATATGACTATATAACATGATTTGAGGCTAAATTGGCATTGATTTCATCATAGATTGAGCCAATTAGTCAAATTGTGTAATCAGTTACATGATTTTTAAAAATTTGAGCCACAATAACCTATTTTCAATTATATATGATGTGATTTGGAGTGAAATTGACCTTAATGTCATTGAATATAATGAACCAAATAGTTGATTCTTTTAATCAAGGAGGAATTTGAGGCTAATTTTAGCCCCTTTAGCCAAACTACATGAAAACTAAGGGAACATGGGCTATACTATTTATTCTCCTTTTAACATATCAATCTCAAGGGATCTTGGCCATTGATGAGATGCTCACAGATCAACTATAGCATTGGGCTCTGAAATGTATGGATATTAGGCAAAGTTACCCCTAATCTGCAAGCTGATGCTATCACACCCTGAGGTGGAGTTCATCTGGTGGATGGACAACGATGCCATGTTTACCAACATGGCCTTTGAGCCCCCATTCGAGTGCTACAAAGACCATAAATTCATCATGCATGGCTAGGATGAGCTCGTCTACAATTGCAAGAATTGGATCAGCCTCTTGAGATGTTGATTAAGGATGTTAGGGCTACAGGCAGTGTGATTTTAGGGTTTGAGGGCATGGTGGAGCATGACCTTATTCTTGACTTAGCTACATCTGTCATTATTGTTGGATCTAATGGTGTCTCTATCAAATCTAAGTGACAGAGAAACCAAAGGTATTTTATAGAATTTTAATGTTACGGTAAATGCTTGTGTGTCGTTATTGTTTATTACAATGGCAACTTGCATTGTTGGCTAGGGTAGAATGCTAAAGATATATATTTTTTAGCATTCTTTACCCTATGCTATAAGTTATTTGAGGTTTCAGGGCCTTGTAAAACTTGGGTACTTTTATTGGACTATGTTTGTGGTTTCAGGTCCCTGTAAAACCTGATTTTGATGCTGCTCTTGAGTAGGTTTCAGGATTGCTTTTCCTAGTGGTTGTTAATGCTTTATCTTTCTTGATTCTGTTAAAGGGTTTCAGGGTCCCTTCAAAACATACTTTTACCATAATCTAAAACATTGGATAACAAGGACATCATATTATAAATCCCTAAGGGAAAAAAGGAAAAAGGATGATTATTCATTCTTCAATTCATCAAATTTAAGATTCCATAAAATTTGAAGGTAAGTTCATGTAAGTGCAATGAGTAATTATTATAGAAAATAACCTTGTTTGGTATTTTGGGTTAATTATATGTCTAATCTGAGTGTCTATAATGAGTTTTAAATTTAAAAAGAGTAAAGGGATGAAGAATTATTGTGTCCATGTTTAAAGGGTTAGATTGGAAGTGCATTTGATTTTTTAAAATGTTTATGGATTGAGAATGAATAATGGATTACATAAGCATGTTTCATAATCTTAAATTTGGGCATAATGAAACATTTTCATTATAATTTTTTGGTATGTAGGCAAGGGATAATAAGCATGAATGAATGGAAACCTATACTATTATTATCAAAGGATGAATTGGTTTGACTATATCACTTCACAAGTGGTCATGAGGATGATAATTAGGCAACATATTCTCTATTAATTATTTTTTTAATAATAAAGTGGTATATTTGTTAGATATAAGAGATTTATTGAGAGATAACATCTTGGTTTTCATTTAACCTAATTAAGAACAAATTTTGACTATATGGAGATAATTTGGGGGTCAATTAACCCTAATATCATAACAAAATAAAGAAGGAGGTTGATTAATTCAATATATGATAACATAGACATAATATATATAATGCATATGTGTTATTGTATCCATAGACAACAAGTCATTGTCCAACATTTATTTTTTTATAATCCTAACCCCATAAACATTCTCTGCATCATTTTATGTTTTTCATGGCGAATACAAGAGGAATCAAACTATTCTTTGGTTTCCCCACCATCATAAGGAATCAAAATGTTCTTTACCTAGTCATGGGTGATGGAGCTCATTCAAATAATAGGAATAAGTTAAAGCATAAAACACCATATAAATTATAAGATTTGAGAGAAAGAAAGGTAAAAATTCAAGTATTTTGCTTAAGATAAGGTAGGATAAATATCCCTAATGAGCCAAATGTCATAGATATAAATTAAATTGACATTAATGAATTGAATAATGATGATGAATATTTATCTATAATTCCAAATTATGTTGCAAGTCCACATTAAAAGTATAACATTTTTGATTTTGTTGATGATGAGTCTATGGATGATGATTTACCCCCTATCAATGAAGATAATTTCATGGAAACACATAATGATGAAAGTAACAATAAATATAATGTCATCCTAAAACTAAATAATGAAACTAACAATGAAGAAACTAGTAGTGAACACAATGATTTTGAAACAACCTCTCAAAAAATTCCACCATTAACAACACTTCCAAAGATTGTGAATAGAAAAGGCAAGTACTTAATTGAAGTTGATGAAAATATTTTGAAACCAAATGCATAACAAAATATTTGACTGCCATTGAAGAAGACTAGCTAAAAATATTTGGGATATTTTCTTTGATGAATTAGATTTTGATAGTAAAAAATGTCAAGTGTTTGTTTCATTGAAGAAATTGATTAAGATGATACCTACAATGTACACCCTATGACTAAGAACATCTAAAATGGATGATGAAAGGAATGAAATTATTGAAAATATACATGATGCATATCATATTTTAGGTCTGAAATCACACAAAAAATATTTTAAAGCTGCCCAAAAAATAATTACAACTTGTGTAGTAAGTAGTCAAATGGAGAAAAAATGTTTGATTTCAAAAACCAGCCAAATAATAGACATAAATAGTAAAACATTAATGAAATAGATTAGAAGATGCCAAAGACTTAATGATGACAATACCACTGAGATTTAGGTATTATTTGGTAGAATTTCATGAAAAGAGAGGCTATAGCTAATTCTCTCTCAAAAAAATACATAATTTTAGAAAGATAATAGAGAGTTTCACTAAATACAAGAGATGTAGTGAAAATAAGAGTTGGTTCACGTAACCATTAACTACATCAATAACATTTCTGGGATATGCCCCAAACACAATTTTACTCTAAGTTTTTGGAAAAATATCCAAAATTTTCTATTAGTAAAAAATATTAAAACATGGCCAAACCATTTTATGTAAAAATAAAGCATACACGCACCACTTGTTGTTTTAGGTAACATGTTAAATTTTCAATGCACTATGATGTTGTCCACCATATACATTATACTTTCCATACTAACAATGTTTTTCAAGAATGTGGCATAAATGTTCTACCAAAATCAACTAGGGAATTTATTTCAACCATTTTTTTGAAAGACCAGATGGATACTTCTTTTATAATAAAGCATGTTTGGAAGTAAATTGTAGCACTTATGGTGGATTTCTAAAATGAAAAAATTGTATCCATGAGGAGAGTACAAGTGCAATTGACAAGAATTATTTGGTTTAAGAAAATACAAATCTATTACTTGTCAAGTAAAAGATGGAAAATAATCTAAAAGGTGTAATCTTGTTACAAAGAATATACTTATTTTAGAATTTATGGTCAAATTTAGGGATGAAATTATTTATGATTATTCAAGGCACACATATAAGGCTAGATGATTGGATGAACATTTCAAGCTTCAAAAGGACACATTACCACTTGGTTATATTATTTTAGTAGTTGACTTTGTTGATAATTAAACATTCAAATCAAAAATTAAAATTTAGTCACAATATTACAATTCAATATAAGTTGACATATTTATGCATATAACATTCATGCATGCACCTGATAGTATAAAGAAATATCAATAAATAGTAAGGGATTACCATTGATATGTCAGTGATGAATGATCACATTATAAAAAGTACGTGTAAGGTTATTTTGAGAAGTCCTATGGATAGTTGACTAAGAGGAACATTAATTAAAATCAACATTACATTTGGTTGGATAATTACACATCTCAATTCAAGAATGCACAGATGTTTTACTAGTTGAGCAAGATACATATTAACACTAGTGTATAACATATTTTGAGTCTTACTTAGGCTATCCATGGAAAAGAGAGCATGATGGTGTTGTATCATGTGTAAATAGAGCCGTCGCCATAAGGATTTGAAGTTATAATATGGTGTTATTTTTACCAATGCAACAACCATTATTGAATGGTTTAATGATAAAATGGGTTATGGTGCTCAATAAAATTCTATTATTCATAGACATTTTTGGATTATGGAGGAAGAACACTTGGTAAAGTATGAGGATTGTATGATTGTAATGGGATCAAGTTATCTCCACTCATTTTTTAAATCTCAAATTCATGTTCTTAGACTATTCATATGAGACACTTGGCATGCTTTTATTTTGCATGCATGAAATCTGTTTAGAATGAGTGTGAGTAAAAAGAGTGGGTGGATGAATGGAGATATATACCTCTAATTATAATTAACACATACTAGGTTCTAATAGAATTACAACTTATAGATATGACATTGTCACATGACTTTGACCATGTATCTAATATAGTGAAACCAAATAGACTATTAATCATTATGTACTATTTATTCTCATTATCTTTCTTAACAACATTAAAAGGGAAAAATTTAAGTTGTTTATTCTCATTATCTATCTTGATACATGCCATGTTTTTTTAGTTATTAATGATGAAGACAATGAAAAAATAACAAATTAATACTTCTGTTGGTGTGTAGAGGAAAAGGAAAAATTGAGTTCCTTAGTCATAGATGGAGAAAGCATTGACTACCCCACTAGGTCTATGGTTGTCACTGGAACTTGGATTTGATGATATCCTATAAAAATTTCAGATGTATGGCTGTTTGAAGACATTGAAACACATAGGAAGATACTACACTATTCAAATTTGTGTTCTTACAAAAAATATTCAATTAGTCAAATAACATGGGAGGCCATTAAAAAATAATCTATGGAAATTTCATGAGTTATACCATGAAGCTATTCTTACTACTATCAAGATTAGAATATATCCTAGTGGTTCAATGGATTGAAATTTAAGATATGTTGACTTGTCAAAAGTAGATGTATATAATTTTACCAAATTTTATTGATTTTTTAGGTAGTACATATAAATTTCATTTTTTATTACTTAATTTTTTTTTTAAGGTTTGTGGTGCCAAATAATATTCCACCTTCACATGGTTGGCACTGTTAGTAAAGAATTTCATATTGTTAAAGCTAAGAGAAGCTTAATATAAGTACTCAATTATTATATAAAGGGTGTTCTTGAGGTTGGAATGGGTGGTGGGTCTCTAAATTAGGTGTGATGGGAGGAAAATAACCTCATATTGAATGTGATAAACTATCCTAGACATGTTGAAATTTTTAGTTTCTAACTATCCTAAAAGAGGAGTTCTCCAACTACCACTTCAACTTTGACAACATCTATTGCCAGTGTTTCCAAACTCCTGAACAATAATGAAAACATGATTCCAAGTGGATTTGGATGTCTTGGTCATGGGATAAGGTGTAATTTTACTATATATACATTTTAAAAGTGAGTTACTTTCACCTATATATCTCAGAGGCAAAAGTGTTAATTGGAGAACAAGAACTTATTTTTTCACTATAAAAAAGTTGCATTTTAGGACCTGTCATTGCAAATTATTCTATAGATTCATATTAAAGGTTATATTTACATGGTATAGGTTGTAATTATAGGGTTTAAACATTCAAATTAAGGTTCTTTTATTTAATTCTAATGAATTATGGTTTCTATTTTATGCATGCCTAAATTTAGGCTAAAAAACTATATTTTTCTTGTTTTGGGATGGGCGTTCTTGAGGTCAAAATGGGTGGTAGGTCTCTTAATTGATAATTATGGTAGGAAAATAAAATATTATTAGACATTATATACCACCCTATATATGTTAAAAAATTTATTTTCCAACCACAAATCATCGGGTGTGGATTTATCCAACTATAGCTTCAACTTTGATAACATCTATTGTCAGTATTTCCATGCTCCTGAACAGTAGTGAAAACACATTTTCGAGTGGATTTAGATTTTTTGTCATGTTATTATGTGTAATTTACATATTTAAACATGATTAAACTGAGTTACTTACACTTGAAGGTCTCAGAGGTAAAAATTCTAGCTGAAGGATAAGAACTTGTCTTTTCACTATAAAAATATTACATTTCAAGACCCATCACTGCAACTTGTGCCATAGATTCATATCTAAGATTACATATACATGATATAGGTAAAATTATATGTATTTTAAATGAAAATTAGGGTTACTTTTTTCATGACAATGAGTTATAGTTTATGTTTTATGCACACTTGAAGTTAGGCTAAAAACTACATTTTTATTATATTGGGAAGGGTGCTTTTGAGGCCAGCATGAGTGGTGGGTATCTCAAACAACATGATGTAAGGAAAATAAAATATTAATATACATTATAAACTACCATATATGTGTTTTAAATTCCAAATTTGAGCCACAAATCAGCAGAGTTAGAGTTCTCCAACTATAACTTCAATTTTGACATCTGTTGTTTGTGTTTCCACACTCCTGAACAATAGTGAAAACACACTTCCAGGTGTAACTGGACATATTTTTCATGGTATAACATGTAATTTTAATATATAAATGTTATTTAAGTGAGTAAATTTCACTTGGATGTTTTGAAAGTAGAAATTCTAGTTGAAGGATAATAACTTGTCTCTGCACTAGAAAAAGTTGCATTTTAGGACCTGTAACTATAACTTGTGCCATAGATTCATATAAAAGGTTGTATGAACATGATAACATGTGAAAATTTAGGTATTAAACATAAATTTTATTTTTCTTTTATTTATTTTCAACAAGTTATCATTTCTATTTTATGCATGCCTAAAGTTAGGCTAAAAACCTACATTTTTCTTGTATTGGGAAGGGTGTTCTTAAGGCCAAAATTGGTGGTGGATATATTAATAAAGTTTTATGGAAGTAAAATAACCTATTAATTTATGATATATACCATCCTAATCATTTTTCTAATTACAATTTTGATCCATGAAGCATCGGAGGTGGAGTTCTCCAACTACAGTTTCAAATTTGACAACATTTTTTGTCGATGTTTCCACGCTCCTAAACAGTAGTAAAAAAACACTTATAGGTGGATTTGGATGTTTTGGTCATGTTAAAATGTTTAATTTACCTATTTATATGTGATATAATTTATTTAATTTCACCTAGAGGTCTTAGAGCCAAAAATGCCATTTGGAGGACAAGAACTCATCTCTTCACTGCAAAAACATTACATTTCAGGACCCATCACTGTAACTTTTGCCACTGATTCATATCAAATTATAAATGATCTAGGATTAAATTATAGGGATTCAACATGAACAAATGTTTTTTTTTTGGACCAATGTGTTAAATTTTTTATTTTATGCATGCCTGAACTTAGACTAAAAAACTACATTTTTATTATTTTGGGAAGGGCATTCTTGAGGCTAGAATGGGTGGTGGGTCTATCAACCAAGCATGTTAAAATGCCATTAGCCTAGTATTATATGTTATACACCACTTTATATGTGTTTTTAATTCCATTTTTGAGCCATGAAGCATTGAAGGTAGAGTTCTCCAACTGCAACTTCAACTTTGACATCTATTATTAGTGTTTCCACAATCCTGAATAATAGTGAAAACATGATTCTGGGTGGATTTGAACATCATGTTCATGTTATCACATGTAATATATATATATATATATATATATATATATATATATATATATATATGATAAAAGTGATGGATTTTCACCTGGAGGTCCTAGATCTAGAAATGCTAGTTGGGGGACAAGAACTTATCTCTTCACTATAAAAAATTGCATTCTAGAACCCTTCATTGCAACATGTGCCATAAATTCATATCCAAGGTTAAATATATGTGATATAGGGTTGAATTAAATATATTTAACATGAATTTAAGGGTTATTTTGTCTCATGCAAATTATTTATAGTTTTTATTTTACGTAGCATGAAGTTATGCTAAAAATAACATTTTTCATGTTTTAGGAAGGGCATTCTTGAGGCTAGAATGGGTGGTGGGTCTCTTGACCAAGTGTGATAAAATACAATAACCTATTATTTAATTTTATCCACCATATTTTACATGTTATAAATTTAAGTTTTGAGCCATGAAGCACTTGAAGTGGAGTTCTCTAATGGCAGCTTCAACTTTGACAATATCTGTTGTCAGTGTTTCCATGTTCTTGAACAATAGTGAAAACATGATTTCAGATAGATTTAGATATATTTTTCATGTTAAAATGTGAAATTTTCATATTTATATGTTATTTGAATTATTTAATTTCACCTATAGGTCCCAAATCTATAAATGCCAATCAGAGGACAAGAACTTGTCTCTTCACTACAAAATAATTGCATTACAAGACTTGTCACTGAAACTTGTGCCATAGATTCATATCCAAGGTTACATATACAAAATATAAGATGAAATTATATTTATTTTAAATTAATTTTAGGGTTCTTTTGTTTTATGACAATGAGTTATGTTTTTTATTTTATATACGCTTGAAATTAGGATAAAAAATACATTTTCCCTGTTTTGGGAAGGGCATTCTTGAGGTCAAAATGGGTGGTAAGTATCTTAACCGGGTGTGTTTAG
Source organism: Torreya grandis (assembly GCA_037957365.1). Lineage (NCBI taxonomy): Eukaryota > Viridiplantae > Streptophyta > Pinopsida > Cupressales > Taxaceae > Torreya > Torreya grandis. The sequence goes on from JARHVA010000069.1 coordinate 2,403,382, forward strand.
AGGAAAAATACCATGTAATATATATTATCCATAACCTCAAACATGTTATAAATTCTATTTTCAAGGCATGAAACACTAGAGGTAAAGTTCTCCAACTATAACTTCAACTTTGATAACATTTATTGTTAGTGTTTCCGTGCTCTTGAACAATAGTGAAAACATGATTCTGGGTAGATTTAGATTTCATGTTCATTTTATCATGTGTAATTTTCCTATATATACATGATATAGGGTGAAATTATAAGTATTTTAAATTCATGTGATGGTTCTTTTGGTTTTTTACACTGATTTATGGTTTCCTTTTTATGCACACCTAAAATTAAACTTAAAAACTACATTTTTATTATTTTGGGAAGGGCATTTTTGAAATCAAAATGGGTAATTGATATCTTGAATATGAAATATTTAAGGTCAATAAATTGGTCCTAGATATTATCCACCATATGTAATGTGTTATAAATTCCTATTTAGAAACATGAAGCATTACAGGAGGAGTTTTCCAAATATAGCTTCAACTTTGACAACATCTGTTTGGATCAAGATATAATTCAAAATTTAGATGTTTAAGTTTATTAAAATATTTATTATATTGAACCCAATTTGTGTGAAACAATTTTTTTTTAATTATCATACCAATGAGCAATAGGATATTAAGGATCAAGATATCTAGGTGAGGTTCTAGGAAGGTGTTTCTTAATATTATCTAGTGAAAGAGCCTAATGGATTTCACAATTTTTACCTTATGATAGAGGATGGATTTGATGGAATGGACTTATATTTATAGGTTGGAATAGAGTCACTTTTTTAGAGATATTTGAAAAAAATGGCATTGATGGTTCTCTTATAATCATAAGTATGAGAGACACCATTGTCTATAACATTCTTAGTTTTATATCCCATAAGCATTCAAGTAACAAGAATGGGTTAAGAGGGATTGAATTTATTATAAGGAATTATTGATATTTATCTTGGATAAATATTATTGATAATGTATTGAATTTTCCATTTAATGCATTCATGAAAAAGGTGGAATAGGTTATCTTCCAACATATTGTGCTAAGCTTTGTTGGCTAAGGCTTTCCAAATAAAAAAAAATATCAGGTGTATAAAAAGAGAAAATTTATGGGTTTATATGAACTCTAGAATATATTTTTAAGATATGAAAATTATAGAGTTAACATCAAACTACAAATGTAAACTATAAGAGATATAGTCTTTTACCTTTGGATCATAAATTTTACTATTATATGGGGAAAACATGTTATTGTGCATAAATCAAAAAGTAATTCATCCATGGGGAAAAAGTGTTGTCATGTGTGTAGCATGAGGATTATTGTTCCATAGGCCACAAGTGTCATCATGCATAGAAGATGAAGGTAAATGTGTCATGGGGCAAAAGTGTTATCATGTGTGTCGCATCAAGATTGTTGACCCTCATTTTTTTATGAATTACTAATATTGAATAAATGATAAGTATGAATATCTACACATGATACACACATATTCATGCTAGGAAAAAATGTAGTGTAGTAAGGAAGATAATGCATAGAAAGGTGGAAAACATGTAGAAAATACTATGCATGTTGCCTAGTTTAGAAAAATCAAACAATGGGAAAAATGGCATGCTATAAAGTAAAAAAATGTATCAACAATAAATATAGATCCAATATTTAGAAAATACCAAGAGCATAATTATGTGGATGGTTAATTATTGATCCTAGATGGAACAATATTCTATGAAATACAAGTGGATACTTGGAAAACTAGGGAAGTGGAGGTTGATTTAGTTCACCAACTAGTAGGGATTGAGATTTTACTATAAACCTATAAATATAACACTCAACCTTTATGAAATATCACAAATTTTGTAATTTTTTAGAAAATCAAGGATCAAACTTAGGTTTTACAAATGGGTCTATCTCAAACATTATACTCTTTTCTTCCATATAGTTTTAATTGCAACACATATTGAAATATTGTAAGTTAATATTAAAAAATTACATGAAGGAAATATTAAAGATGATCGTATCTAAATATGGCCATAAAACCATCAAATTTAGTTTTGTAGTAATAATGTGAGCCAAATTGTACATGGAAAGATGATCACCACAAAATGTGAACATATATATGTATCCATAAAAGTCATAAAGGAATATAAAATAAGAACATAATATAATTTAAGATGAATTCCATATAGGTATATAATTCCACTAATGCATACATTTCCATTTAGGCATACAAATAATTACATCATTTGATAACATAGTAGAATATTAGGTGAATGTCTTATACGTATACAATTCCAAAAGCACGTACATTGACATATAAGGATATAAGTAATTAAATCATCTAAGACATCTTATTTATCAAATAATCTCCCTCTCTTTTCCTTCCTCGAAGAAGACTCTCCTTGGGATACCTTGCTCATAGATGGAGATCCCTCAGATGCCTTGGATTCTTCTAAGGCTTGACTGTGGGTATTTTAATGCTCATAGCTTGCCTGTAGATAAACCTTTTCCAATAAAAATATTATTATAAATTTTACATACTATAAATGAAACCAAGTTTATAAATTAATTTTAAAATAGAATGAAAAAAGTAATTTAAACATGCACTTATTGTAATATTGTGGTCATGCTAAATCTATACTTGATGCTCAATAGGGTTATTGATAGGTTAAGGTGCATAAATAGGTATGTGAAATGGGGAAGAAACATGATAAATTGAACTACTAATCATTTTAATGGGGATATCATATGTCATAAAAAAACCATACATACATAATACATTCACATAAGTTGTATTTTTGGACAAGCATGTAGTAAAATTATTAAAACATATCTATTTTTATAATTCAAAATTATAAGTTAACATATACATTAATGAGTGCCTATGTAGATGAAATTGTAACAATAATGCCTATGTATGTCTCTACTCATAGATACAAAGGAGTGTCTAATGTAGTCATCAACTAGATAAATAACCTCGCTTAGTTTTCTATAGAACTTAAGTAATAACATAACATGAATGATTCACATAAGGGAACAAACTTGAGTATTTAGAAGATAAGTAGTGGTAATATAGGTAGAAATGATAATATTGTGTACTTAATAAACACTATGAAGAAGAGATGATAATCAAGCAAAATGTAAATCATTAGAAGAAGTTTTAATTTGTGAAGGAACACCAACAATTTGAACATGTATGATTCTTAATCAAGAGCATAGTTTATATAAATAAAAAAATGTACATAGAGTATAATATTAATTTAAAATTTTACCTTAGTATATGTAAATGGTGGCCTAGTAACATCAAAAAATCAAGTAGTAGATGTCCCACAAGCTGGTTCAACATATGTAAACATTGGTTGGATAAAATCCATAAATGCAGTTTTGGACCATGAAGATGTAGGCATTGTCTCCTCCCTCAACATAAAAATTATATATATGTTTTTTAATTTATATTAAAATTAATCATTAGATTTTTAATATAAATATAACTTAAATTTAACATGATATTTATATAAAATATACCTACATGTGTGTAGTGACCAACGTGGGCACACAAAATGTACGTGCCAAAAACTCATCACTCATGACTATATCATCTAAGCCTTTAGAAGTACCACCATCATCATTAAAAGGTCTAGTACATATACCACCATAAAATCTACAATGGTGAGTCCAGGTATGTACACTAAGTGGAGTATCTCTAGCATTGGTCTTAGAAAGCTTACGCATATGTTGAACGAGTGTATCAGTAAGTGCACTAAGAGCATGTAAAGTATCAATCTCCATGACCTCCTTAACCATAGAGGGGATCTCAATTTGAAGTGGATTTTGGGTATGTATCCTTGTAGGTTGATTAGGTGCATGATGTACACCTAGATAATCTTGCACAAACCCTTTTCATCAGCCCTAAACTCACCATAGGCAAAATAATTGGCAATATCATTGAGGAAAAACTCACAATAGATTTTTCTCAAAAAATACAACAAGACCTCATGGTTGTTACAAAATAGGTAATCAAGCATCATCCACCATCAGTCCCATAAATTATTTTTAATCAAATTGTGTTAGAATTAGTGGATTGGGAAAAAATTGATGGTTATGGGAAAAGGTGCATTAGTTGTTGGGTCGATGAATAAGTCATAAATTAGGTCTTTTGATATCTATTTTTCCTTCTCCTCACATGCTAATACTTTTTTAACATAGTAATCCCTACATCTATCCCTATATGATTCCCATCTATCAATTTTACTTGTTCTCGAGTCAAATTGACCTAATACTGACTCTAGGGTATTGGCCAAATAGGTGCAATGGGTGTTGGTCAATGTGGGGTCCCTCATTTTCCTAATTGTTTGTTTAATTTATATTTTGTTTTCCAATATGTGTGTATCTATGTCCTCCTAACATTTTGGTGGATCTTGTGTAACTATAAGAGGGATAAGAGGTTTATGAGGGTTAGTTAGAGGGTTAGGAGGAAGGTTAGCATTTTGGTCTCTTGCACTGGAATGAGCTATTAAAAAAGAATAACACTTATAAATTAAATGATGAAAATAAAAAAAATTAACAAAATTTAGTGTTAATAGGTTTGTTTTTTTATTAATTACCTTACCTCCATGGTGGCATTGTTGATTTAGTGAGGTATTAGGTGATCTGGGTATGTTTTTGTCCTCCTTCAAGTAGAACATGATTGTGGTTTAGCTAGGAGAAGTGTAAAGCAAGTAGGAAAATGAAAATAGAATGGGTGTGCGCATAGGTTAGACCATTTTTTTGGTTTTAATAACATGTATGTGTTATTTAAACATAATGCATACATATTATTTTCACTAAGCTTAGTGCCAATAACATGTCCACATTATGTGGATTGCATAACATGTACATGCTATGGCTAAAAAATTATGAGCTTAAATTTAAATAAGAATATGCATTATGGCCATAAAATGTATGGTTTATGGACATAACACCTACACATTGTGGTTATAATGCATGCACTTTAGGTTAAATTTCCACAAAAATTAACCTCCAACTCTGTATACTTACCCAAGTATTTTTCAACATTTTACCCTCTTTGTTATTAACCATGATAGATTGTGACATGTGCAACAAAAAATATCTACAATTTCATATATCTCACTAAAATAAGGATAAGAACAAAAGGACTCTGTGGCCTTGTCACTTCATGGTTCTGTCACTCTTTGATCCCATAATTATTTCCACCTCCATAATAATAATGACAAACCAACAATATAAAACAAGCTTCATTTCAATGAACAAACAAAACTAAAGTCATAAACATTAAACAAACACAAAATGTATAAATAAAAACAAGTAAATAAAACAATAATAAAATAACCAAACACGAGGACCATAGACCCATCATAATAATGGTTTCTTGTAACATGACCATCCTTGATCTAGAACAAAATATGACTTAATATTTTCAAAGATACACAAGCTCTGGTTGAATCATACTAGAAGTATTATTAATTGGAAAAAAACACTATTAAACATTATTTGTTGTGAAAACAAACCCATGTGTCTTCACCTCTAGATTATCCATCCTTCTACTATAAAGGATCTAATTACTTCTTATACTAATTTTTTGGATACTTGATACAAAAAAGCTTTGCGATAATATTATTGTGATAGAAAATAATAAAGCATAACCATTGTGGCACATCCACTATGATAGAGATAATAATTCCATGAAACCACTTAAATTCACATAGCAATAAGTCTTCCTTGTGGTCAAGGATGAGTACTTACATTAGTCTTGAACAAACAAAAATCTAACCTTCACTTCACACAACAGAAAAAACCAATATCACAAACACTAAACAAACATAATAGTTCTAAAGAAAGAAATTAAACAAATATTACATATAATCAAAATACAAAAAGTCCACAAAACCATTAAAATAAATGGATATTTTGAAGGAGATCTTCTTTGACCCAAAATGAAATACCATGTAATATTTTTCAAAGATACACAGTCTCTAATGGATGTAGAGAGGAAAAATTATTTATTGAAAAAAGGGTATTCAACATTATCCATTGTAAAACCAAAGTCAACTTTCATGACCTCTAGGTAATTCAAGCCTTTTTCAGAGCTTCTTACCTCTTAGATATCTCTATTGAATAAAATTCATAAAAATAATATCGGAGACACTATTGTTGTCAAAAAATAAGAAATAAATCCTAACCACTGTGACACATTCAATATGGAAAGGGATTAATCACATGAAACCACATGAATGTACCTAGAAATAAGTCTTCCTTGCATCTAAGGATGATCGATGCCATTACTCTTGAGAAAGTATAATCCAACACAAAATATTTCCATGTGGTATTTCTTCAATGGAAAAGAAGAAAAAATATAATGTTCACTGATCGAGAACAGGCCAGCATGGCTAGGAAATTATTTTCTAATCAATTTAATGCAAGATAAATGACACTTTATTCTTTAAAATAGGTTTATTTTTCAATCAAAATATATTCCAAACATTACACTTGTTATTTTTCACATCATGAATGGATAGAAAATTTGAAACCTATATAACCTCCCTTCAACAAGATAATATATATATATATATATATATATATATATAATCCTGTTGAAGGGAGGTTATATAGGTTTCAAATTTTCAGCAAGATTATATATATATATATATATATATATATATATATATATATATATATATATATATATATATATATATATATATATATATATATATGTATATATATATATATATATATATATATATATATATATATATATATATATAAATCTCATATTTATGGATGAATGAATAGATATTTTTCAATAAAGTTTGTCTTTCATATTAAAATAATATAGATTAAAAAATCAATCTAAAAGAATGGATAGATTAGACTATATTATATTTATTATAATTTAATTTAATTTATATGTTAATGTCAACTATATGTAAAATTTGGCCCATGTGATTACAAAATATATAATATATAAAAGAAGAGAGAAAAATATCAATAATAAAAGTGGAGCAGAGAAACACCTCCATGGGAATATATAAAAGTAGATTACAGTTTAAATGAAGAAGAATAAATGGAAACCACCAAACCTACAAAATGAAGAATATTGTGGAAGACAAAAAAACCTATGAGGGTTCCATTAATAAGAAGATTTTTTTTTTTGGTGAAACACTTATAATAATAAAAGTCATAAAGAAGTGTCTGATGGATGTGATATTGTTTTAATTATTATTTCTATGAAATCAAATGGATATTCTATATAATATTTGGATTAGGTCATAGGGCCTCTTCTTACTGATGGTGTGAAAGGAATATAATAGAAATCAATTAATCTAGTGTAGGGTCTTCTTAAGGACTTGTATTCATTAAAAAAAAAAGGAAAGTTGAGACATCTCCTAGAGGAAGAGGGTTAAGCACATTTATGGTGTTCATAATCTATGAGTGTTTAGAGAGTGCCAAGTGAATTTTTGAAGAGATAAACTAATAATCCTCTTATCTAGTAATAAGGCATACATCTGAAAACAAAATGGTCATTGTTATCAAGATTTAAAGAGTATGTTTGAAAAATATGTTATTCTTAAAGGATATTGTAGTATGTTTGAATACAAAATTGATGAGATAAAATGTTTTCATGTTTGAAATATTTGTAAGTATTAAGCAAGATAAATTTGGTGGGATGTATTAAAATCTTGAGTGGGATAGTGGAAAGCTCCCTGTGTGGCCTCAAATATCTAGAGAGTATTTTCATAGGTAGGCCAAGGTTCCCATAAATGCAATTGAAATATCTATATGATTTAATCAAGGTACTTACTATCAAATTAACCCATGTGGGTCATGAATATTTTAGTGATTTAAATCCATAAATTAATGTCTCAATGTGGGTATTTTTTTTTTGGTAGACCATCTTTTCAATGAGCATTTTATACTAGTTAATCCACCCTTATCTTTAAATTGGGTACATGTTGAGGTCAACATAAGGAATGGTGAGGAAGTTTTTTTAATTTTTTATGTAGAGTTAAGAATATGATTAACTAATATGCAAGATATATTATTTTTGTGGTGTTATTAAAACACGAGTGAAGTAATTCAATTAAGGAATCACCACATCACTAGCACTCACTTCACTATAATCTAGACAATAGGACTTCAAAAGGTGTTGTAACCAAATACAAATTATTATTTGGGTTGTATTTTATTTTATTTTTAAAATATAGACCCAAATATGTTTCAATGAGAAAAACTTAAATTTAAACTGTGTTGTCTTATGTAATGAACTTTATAAAATGGAATAAAGCCTCTTGAACTACACTTTGGATTTTAAAGGAAAGTGGAGTTTAATAACTTAATTTTCCTTAGTAACAAGGGTTTTAATTAACATAACACCCCTTAATTTTTTAACTCTTTCCAATTCCAATTTACAATTAGATTTATCAAATTTAATTATCTTTAAGATAAAAAGGACAACATCTAAAGAGAAATAATTGTACTATAATTTTTATTCAAGAAGAAAGAAATGATATTACTGATTGTAGATGCAAGTCCATAGTAACTTTCCCATATATCAATATGTTTAGACATATCTTAACACAAGGATAATTTACTAATCATTTAAAAAATAAGAAAAGATACTTCAATATAAAAAGTTAGGTAACACTCATAAAACATTTAAATAAGATGAATCAAAGGTAAGCAAAATTATTTATTTAAATATGGAAGTTCCTATAGATTAGGATTACAAGATGAATTAGTCCATGTGTTAGTCAATAAAATCTATATAAGAAAGCATGTAGACACTAAAACATTAAGCCCACTCCCCCATGGGGTGTTGCTAATGAATTTAAGAGCTATTTAAAGAAGGAATACTAACAAACATTCCAAATAATGTCCCTCCTTCTAAGAGAGGCCAAGAAGAGTGTTTTTCCTTGGATTTGGTGCTACAAGTCTGCATCAATGATGAGTAGCAAGATTCTCCATTATTTCCTAGTGCATAAATGGATTAGGCTCATGAGTTTGATTAATGTGTGCAAATAGGTGAAGCTTTTCTATAGCAATTTTTGCATAATAAGTTTGTATAATTGAATCTTTATAAATCAATGGTGAGGCCCTATATTTATAGATTTTTGATAATGTTTATAATCAACCATGATCATCCATATTGAGATCAAGATGTGTGGCCATGAATTGATTCAATTTTGGAGGGATAAGCCATAAATAATCTCATTAATATTTGAAAGAATGGGGCATTGATGAGGCATGGGAGGAATTAATCTTGATATTTATTCCATTAATAGCTTATTGATGCCACCCCATTGATGATATCATGAGATGATATAGGTTTGAGGAAGGAATTTATAATAAATAGATTTAAATAAATTCCAAGCATTATTCACTTAGGCTCTTGATTTGATTTAATTTATCTAAGTGACTTTGATTATATTTTTGTAATTTTTTTGAAATTTGTTGCACGTTTAATCAACTTGGTTGGAAATGTCATTTTAATGCGTCATAATTTGATAGGAATATAATCAGAAGAAGGTGTCAATTGCATATGAAACAATACCCCAGTTAGGGAATTATGTATATGAAATAACACATGCACGTAATGTGTGATGCCAAATTAGAAGAATTCACTTGTTCAAATCATCATTTTGCATGGTCACAATTTGACTCGAAGTGATTTGAGAAAATATAATAATCACATAAAATGCATTACCATATTCAAGGATATATTAGCCTAAATCAACACTTGTATGTGACAAGTTTTAACCATTTAGTGCATTTTAGTGATTTTGGCCTAGATTGTGCATTGTCATGGAATATTACTTAGATTTATAATTTCAACACAATTATGATATGAATTGTATGTCTACATTTTACCCCTGTTCTTGAAGGTGTGGTGAGATATTCGATCAAAGTGATGCCTTTTCAAAGAATGAAAAGGTCACTATAATTAGAAGAAATAAATTTGATTCCCATTTTTCATTTTTAAAGTTTGCATGAAAAATAGAGAAATAGGTTTATGAAATTTCCCAAACATTATTTGGGTGGCCCACAATGTTCCCTTGAGGGAAAGATGAATAATTAGAAAATATTTGACATGTGGACCCTTGATTAGAATAAATTATAATCTCATTAATTTTAGTAAAAAATACTAAAAAATGGAGAAATTAGAAGAAAGTGGGAGGAAAAATAGATAAGATGGGCAAGAATAGTAGACCAAGAGAGATAAAATGGAGAAACTATAGGCCTAAGGGGTGAATTTTTTTGAAAAAATTACTATATTTTTACCCCTAAGGGTAAAAATATTTCATTTTCACCCCTACCTATATTAAATTCCTCCACCACCACATCCACCAACAACACCGATGTCAGGGATGGGTCAGAGTTTCCAACAGAGTCCCCCTAAGAATGACCATGATAAGAGTTGATTTTGTAGCTCTTCTTTTTTGTATTATGAGATGCATAGATATTATTGTGATGTATAAAACATGATTTTAAGAGATATATATGACATTAATTTTTGGATTATTGATACTTATACATGGACTCTTGACATTATTTTATTATCAAATGATGTTTACATTTATATTATTCTCGTTATGATATGTTTAAATATGCTAGTTTCAAGAGATGCATGTATTTAGTTAGCATATGGATGTTGATGTATTTGTGTTGTTCTACCTCATGTAGGACTGGATGATAGAGGATAATTTAGGAGATGCACATCTTAAACTAATCATAAAAATAATCAATTAGACTCATAGTGTATGCCAAGAGATGCATGTTTGGCATAGAGTCTTGTTTGTTTCTAAAGTTGGCCTAGGATAGATATTGTGTTAGTTATTGGGTATGGTGTGTTCATAAATGATCTTCAATGCCACATTGACTTTTGGATTTAGAGCACTTGGTGTTTACTATAGAAAATTGAAATTATGCATCATAAGTATGAGTAACTTATAATAACATTATATTTTTGTTTGCAATTAGCCGATTCAAATGTGAATACTTATAACTAAGGATAATGATAAAAAATTACCAAAATCAAAGTTGAAACTATTTACGTTTAAACAAAAAACAAACAAAAACAATAAGAAAAATAATGTAATGACCTCGTTAAGATCCAACTAGAAATACATGAATTTTTTTATTTAAACATATATACCATAAATAGATTACACCATGAGAATATAAAAATATATCACATGAAATACTCAAATTATGATAATAGTAAATATAGCATATTACATCAAATATCATAGATCTCTGATGTCATGAAAACACTACATAAAGTGAATATAGAAACTAAATACATCAACTCAGCCATGACTGATACAAATCTACAACCACTCTTATCAATACAAAATAATAAGTAACTTCAAATTTTTATGAAAATATTCGATAATGAATATAATCCAATATAATATACATGTCTCTCTCAGAGCATAGTTCATGAATTCAAGTATCTATGGCAATCTTAAGTGTCATTTCGATAATTAGTACTACTATGAGGAGGGAGAGCATCATCTAAGAACTCTTTTAGACCAACCATAGACCAATGATCCCCTAAACTAATCCCATCAGGAAATGGCCCTCCCTTCATGGATGAGTAGATAGTGATGATGTGGAAATCTAGAGAGACAATCAAGTACCCGTGTGTTGTATTATTTCTAAACTAAATGTGTAGTGTATCATAGAAAACTTGATCTATTACAAGATACTACACAAACATGTAAATCATACTCATGAAATGATAATGTCTCACTAAACATACTTTGGCCCAAAGTTTTATAAATAATAAATAATAACGATCTATAGATGAATCAAATTCATACATGCCACTTGATCAAACTATCTTCATCTAGCATCGTGATCCTAGTAAGCCAATGAAGTCCATCTCACTCCTTACTCTGTATCAACAATGTAGATTGGTCAAATATAATTCAGCCACAAGATTCATTTATTTTACATCCTAATATAAACAATAATATAACATGATAAACATATAAGTAACCAAAACATACATTTATTATATCAAATGTATGAATGAATCTTACATTATTTTCTATCTCATACTAGAAATTATGACTATAGTTTATACCACCCAAGTAAATACACATTTATCTATAGATTTTCACTACCACAATTAGTTTCCAAATATACTACACCTTATGATAACCCATATTACTATAGTCTAGTATTCTAATACATAACTACTAGTTTTCCACAATTAGTCAAATAGAGTAGTCTTAAATATATTGAAACATAAGCTTCTATTCAAATAACTAGATATAATGAAACAAATCATAATTCCCATGGAACATAATAATATACTATCATATCATTTGTTAAAATCTCAAGGTTATATGCACACATAAACAAAGTTCGACCGACTATCACCAAACATACTATTTATAGCAATAACCAACACATATTCATTTAATTAGTCAAAAATAGATATCAGTCTAAATATAACAATTATGGTATGTACCATCCAAGTATAACATACATTTATACTATAGTAATCTATAATATACCAAATTATCATAGTTGACAATGACATAAAAACACATAAACAAACTTATGATTTCAAGAATCAAATGACCCAAATAGATAATAATAATCAATCAAGTATGAGATTATACCACCCAGGTATACCCTAAGTTTAAAATGCATACTAGGGTATACCACCCAAGTATACCCTAAGTTTATATCATTTTTTAAACTCTCAAGGTTGTATGCACACATAAACAAAGTCTGACCAACTATCGCCAAACATATTATTCATATCAATAACCAACACATATTCATTTAATTAGTCAAACATAGATGTCAGTCTAAATATAACAATTATGGTATGTACCATCCAGGTATAACATACATTTATACTATAGTACTCTATAATATACCATATTATCATAGTTTACAACTGTTAGGTTGTGGAGCTAAAAGCTTCACTGATGCAAACATGGAGGAGGTTGCTGAAGTGTCACAATAACTGACGTCGATCAGGCCAACCAATGTTGGTCAGTAGTAGACAAGAAGCTACCGACATCGGTCATGGATCGTCTGACGTCGATCATCTCTAGACAGACAACGACCAACATCGATCACCTGTGTGGTTCCAAAACTGTTAGTTAAATGAACAGTTCATTAAACAAACCAGTTGTTTACATGTAAAGAATAATTTAAGTCTTGAAGCTATGTTTCTAATTATTGTAATTAGGAAGTCTAATTATTGTTTGCATGGGATCTATGTAATAGACTCATGGGGCTGTATTGTAATTTGGAGAATCATAAGGGTTCTGTAGAATCAGAAGGATTCTTCCTGAGTGTAAGATCTAAGTCAATAGGTGTGCAAGACCAAATTGATCTACAGGTGTGCAAGATCAGGTTAGATCTACATGGTGTGTAAGATCAGTTGATCTGTAGGTTGTTTCAAGATCAGGTAAAATCTACATGTGTAAGTAAGGTCAGTTGATCTACAGGTGTGTGTGTGTGTGTGCAAGGTCAAAGGAGATCTACATGGCAGCAAGGTCAAAGGAGATCTGCAACACAAGGTGCAAGATCAGGTGAGATCTACTTGGAGTACATTGAGTACTTGGTGGACTGGAAGTAGGCAATGATGGTGAAAACTAGTTGTCACTTACTGGTGGTACTAGCAGTATTGTTACTGACTGGTTGAGTGAACAATAACTCTATGTTTGACTTGTTTGTTGTGACTATAATTGAGAGAGTGAACTCTTGAGGGAAGATTATTGGTACGCCCTAGAGGTGTGGGAATAAGAGTGTGGCACTTCTTCATTGTATTTCTTTCTGGATGAGTATTAATACAATTGTGTATTATCTCTCATATTCTGTGCTATTTCTGATTTCTAATTACTTATTCATTTTGGTTTAAATTTCATGTTTAGTTGCTTATACAAAGGTAATCATGTGTGCTCTTATGGAGTGTGGATCCTAACAAGTGGTATCAGAGCTGGGTTGTAGGTTCTCCATGTGATACCAACTGATAAGTGGTATCAGAGCTTTGGTTAGGTCACTAACACCTTGGTTTTAGAGTGTGTTAAGTGTTTATTGATTACAGGTCACTCTCAAGGATTTCTGATTGAGTGGGAGTATAGCAATGGTAGAATAAAGTACACTAAGAATGGAGGAATTCAATGGCAAGAATAATCAATTACTGGTTTATGGAAAGAAAGAGCAGGTAAAGAAAGATTGCTAGTTGGTAGAAGATCAACATGAAGGAAATGAAGAAGCAGATGCTGCAAGTATTATTGCATGGGTTACTCTTGTATGTTCCTTGGATAAAGTAAAATCTTGGTTTTTAGATTCTGTTACCTCTTTCCATGCAACCCCAAATGGGGTTGGTGAGCATTGTCAAATTGTTGGCAAAGGTGAAGTGCAGCTAAAATTGCAGACAGGCAACACATGGGTGTTGAAGGATGTCATGCAGGTCCCAGTCCTGAAGAGGAGTCTAATTTCAAGAAAGTTGGGTGATGAGGGATGCACAGTAACTCTCACAGTGGATGTACTTGAATTAGCATGTGGTAATAAAGTAGGTACTCTTTATCTATCTACTTTTATTACTAATTCTCCTTCTATTGCAAAGATGTGGCTTTATAGGCTTGGTCACATGAGTGAGAATGGGATGCATGTTCTTAAGAGGAAGACTAATGTCTTTGACAAACTTAAGAACTAGAAAGCCTTAGTTTTCTTGGAGGAGATGATGGATAGAGATCAGCTCAAGGGGCTAGATAATTCTGAGCAGAGCAAGGTTGGTTTGGACAAGGTTTTGATCCAAAATGTGCTCGCGGGTAAAGGTCATCACTCACAAGAAAACATAGAGACCGATGTCGATCAGAAAATTGATGTCAGCATTCAGGTAGGAACTGATGTCGATCAGGTGCAAACTGAGGTCAGTGATGTCAGACAGGTAGACACTGATGTCGGTCAGGGAACTGATGTCGGTCAGGTGCAGACTGAGAGATGACCATCATCGGTCACTGGAACAGATTTTGGGTAGACAACAAGCTGTCAAGGAGTCTCAAACACCCATGTGGAGGACTGAAAGGGTAAGTAAGCCTCAAATTTATTATTCCTCTTCTTTATACTACTTATTGCTCACTGATGGTCAAAAACCAGGAAGTTTTTAAAGAAGTAATGCAGGGAGAATCCAAGAAATAGTGGGAGCATGGCATGAATGAGGAATCTGATTCCTTAGAGAACCAAATGGTAGATTTGGTAGAGTTTCCAGTTGGGATGAAAGCACTGAAAGATGAATGGATTCCTAGGTTAAAGAATAGAGTGAATGGACAGGTGAGATAGAAGGCCAGGTTATATGGTCTTGAGCTAGCTCTAGGACAGTGGTATAGGGTTGATAGGTGTATGACAAAGCATGGCTTCAGTCAATGTCATTGTAACCATTGTGTTTACTTTACTAGGTTGGATGATGGTCATGCCATTATCTTGTTACTGTATGTAGTGTGTATGCTTGTTGCAGGTTCACACATGCAGAGTTTTTTTGAGCTAAAGGTAAAGGTAGCTCAGAGGTGTGCCAAGAAGGATTCAGGAGCAAAAATCCTTGGCATGAGTATTCTTAGAGACAAAGAAGATCACAGGGTGATGTTGTCTCAGGATGATTATGTGAATAAGGTAGTGGTGAGGTTCAAGATGCAGGATGCAAAATTGGTATACACACCTATGGATGGACAGTTCACTGAATAGTGTCCCCAATCACATGATGAGGTTAAGAACATGTGTACTAGACCTGAGTTTGCCCATGTAATGGGAGTTGTTAGCAAGTTGGGAGCCAATCCAGGAAAGAAGCACTGGAAAGTAGTTCAATGGATTCTCAGGTATCTAAGAGGGACCAGCAATAGGTTAACATGCGATGCAGGGTCAAGTTTTTTTCTACATGGGTTTGTAGATGCAGATACGATAGGTTACTTGGATGACAAGAGGAACACCATAGGTTTTCTGGTGGTTGGTCTTCAAGATTGATCTTGAAGAGGGATACAAGCTAGGAAACAAAATTAGATGATGTATAGGTACAGGTATAGGTGAAGCTATTTATCTCCAAGTGGGAGATTGTTAGGCTGTGGAGCTAAAAGCTTCACTAATGCAAACATGGAGGAGGTTACTGAAGTGTCACAGTAACCAACGTCAGTCAGGCCAATCAACATCGATCAAGAGTAGATAGGAAGCTGTCGACATCGGTCATGGATCGGTTGACGTCAATCATCTCTAGACAGATAGCGATCGATGTCGGTCGCCTGTGCGGTTCCAGAACTGTTAGTTACATGAATAGTTTGTTAAACAAACCAGTTGTTTGCATGTAAAGACTAATTTAAGTCTTGAAGCTATATTTATAATTATTGTAATTAGGAAGTATAATTATTGTTTGCATGGGATCTATATAATAGACTCATGGGGCTATATTGTAATTTAGAGAATCATAAGGGTTCTATAGAATCAGAAGGATTCTTCTTGAGTGTAAGATCTAGGTCGGTAGGTGTGCAAGACCAGGTTGATCTGTAGGTGTGCAAGATCAGGTTAGATCTACATGGTGTGTAAGATCAATTGATCTATAGGTTGTTGCAAGATCAGGTAAGATCTACATGTGTAAGTAAGGTCAGTTGATCTGTAGGTGTGTGTGTGTGCAAGGTCAAAGGAGATCTACATGGTAGCAAGGTCAAAGGAGATCTGCAACACAACAAGGTGTAAGATCAGGTGAGATCTACTTGGATTATGTTGAGTATTTGGTGGACTGGAAGTAGGCAACGATGGTGAAAATCGGTTGTCACTTACTAGTGGTACTGGTAGTATTGTTACTGACTGGTTGAGTGAACAACAACTCTGTGTTTGAGTTATTTGTTGTGGTTGTAATTGAGAGAGTGAACTCTTGAGGGAAGATTTGTGGGAAGAAGAGTGTGGCACTTCTTCATTGTATTTCCTTCTAGATGAGTATTAATACAATTGTGTATTGTCTCTCATATTCTGTGTTGTTTCTGATTTCTAGTTACTTATTCATTCTAGTTTAAATTCCATGTTTAGTTGCTTATACAAAGGTAATCATGTGTGCTCTTATGGAGTGTGGATCCTGACAACAACTACATAACAATACATAACCAAACTTATGATTTCAAGAATCAAATGACCCACATATATAATAATAATAATCAATCAAGTACGAGATTATACCATCTAGGTATACCCTAAGTTTAAACTGCATACTAGCATTCAAAGACATATGACTTATAAACACACATCATGATGCACCATTATATGTTAAATATAATAAAACATTTATACATATTAACATTCTCATAATATGTACCACTTACAAGTATTCAATATTGGATACATATAGCTAATAGTTAGTCATACTATTTACAAAGAAACATAGATCTCAAAAACCCATTATACTTTCCTGTTCACAAAATATATTGATGATCTTTATAAGATAAGGGATTTTTAAATGTAATATTAATTCATATTTATTATCCCTAAGTAGACATATTTTTATCTTGACTTATCCAAAATGTTACATAACTCTATACACATGTTCTCAAAACAACATAGTCTTTCATAATTTGGTTTACATGAGTAGTCAGTAATATACTATTGCTCTTATATGATACAAAACAAATAATATATATATATATATATATATATATATATATATATATATATATATATATATATATATATATATATATATATATATATATATATATATATATATATATATATCATTCAAGCCATGACAATATACTAGTCAAAACTATACAATAGACCCACATCCTAATGCATTTATATTCATGTGCTATCCATGCACATGCCTTCATACATATTAGTAAGCCCTTAATACATATTATAACCCAAGTATAAAATGGGAAATAAATAATATACAAATCAATAAATCTCAATTATCTCTTTGTAAACCATACTATATAATTAATTCAATATCTCAAACATATTTATCTTTAAAATAAGTATCAAAGTAAAAGAAGGTTGAACTTTACCCACTGATATAATTAGGATTATCCCATTTAAATTATTTCCTATCAACATCGATTATTTTATATATATATTATTATATACCATATGTATTATATATCCTACCACAACTAATCCATTTTGGAGTAATATAATGTATGGTTAATAACATAGCAATGTCACAACTTTGTATATACCCACAATATAGTTGCACTTAGCAATAAAACATGATACTTATTCATTATTATCATCCCAATATAATTATATTCTAAAATAAATGTAATATGATGTAGTTATGGTGTCAAGATGATGAAATAACATTTAGCAATATGTACCCAATTATAATATACCATATATTAATCACCCTATTTTTCATCAATCTTTCTCCAAGGGGTAATATACTTTATCAACGATTTTAGCTATTAATTGATAGTAATTTTAACTTGATCATCTCATTTCCAAATGGTCATCCCCATTTATAATTCTCTAATTTAACTATACAAAATGTTAATTTACTTATGCAAGTCCCTATTTTATTTAGACAAGTTACTAATTTACTTAGATAAGTCACTGATTTGCTTAGACAAGTCACTGATCTACTTATGCAAGTCCTTATTTTATTTATTTCTAGTAGGTATTGGAGTTTTTATTTACTATATACATAATTGAATAGCTGATTCCAACATAGGTAATTCACTGCACTATTTAATCATTATCTCTATTAGCTGAGTTAAATTGCTGCAACATAATAATGAGACGTTGCACTACACAAAAATGACTCACTACACTACCAATTCACTATAACACAGTCAAGTTATCTGCATATACCTAAGTTACTTTATTAAATGATATTATCCAATAATTTTATCATGATGGTTAAAAACAAATAATTTTAAAATCATCCACCTTAATAGAAAATCCATACCAATATGAATATACCAGAGCTGATGCATATATGGGGATAAACTTAGTTTACTTTCTTAAATGGGATTAATAAGGAATATAGTCATTAAATTATCTGTAGCATATACTTAATTTCATTGTCCACTTAGCATCTTTAGATCAAGTCACTTCCATTTCCATGCTGTAGGTCTAGTATGAAAAATTCTCAACAATCCTATCATAGGACTCCTTTTAGCATTGATAAAAAACAAGGGGAACATGGTGTCTTTTTTTTGGAAAGAGAATTGATGTTGAAACCCATGATTCTCATAGTTCTATATGTTCTTCTACCATAGTGTTTATGAAGAATAATTTAGATAGGGAAAGGTTTATTTTTTTTAGTAGAGGATGATTTATCCTTATCAAGGATTCTTACCAAAAACCATCAAATCACTGCAATACTTATATTTATATTGGAAGTATATGCAACAGTATGGTTACTATGTATATAGCTTAATATGTATGTATAAATCACTACAATACCATTACTATATATGTAGCTTAATATGTATGCATAAATTTCTAGAAATTTGATATTTAAGACTGTTAAAAAAACGTAATCATTATTTAATAAGTCACTACCCATCAGTGACATTTTTACTATAGGTAAATGTATATACACATAGTAGTTTGCTACACTGGTAATTGGATTTTATACATACATATACGGCAAATAATTCTCTTTTATTTAACAAATTACACAGTCTAATCAACAGACAAAATTTTAATGCTTTGCCTACTTGAAAAGTTGTGCTTGAGATCTTCTTGGTTTAGCTTCTCTCCAAAATCTCCTCCAATGTCTCCTCTCTGCATAACTTATATGTAAATTTTATGCCTTCGCCCTTCTTCTTATTCCACACCACTTTTATATCCCCCTTAAGAGTAAAGCACAACTTTTGTGTTTTTTTTTTCTTTTTAATATTTTATTAATTTATTACTTTTTTTTCTATATTCACACATTCTATTTCTCTTTATCTTTTTTATATGGTTTTACTTATTAAGAGATTTTTCTAATTTTAATAATAATTAATTTCATTCTTGATTTATTACATTTTATCTCTTATTTAATATTTTATAATAATTTAATAATAAGTAATTATTTACTATAATTAATTAATAATAATGAAATAAATATATTAATACTAATGTAGAGTTAATTATATTCCTTTGATTCATTCGCTAAATAAAACATCAACATGGGTGCCACATTATTACTATGCTTATTCTTGTAGATTAACGTTACCATATCCATTACTAGTTTTAAACACAATAAACATGACATACACACAACTAACATGCTTAATCAATTATCTAAAAGCATCAATTAATGAAAACATGTTAATGCTAATAAATCAAATATGCATTTAGTATGTACTATTTGACATGGTGTGTGCAGGGTTCCAACCATTCCTCTATTGTCGCCCAACAAATCTATCTACACCACCCTCTCTGATGATGTTCTCCCTTCATCATGCTTTGAGGTATGAGTTCTCCTAGATCAACCTCATAATAAATAGGTAGTTAGACTATAATAGCATGATAAACTTATAACATAAAATATAGTTGAATACTAAATCAACATGATCATAAACTATACATGTACTTATGACTAGCTCATAGCAAATAAAATCATGCAACCTAAGAAATATCCTACTACCCCATAATAACATATATCTCACAACTTAGTTAAAAATATTCAAATCTAAATTTTTCAACTATAGATATCCACAGATAATCTAGTAAGTTTGCCTGGTAAGGAATTGGGATGTAATATCCTTCCCCCCTAAATCTAGTCATTATGCTAGATGATTCTCATTCAAACATAATTTTTGAATTAAAATCATTATTCAATAGAAAATAAAATCATTTAATGTATCAAATCAAGCAAATAAATGGTAAAATTACCGTTATAACTCATCATAGTCCTCCCAAGTAATACTATTCTTGAGGTAATGGTCCGACAAGAGCTTGTTTTATGACATCTCCCATTATGTAAACAAGGTTTATGAGTATCACTTTCTCTGAATAGATTTGTCATGACCACTCTAGGGTCCAGAACTATTAAGACAAGTCTATATACAATAGGACTAACCACTTCTGTTACCTTGAAGGGTCCCACATCTCTTAGTGAAAATTTCATTGACTTCCCAAAAAAAACACATGATCATCATAAAAGCCAAAACAAATAACCAGGGAGAGTTACACAAAAACTTCCAATCTTTTTACACGTCTTTCTTATTCCTAGAGAGTGTTTTTCTAATTTTGAAGAAAAATATTTAGGGAGCATGGTAAGAAGTTAATACTATCACTACTTCGCATAGTTCGTGATAAGTATAACATGTTAATACTATCACTACCCCATAGAACTCCCAACAAGTATGATGATGAATAAGAATTGGAAATATTAAATTTACAATGTATACAAATTTAAGGAATAAATATCCCATTGTATGCATGTGTATAGCCATGTGACTAAATTTGATAAGTCCATCTGTTAATCTTGGATTCGACAAGTCCATCTGTCAAATCCAAACTTAGTAACTATTGAGTCACTATGAGACTAATTAGGGTCCACTCCTATCACTTAGTACTCATGTTCTTGATTCACCACTCTTCTTTTAGGTCTCAACAACCTAATGATCTCAAAAAAGTACACAATTTTCAATGAATCACAATTCTATACTAACAAATCACAAAAAGTAATACTGTGTGCTAAATTATTATAGATGTATCAACATACATACAAGAGAAATCATATAATTAGTTCGTAATTATATTAAGTTGCCACTAGATAAACATAACTAGTACCATATTTCACATCTTAACCTATAGTGTTATATTCATAGTTAAGAGGAAATAATGTTAAAATTAAAATAGCATACAAAGGATAAGGATCACTCCATCCTTTCAACCTTATAAAGGAACAAGTGAGATAATAACTCCCTACTTTTTCAGCTAGAACTCAACAAATTAAAAGTTTATCTCAACCCCTAGATTGACAAGATGTTCCCCACACCCTATAACCTACTTGATCATGATGAAAGGTACATAAATATATCTTCAAAGAAAGATGATTTAAGCAAAAAATAGAACAATATCAATCTAATCAAGGGTGAATAATAACATAATAATTATAATCAACTTATAGTTCTTAATATAGAGTTTAATATATAATTCAAGGTTTGCCACTCCACATGGTCTAAAATCACAAGTTAGATAAAGTAGTTACCATAAATAATCACAAGTGAAAATTATAGAACTATCATAAAAAAACTCTTACATATCTTCACAAGGTCAAAAATAAACACTGCAACTCAATGTTACCAAAACACTATCTACATACCAAATCTGTAAGTATAGTGTCACAATCTATTTCCATAACTAGGAGAAATAAAATACTAACCACAAAAAATTATCAATTTATCCTACCCTAAAACATCTCTCTCAACAATAATTAGAAGACATTTATCCCATGAACTCCAAGGAATATGGCCAAAATAACATTTTAGAAACAAGTTTACACAACATGAAAATAAGAATCCTCTCAGGGCTTATAATGATGTCAAAGGAATGTGGGGGAGTGAAAACTCACCTCTATGCCGACTATGAGAGATGACACCTCTTCATAATACATATAAACATAATGGTGCCAATCCATAAACAACTCCTAACACAAAGGAATTCTCAACCAACACATCAACATTCTACTACAAGAAAATTCCCAGCCACTAGGTGGTTCCAAACTAAAAATGGTCTTATAAGCTTTTTCATTCCTAGGATTAGTGAATAATAGACACAAAACTAAAGAACATATATTAAGTGAAAAACATCTCATGCTTATTAAACACTCACAACACAAAACACAAATGGTGAGGGTGACTTGACTACCAAAAATCATGTAATCATACTCAAGGTGTTCAATCTAAGTGATCAAACTATGGTAAAAATATCTTGTTCATAACTCATGAATTATTCTATGAATTTACCTACCAAACATTAATTACAACCAACACCATCGAGTCTATCAATAAACCAACCTTATAGTAACTCTAAGAGGATGCAAGTGCTCTTAAGGATACACACTTACTATTCCACACACATTTCACTATTTTCCTTTCTGATAAATAGAAGGATATGAAAATGTTAATGGACTCATTAGGTCCTAGAGTTCTAGCCATAGCTCTTATACCAAATACAATTACCCCACTGGGATCCAATTAAAAATTTGTGATTTTTTTTTAAAATTAAATATATATAACATAAATATATTACACCATGAGAATCTGAATAGTTATCACATGAAATAATCAAAGCGTGATAATAATAAATATAGCATATTATGTCATAAATCAAATATCTCTGATGTCATGAGAACACTACATAAAGTAAATATAGAAAATAATTACATCAAATCATTCATGACTGATATAAATCTACAACCACTAATATCAATATAAAATAATAAGTAACTACAATTATCCATGACAATATTCAATAATGAATATAATATAATACATTGCACATATAAGACACATGGTTATCCTGAATCATAGTCCCTGAACTCAACTATCTATGGCAATCTCAAGTGTTATGTCAATAAGTAGTACTATTGTGGCGAGGGAGAGCATCATCCAAGCTCTTTTCCACACCAACTATGGACCAATGATCCCCAACACTAATACCATCATGAAATGTTCCTCCCTTCACGGATGAGTATATAGTGATGATGTGATAATCCATAGAGACAAAAAAGTACCCATGTGTTATATGATTTCAAAACTAAACATGCAGTGTATCATAAAAAACTTGATCTATTACAAGATATAACATAGACATGTAAATCATACTCATAAATCATAATGTATCACTAAACATACTTTGGCCCAAATTTTTATGAATAATAAATAATAATGATCTATAAATCAATCAAATTCATACATACCACTTGATCGGACTGCCTTCGTTTGGCATTGTGATGCTAGTAAGTTAGTGAAGTCCATATCACTCCTTACTCTATATCAATAATGTAGACTGGTTAAATATAATTCAACCACAAGATTAATTTATTTTACAACCAATAACAAACACATCATATAACATGCTAAACATAGGATTAACTAAAGCATACATTTATTTCATCAAATGTATGAATGAATCTTACATTATTTTACTTCTCACACTAGAAATAATGACTATAGTTTATACCATCTAGGTAAATCAATATTTAAGTAAAGATTTTCATTACATGTAGACACTAGAAAACTACACATGATGGTTCTAGATGTTGAAATGCCTCAAGATACCTTAGGTACCACCTAAGTCATCAGACCCTGAGTCAAGTTAGCTACTAAGCTAACTAAACTCACTAACTTAACTATTACCCAACCCTTTTCAACCCACCTTGACCCCTTTTCCTTTAGATACTTGATTATTGATAGTCAATCTGACTACCGATGGTTAGGCTGACCATCGCCAGTCAGGTCTTCCTCATTTTTACACAAACACTAGCTATGCAAGCTAACATGACATAATTTAATATATTCACCTTGCCCATTGTTAAGTAACTCCTAAGAATCAAAATTAGAAAGCTAACCTCCTAGGGAACCTTCTATCCTCCATCTCTCTTTGCCTATAAAAGGAGGGGAGTAGGAGGTAGGATCTATCAATCACAAGCATTATTGCACATATGTATTCAAGATTTATATCTAGTCTTATTCTAGTAATTCAACAACAAAAATAGACATATGAATCTCTACCAAAATTACTCTCAAATTAAATTACTATTACTCTACCAAAATTTCTTCAGCCACAAACCATCAACCATTTAGCAAGTAACAAGTATATTTGTACTTCTATTTTGTTATTATAGTTTCTAAAATCTCTCCTCATCAGGCCTTCTACACCTATCTTTCAACCTCCCATTTTTAACTAGACCCTTACCTAATCATTGATCTAATTTACAACTCTTTTCTGAACACCTTTAGAATTCTATAGGCAACCATCGATGGTCAGTATGACTGTCGACAGTCACCTACAATCACTAACAATTACCCAACCACCAATGATTAACTTAACTATTAATGATCATCCCAATCACTAATAGTCACTATGGTAAATAATAAAAACAAGTTATTTTCAACCCCTTTCCCCCAACCAAATCTGACTTTCTATGCCCCTACCTATTCATAGACCCCTACTTGATTTCATGAACCTGACTTGATCTATTTTAGCACTAGTATTGAACCATTATTTCTATATTTAGATATATTTAGTTATTTTATCTATCAAAAATAATTTTTTCTTGTATTTTATTTTAGTTCCTTTCTATTATTTTATGTAATTATCTTCCTTTTATTTCTTCAAACTTAATTATTATCAAAGAGTGGATTGACAACCTCTTAACAAGCTCACACTTCTTAGATCTAGCTCATGCTAGGCAGTCCACCTAACTATCTTTATAAAAACCCCTTTTGTTAGTGTTTTCTTATCTATAGGTTCTTCCTTCCAAGATGAAGATGAGCTCTCCATACTCATCTAGATTACACATGCATCAACAACCAAGTTCTTGTACCAAACCCTTATTACTAGTTTCTTACTTGCTTCTTTAATTAAGAAATAAGAAAAAATTAAGAGAAATATTTTGGCACACCTGGTGAAACCCTATCATCATCTAGGTGCCCCTTTTTTCCTTTATTCTATGTTCATACAATGAAATCTGAAATTTCTTTTGGGCTTAAAATAAACCTTGCATACATTGATTGCTTGATTTTTTTAGTTCATCTAGTTAACTTAAAATCAAAGTAATTAATCATAGTTTCACTCTTGTTATCACACACTTTACCAAATGACATAATCAATCAACACATAAAAATAAAATTGAGACAAGGACTAACTAAGATTTCATCACCTAGCGGTAACCTTACCCTTTCCCAAAAATCCTACATGGAGGTCATTACCAAGGGGAGAAACAACTCAACTCTCTGGTTGAGTATAAACTCTAAAATTTAGTATATCTTGGCTAAGAACCTAACACCCTTATCATTGTGTTGTGTGAAGTGAGGGGATAGGCCCCAATATCAATCCACATACTGACTTTGAATACATATTCTTTTTTAGAGTGTTTAACACCTCAAACCAACTTTAGACTTCCTCTTTTGTACCTGATCTATGAACCAAATTTCCTCTTCACACTTTCTAAGGCATAAGACAAAATCAATCTAAAAATAATCCAAATTTTTAAACACACTTTTAGTGTATGTTTTGATTGCCTTGAGATTCTTTTCCTTTTTCTTGATTTTTGTTTGAGTTGTACGCTTTTTGTCATTTCTTTTATATTCCTCACATGGTTTTTACTAGATAATAATTGAGGAACCGAACTAATTAAGAATCATCTTCCTCTTCATCTTATTCCATGGAGTATACTTTTTATGTTGAGAGTTATCCTCATCTTTCGCCCCCTCCTACCATACCTTGGATAGTTGTCGAGGGAAATACAGATTTCTCTACCTTCTTTGATAACAACCCCATAACCCTTCAAAATTATCTCAACACCTTAACTCACCACACCCCTATTAATTTGGTTCCTCCTACAGATCCACCTTATGGTATGCCTCACCATATTATGGTTGGTTCTACCTCCACCCAACCTTTGATCACCCAATCATCTTCTTCCACTCATAACCCATCTTCTACCACCACCCAAACTCAATCTAACATCCTAACCAATAGACAAACACCCCCTATACCAACCAACACCTACAACATTAGAGAAACCTCATCTCTTGTTACCCATACCTCATCCACCATGGGTGTATCTTCTACCCCTATTTCCACCATTCCCCTTATCACTACCAACTCACCAATTTCCACCCCACTTTAAAATTTGATGCTCTCCATACTCCTACCCTTCTACCTATTAACACAAGAGTTACCACTCAACCCCAACCAAATACCAACCCATCCATAACTCTAAATCAACCCATATAAATCCCTCTAAAAATACCCATGACATCCTACCAATATTTTCCTAATCCACAAGGATACATATCACCTTCTACCCAACCTTTTGTGGCCATTAACCCTTATTTGGCACCATCCCAACTTGAAATGACCACATACCAATATGTGGTATCTTCTCAACCTTATACCACTTATCCATATATTAATACCACCCAAGCTCAACCAAATTTACCACACAATTATGGAGCTTCCGAACCTCAAATAGATTGGGTCAAAATGTTAATGGACAAAATGACCAACCTAGAGTCATCTATCTCTAGGGCCTATAACCTTTTATCTTATGATCAAATCTGGAATCAACCTATCCATCCATCTATCCCTATCTGATCTTATCTTCCTCAAAGGGAGCTACCTAGGTTTTCCAAGTTTCAAAGAAAAGAGGATCCCTAACAACACTCAAGAGCATTTCACCATTCTTGTTATTTGATTGCATATGATGATGCCCTTCTCCTTCATACTTTTCCCATGTCTTTATCTATACTAGCTTTGGATTGCTATAGTGCTCTCACCAAGCACTCCATATTTTCCTTTTCCAAACTTGCCCATATCTTTTTAGATCATTTCTCAGTCAATATATATTAAAATGTCTCTATTACCAACCTCTACTCCATTAGGCAATTTGATGATGAATCAATTACTGATTTTGTAGCTAGATGGAGAGGTCTTATTAACCAAATTTCTTTCTCTTTACCCCAACCCAATTTGATTGAAATTTTATCTTGGGGTTGTACCAAACATATTTCCCCTACTCTTGAAGTTCAAACTTTCAAGACTTTTGATGAAGCTTTCCCCATGGCATGTAAATTATAAATCAGAGCTATTGATGAGGGAAAATTGAAACTGAAGAAAAAAAATTCTAGATTTAAATCTAATGACCCTTACTCATCTAAAACCACCAATCAATCTAACCATCCCAATACCAAACCAAAGGCCTCTATAAACTCAGTTGTCCTTAAAATTGCTCCACCACCAATTGTCAACCAAACCAACTCCTCTAACTCTCCCAACCAACAAAATCAAAATCAAAACCAAGTTGCCTCAAAACAACACACTCTAATAGGGGAGTCTCATGCTTTAATTTTGGACAAATTTCTCAAAGCCAACATCATATAACTTACTCACATAAAACCTCCCCAACAATTTGATGATTATCACCCTACACCTAGTTGGTACAATGAGAATGATTTATGTTCTTTCTATCATGTCATTGGACATGATGTTAGAAGATACAACACCTTCAAAACCATTGTCCAAAACATTATTGATAAGGAATAACTTGTATTTGATACTACCAATGCACCTTCAAATCAATCCCTTGACATCTTTTGGAAACCTCTCCCAAATCATACCCCTTCTACCAACTATGTGATAATAAGCTAGAATCATCTCACACTCATGAGGTCGATACAGTTAATGTCATTATCAGTGAACCTATTATTGAGGAGACCATTACCTCAACTACCTATTATTCCATTCCATTAATTAAAGTGTTGAACTCACCCTCTATTCTTTTGGATACCCAAATAGAGGAAGTAACCACCCCTCTTTATTTTGAGACTGTGGACCTATCCACATCTCCTTTGATAAAAATACCAAAGGAGGAAACCATTGCATCAACTACCTCTTTCCCCATTCCAATTATTTAAGTGGTGGAATTACCCACCATTCCTTTGGACACCCAAACAAAGGAAACAACCATCTCCATTCCTTCACTTGAGGCTATCACACCTTCCTCCCCTATCATAGATCCATCCATTCTCTCTTTGGAAACCATCCCAAAAGAAGAGATTACCTTATCTACACCTTTTATGGAGGAAACATCCTCCCAAATATTAGAACCTTCCATTAAGAACAAAGGTGAAGAAACCATTCACTCAGCTAAACCTATGGGCTTAATCTTTAAATCCAATGACCAAGGGATCAAACCCATTTACAATCCTTTTTCTAGATTAGTCCAAAGTCTAGAGTTCCCTTCTCAACCCAATTTGGATAGATCCACCTTTTGGCATCATCTTAGGCTCCCTTATAAAAACAAATTTTAACCTTCAATGTCACTTGCATCTACAATCAAACCTATCATCACCTCAATACTTTCATTAAAAACTTCTCCCTCTAAATTCATAGGGGAACCATCCGACCCACCTCCATCTAAAATTTTCAAATCACCTTACGCCTCTCTAACCAAACCTATCAAGAATATAGGAATACTTCCTACACCTATCCTTGCTCACCCATATTTGAATTTGGACTTAACCCTATCTATTCCACAAAATAAAACCCCAACCGAACTAACTACGAAGTTGGAACCACCTAAAAACCCACCTTGAACCAAAACCATACCACCCCTTCACACTTACCTTTTATCTTAGGACCCCATCATTTTACCATCCCAAAAGCTCATCCTTCTACCAAAAAGGTGAATCCTCCCACAAATACCTATTCCTCATTTATTAAACCTTACATATTTTTTTTATCTACACCTACCTCCACCAAATCATCAAACTCCCCATCATTTTTAACTAACCTATCCACCTCTACCTTCCCACTTATCTCTAAACCTTCATCATCTACCTTTAAATCTTCCACCTCAAAATTGACCATAACCAAATAATCCCAACCAAAAACACCTACCAAAACCATTCCACCACCTACAACTTTGATAATGAAGCCTACTTTTAAGAAGGCTTCCACTCCTAAAACCAAAAATCCAACACCTTCAATACCTTTGCTTGAAACTTATTCGACTATTCTATAAAGGTTATTGCAAACCTCTTCCTTAAACATACCACCTATCAAAAAATTTGACCCTTAACATCCTAAACCATCTTGGTTCAATGATAGTATAATTTACTCATACCATAAGACAATTGAACACAACACAGAGAGATACAAATCTCTCCAAGCACATATCCATAACTTATGGGATGAAGATGATCTATTCTTAGATGAACCTCCCTCGAGCCCATTACCAACCCAACCAACATATAAAACAATCAAATAATTACCTACTCCTTCACTCTTACCCAAGAGTGAGGAGGAACCAAAGCAGCCATATAGCCCAACACTCCCCCTCATCCACACTATCCATATGGTTACCTAATCTAGACCCAACAAAATGATAAGGTAAAATCCAAAGTGTCCATACCATGGACATACCATTCTATCCCTTAACCTTTCAATCAAATACAAGAACCCTCACCTTTACCTTCAATTTCACCAAAACCCAAAATATCCATTTTGGATGCCTCTCCTTCCAACCCTTTTGAATCCATCCAATGAGTGGTTCTAAAACAACTTCATCAAACACTAGTGAAGATGATCCTTTATGAACTAATCAACACCTCACCCCATCATCACCAAGCATTGATAGAGGCCCTGTAATCAATAGAGGTTCAACCAAAAGACCCTCAACCTCTTACATCCTTTGTTAGAGTCCTTAAATTTTTTACATTTGTCACATTCTAGGATTTAGAAATACCTTATGTTCATTCTAGAGATTCTAATCCTCTCCTTTTCATCACTGCATACATCAATCAAAATCATATCAAAAGGGTGATTATTGATGTAAGATCTAGTATTAATATTATCTTCTCTCATGCTTATGACCAACTCCAATTACCTAATAATATCATGCCAAAAACTCCAATGGTCCTCCACTCCTTCAATGATACTATGGCCACTACCTTGGGGATAGTCATCATCTACATCCACTTGGGACCCCAAACAATTCCAAAAATCTTTTACATTTTAAAAGGTGAGTTCTTATACAACACCTTATTTGGATGCCCTTGAATCTATGCCATGAGCTTTATCCCATCTACCTTACACCGATGTGTCAAATTTGAACATGAGGGTTAAGTTATTACCATAAAAGTTGAACCTAGTCCTTTCACATCTTGCAATATGATATATCAACCTAATGATGTTCTTCTTCCTCCCTCATGCAGCTTACCACCAACCAAAAACAACTCTAACTCTACCATTGATGAAGATTCAACCAACTCATCTATCCCTTCTTCTCAAATCCTTGTAGAGGACCCCTTGGAACCCATGTTCCAACATCTCTCACTAGGGGAGTATCATCTTCTAGCCTTGGATGATTTAACTACTCCTCAAGAGTATGGGAACCTTGACCATAATCCTAGTTATGACCCTAAAATCAGAACCATCATCCCTTTTAAGCCTTCCAACCATAAAACTAACTTAATCTATGGGGTAATTTTCATCCCTTCCTTACTTCTACCACCACCTCTTATATCTGACCATTTACCTCAAACTTCTCCTATCTAAACAAACTAGCATTTTCCAAATTTTACCTTCACAAATGTTCTTGAAAGGTATTTGGCCTTAACCATTATGAACATAGACCTCATAAGTTACCTTTCATCAAGACCCCAAAACCTTGTGAGGTATTTGGCCTTGGCTACATTCCACCAGAAGAACCTTCTGATTCACTAAAATGCATCACCACTATTGAGGAAAACATCCCATCCTCACCAACCCAATATCCAAAGGTGGATGATTTTGAAATTATTCCTCCTAACTTTTTTTTAGTCAATAATATTGGTTTAGACCCTTTGACCTGTAAAAAGGATGGCCAAACTAAAACTCTTTCTCTCATTCACCCTAAAATGGTAAAAAATGATTCTCCTACCATCAATAGCATCCAACATCAGGATGATGATTCCATTCTCACCTACCTCGATGCAAGGGATTCTTCTATCCACAAATCCCTTCCTCCTGAGAGCTAAACCATGTTGAAAAAATCTACTATTGATGTCAACTTTGGTACTCAAGATAACCCTCACATTGTCAAGATTGGCCAATCCTTAGATTCCATGAAGCAGTAAAATTAATCTTCTTTCCTTCATGACCAAAGAATAATTTTTTTTGGTCTTATTAGGATATGCTTGGAATCAACCCTTCCATAGTTTTCCATAACATTGTCACCCATCCTAGCGCTAAGCCTATTAGACAAAAGCTTCATAGGATGTACCCTCATATCACCCTTTTAGTCAAAGAAGAACTTCAGTGTCTCTTGTCTGTCGACTTCATCCAACCCATTGATTATCCCTAATGGGTTTATAACATCATTCCCATTACCAAATCCATAAGGGGACTTTGCCTTTGTATTTAGTTTTGTGACCTCAAACTTACTTGCCCAAAGGATGACTTTTTTTTTCCTAACATTGACCAACTTGTTGATCTTATATCTAGCCACAAGATGTTATCTCTCATGGATGGTTTCATGGGATATTATAAGATCTTGATTTCCCCTAAGTATTAACATAAAAATTATTTCATAACACCATGGGGAACATTCTACTATAGGCCTACCATCATGCGATGACCTACATCTTCCATCATCCCATCTATAAAATCATAGAGGAATATGTAGATGATCTCCTTGGGAAATATAAATAGTAAAAGGATCATATAGACATTCTCACCATCATCTTCAAATACCTAGTCCATTTCTAAGTCAGACTCAACCCTAAGAAATGTATTTTTAGGGTCATATCTAGAAAGCTTCTTGGCTTTATCATCTCTCTTTGAGGAATAAAGGTGGACCCTACCAAAGTTAGAGCAATTTTGGAGATGACACCTCCAACCCACCTTAAACAACTCTATAGCCTACAAGGGAAGCTCTAATCCATTCGTCGCTTCATCTCTCAGTTATCAAATAGATGTTAAACTTTTCACCATCTTCTCAATAAAGATACATATTTTAAGTGGATTAAGGATTGTCAACAAGCCTTTTATTCACTAAAATAATACCTTATTTCTCCACCCATTTTTACCCCACCTAAAAATGACCAACCCTTATACCTTTATATATCCTCAACTAACCATTCCTTAGGGGCAATGCTCATTCACCGTGATGAACAAAACAAAGAGCAAACTGTCTATTACATAAGTTGAACACTTATAGAGTATGAAAATTGTTACACCCATTCTAAGAAACTTTGCCTTACCCTAGTCTTTGTGGATTCCAAACTTCATCATTACCTTCTCAATCACAATACTTTCATCATCACTAACACTGACATACTTAAGTACATGCACTCTAAACCATACCAAAACTAGTGTATGGATAAGTGGCTTATGCTTTTAGTTGAGTTTGACCTTGAGTTCCTATTATATAAGTTGATTAAAGGGCAAGTCATTGTTGAATAATTGGTTGAGGATCCTTTACCAGAAAACCAACTGCTTCCTCTTGCATTTTTGGACAAGTCCATTGTGACTCTTTCTCAATAGGACCCCACCTACCAAATGACCATGTTTTTTGATGGCTCAAAATTATAGCATGATGGGGGTGTTAAATTTATTCTCATTCCCCTTAATGGTGAACCTATTCCTCTTTCCTTAAAACTTGATTTTGTGTCTACCAACAATGTGGCTAAGTATGAAGCCCTAGTAATAGGTCTCTAAACCACTCTAGCCTTATGAGTTAAGATAGTCAGTGTCTTTAGTGAAACCTAACTTATGGTCAATTAGGTCAATAGATCATACCAATGTAAGAATGATGTTTTGCAAAAGTATAAATATTTATTAGATGTACTCTTAACATCATTTTATCATTACCTTATCTAGTCTATTCCATGATCTACTAATAAGTTCATGGATACAATGGCTTCCCTTACTTCCTAAATCCCATGCACACCTACTGATTCTAAACTCTGTGTTACCATCCACCACTTTATCACACCATCTTATATCCATTCTGACCTTCCTACCATTTTTAGTGTGGAAGCATCTCGATCAGACATATGGTATGAGCAAACCTTAAACTACCTCAACCTCAACATCATTCCTCCCAACCTCTCTAGGAATGCCCTAAGAGTTTTTATTCATACCTCTCATTAAACCATACTAGGGGGAATCTTTTAAAAATGTAGTTTTAATGGCCTCCTCCATTATCTACATAGTCATGAAGCTCCCCATGATATC
Source organism: Torreya grandis (assembly GCA_037957365.1). Classification (NCBI taxonomy): domain Eukaryota; kingdom Viridiplantae; phylum Streptophyta; class Pinopsida; order Cupressales; family Taxaceae; genus Torreya; species Torreya grandis. Next base: position 2,437,311 of record JARHVA010000069.1, read on the forward strand.
AAGGAAATGCATGATAGAATCTATGGGGGACACTTTAGTGGTTTAGCTATTGATAAATGCATCCTTTGCCTTGGCTACTATTGGCCCACCCTCAACCAAGACTATTGTGATTATGTAAAGAAGTGTGTTAAATGTCAATAGCATGCCAATTTACATCACATGCTTACCCATGGCCTTCAAGTATCCAAAGATTATTATCCCTTCTCATAATGGGGACTCGATCTCATTGGGGAAATTAATTCTCATTCTTCACAATGACACCAATCCATCATCACTGCCACCAAGTATTTTACCAAATGGGTGAGGGTTTTTCCTCTCATCTTGACCAAAGCCAACAAGATAGTTGACTTCATCAATCATCATATCATCTATCATTTTGGTGTTCCCCATAAGATCATCATCAATAATGGCAAATATTTTAAAACAAACAAGTCTAAGGTTTTTACAATGCATTTAGCAACAAATTAAGCTTTTCCTCACCTTACCCTTCAAAATAAAATGGATAGGAAGAATTCTCTAATAAAACCCTCAACAAAATGTTAACCAAAGTAGTCAGTGCTTCAGGTTGGGATTAGCACTTACACATCCCTTTTGCTTTATAGGCCTATCGCACTAGCATTCAAACCTCTAAAAGTGATACCCCTTTCTCTCTAGTCTTGAAAGCAAAGGTAATCTTACCTCTTGAAGCCTATATTCCTTCTCTTTGCGTATCCTTGCAAGACATCATTTCTAAGAGTGATTATCATCAAAAATGTCTAGCACAACTTGATCTACTTGATGAGCATCACCTATTATCACTTAACCATCTTCATGTCTATCAAGAGTGAATCAAGTGCACTTATAACAAGCCCCTAAAATAACAAGAATTCAATATTAAAGACCTTGTCCTAAAGGAAAACCAACATGTAACCAATATATATAAAATCAAAAGAGGCAAGTTTGCTTTCAATTGGCTACAACCCTATATCATAACCCACAAGTATGGATCAGGAGCTTACTATTTGTCCTCTTTCAAAGGCAAACTAGATGCTTTGCATCTATGACCTTTATTTTGTTAAATAAGGATCAAACTCACCTTCTTATCTAAATTTATCTCATCCCTAGATTTATGAGATTTTCACCCTCACACCTTCCTCCTATCCCTTTGAGGATAACCGATTACAACATATAACCATGTGATTAACCATCACAGTCATATGTTAATCTTAAATATGGGTACCATGGCTCTACCCATAACATGGTTCTCATGGATACTTTTCATCTCTAAACAGATGGAATCCCATGGTCATTATCTCTCAAAACCATCCCTTTCACCTATCATTAACTTTTTGTGATAAAAGATTCTCCCTCATAAAGGTAAATGTCTAAGCCTATATAGACTTGTCCATGTCTAAACCTAACACCAAAATAATTTGGAATACCAAAATATCACATGGGTCACATGTCTCTAGCACTACAGATGGCTCCTTTGAAGGATAACCACCCAAAAACTAAATTTCTTAAAAGATAGATTGATCTGTTGAAGGACAAATACCAAATAAACAAACCCAAACTTATACCACTCCCTTGAAGGATGGCTAAGTCAAATTTGTCAAAAGTAATCATTTAAAGCTTCTTACATCAATTAACTTCATAAACATATCAAAACAAAAGCACTAAATGACCCTATATCCAAATTAGAACAAGTTATCCCAAGAAAGTTACAATCATCTTTCACATATAGCATTATTAAACTTCCTACATCGATCAGTCTACACCTTGCATGAAGACATGAAATTGTCTAATATGGTTCTTAGGTCACCTATAAAAGGGGAAAACTAACCCACATAAGGTTTCCTTACCTATCACCCATTCACCCTTCACCTACCATCTATCTCCCCTTTATACCATTTATAGATCAAGGGATTATGAGATTACTTGACACAATGTGATCAAGTCACCTTTTTATCAACCAAATAATGCTAATGCAAAGCACTTGAAAGGCTTATGTTCCCTAAGCTAATCTAACTTTGGTTTTGTTTTATTCTTACCAATGAAAAGGAATCATGCTTTTTTTCTCTTATCCTCTCATCATTGGTTTATGTAGACACATGTCTCATGAATCTTGTCTCTTTTCCCACATCTAGTTTGTTAAATAACTTACTTTATGTGCTTTCATAAACATCATATCATAAACCACATCCATAATCATAAATCTCATCACATATCCATGATTATCAACTATGAACATCAAATCATAATAATCATAAAACATCATCATCATAATCATAATAAAATTACACCAATAACCATAATCAAACCACACATCATATCCATGAATAAAACAAGACATCATTCATAATCATCACATGCCTAAGCTACTGAGTCCACATATCATAAGCATAAAAGCATAAAACATTTAAACCATGAAACATGAGCCATAAACCACATCTATGCATCATCATGAATCATAAACATCATATACATCATGTCATCAAAGTAAATAATGCATGTAATAATGTATAATATCTCTCTTAAAGCATTCACATCTCACTGCATCAACATGCAAGCTAGTATCAAAATCATTTAAATTTATATCTATACATCCTAATATGTCATATCATGCCCCTGGGGCACTAATACCACTAGCCCTACCTACACTACCACTACCATCTAGTGTTGGTCCTCCTAGGATGCCTACCTGTCCACTCATCAAAGTGACCCACTAACTTGGAGTTACCACAACTACCCCACCTACTAAGTTAGCTCTATATTCACCCCATTAGGGTTTCTTAGGCTATTATACTAGAAATATGACCTCATAATACCACAACTCCTCCACTATGGACAATTACCATGCTATAATGATAGTACCTGGTGGTCTTGTTGGTGTTGCCACTACTCCTCTCTATCTCAAGGTATCCCTCTCCTGGGTCACCAAACCTAGTGACGTCCTAGCTTGATCTCTCTCACTTGTAAAAATGGTAACCTGACCTTAAAATATCATAATATGGCCTTATAATGTGGCCATCTATCACTATAATATGTTAATATGTAATTGTGAAGCAATTAATGCTACTCTTACTTGTCCATCAGGGCTACCACTTTGTATTTGTACATGTGGACCCCTACTAACTAGATCCACATCCATGGCCTACTGGCCCCCATCATCCCACCCAAAATTGACCACTACATAAAGGACCTAGTACCATGCTACATATCCATCAAAAAAATGGGCATCATAAACCCCTATTTTAATAAGTAGCTCCTCACAATCTAGGACCACCTCTTCTAACTATGGCTCAAGAAGAAAAAACTTATCATCCTCCCTGTTATACCTCAAAAATAGACCTAGAATCCCATGTACTAGGTTAAACTACCTCTAAGATCTATCAAATGGGATGAGCTCAATCTCACCCTCTCTCCTCCTGTAGATCCATCTCCATCTCTATAATGATAATGTATGATAGCCATAGAGGGCCCACCTTGGAAAGTTGACATACAGCCTCCAAACTACATCCCCCACAACCAAGCCATCTAGTGCATCCCTAAACTAGTCAATATATCTCACACCACCTCCTATTCCTATCAATGCATAATCTCCCCTCCATCACATGAAACCTAGTCTAAAATCCATCTAGACATAACCCTCTCATGGTAATGTCAATAGTCTTAGAACCCTAATGTGCTCATATGCCCAATAATGGAGCAAAAACCCCACATTAATCATGTACCTCTTGTGATTTTGGAACACCTAGATCTCCTTGTATATATAGACTCACAAAATTGGTGCCCACCCAAACACTATCCTCCCAAGCAACATCTCCACCAACACACCTAATAAAAAATAAGGAAACTACCCATTGATCAAATCAAGAAATACAAAATAGGACACTGCCATCATCATAATCATCAAACACCCTTTGGTACAATGGCCCATAACTAAAACCACTAACATGCCACATGGCAAGGGCCTAATCCTCACCATATATGAGATCTATCTCCTCATCCCTCTCCTTACTCTTAATATGATAAATCAGCTCGCCCCAAATAGGTAGTCATGTAATCCTATGAACATCCTCTAGTAGGATCATCATCTCTCCTATTAGCAAGAGGAAGGTGTTCATGGATGGATCCCATCGCTTGATAAGGGCCATGATCATCACTATATCTCACAGTAAATGATAATAGTATCTCATAGCTATGAGGCTAACCTCCTCTATATGTGTCCAATCATCCTCGGTCATCCCTCCATGGATCTCTACAAAGATCCTAGGAACTTGATCCTTCATCTAGACCTAATCTTATGCCTAAAACAATTCATGTTAGCATGCACACTTAGTTTTCTATTGTCATTACTCATTTCCATTTATTTCATTCATTCTACCTACATCAACCTCTTTATCAATCTAAACTCACTGAAATCAACCTATTCCAAACTAACCCACAACCATTACCTCTAAAACATTACCTCTAGCACTTAAAATTGACCTTCACCCACAAACATTTTAACACCTTAACCTACCCTAATATATAAAACCAACACCTAACTCTTTTATCAAAAAATAAAACATCTACCCTAACTCACAAAAATTAACACCTACCTTGACCTATCAAACCAACACCCAACTCTTTTTTTTTTCAAAAAAAACACCTAACTCTAAACTAATAACCATTTCAACACATCATTCCTACTTAAAAATTGCCCTATCCTAACTTACACTTGGAATTTTAATTAATCCAACCCTTTAAAACATTTTTGCTATATCTTTTTATTAAAACACACCTTTTTCAAGCACTCAACTTCTGATGGTCAAGTGACCTTTATACTTTGGTGGTTGACCATCGACGACTGGGTTAAACCACTAATGGTCACTGTGTGTGACCACCAATGGCAAACCACATAACCCTACCTTCTTAGAAAACCAATAAAATAATAAAATTAAATAAAAAACTTAATTCTATCTTATACCCTACTCCTAACCCAAATACTCTTTCAATTACAAATTTCATTAGCTAATTTTTCCAATCCCCAAAGAAACCTACATCTAGGTCAAACCCTCAAAACCCTATCCAACATAACCACTAACTACCCAAATTTAACTTCAAAATAACCAAATCAACTAAACTAATTTTTTTAAAACACAACCTACCTCATTCCTTGACTGGTGTCAAGGATGAAGTTCACATCTCATTGCTTGACCACATTCTCTTTGTATCCCTAATCCTAGTAGATCACCTCAACACATGCCTTTAACCAATAAACAGTCACCAAGTTAGTAAATGATCATTCAACCCTTTCACACAAAATTCTAAATCACCAAATCATCAGAATGCACAAAAAACACATAAGTCAACTATCAAAAAGAGAAAATGAATTTCCATTTACACTTCTTATGTTCCAAACTTTTAGGGTTCCCCCTGACCACTGATGGTCAGGAAACCCACATTTAAATTTTTTTTGGAACCTACACCTAAGTGCCAAATTTTTAGACATTACCCTTTTACCACCTGAAATTTTGGAGATTACCCTTCTTCAACCAACCATTAGAATGCTACCTCGACATTGACCATTTTTTGGCCAGAACTATCACATATTTCTATGATAACCTTGCCTTGGTCCTTTTTAACTACACTGACCAATCTTTCCATGTTGAAGATTTGAAAATTACACCACCTCATGCATAACTAGACCATTTGTGTTTTTCAAAGGAGTACTTCTTACCTTAGATACCTAAAAAACACTGACCCTATCTAGGAGACTTGATAGCAATGACCTAATCAACGATGCCTAATATTGTGGCTCGGTTACCCCATCACCAATCCTTCTAAAACCAACCTTATTTTTACTAATATTGGTAATCTTAGTCTATGTGTGACCTTGGTTATCAAACCTAGTCTCATTTTTTATGCATATTTGCATTTCAAATGCCCAACCACCCTTTTTTTCACTAACCTTATGACTAGTCATAAACCACTTATCAAACCTTAGCTTGATTTTGGTTTTACCTCATTGACTCTTGATTTGAGGGGGAACACATCTTGCCATACTCAAGGCAACCAAACCTTTGACTAGAAATTCATTTTTGTTTTGTAGTTTGTTAATTCAAAGTTACATAACAAAAGGTGTAAAATGTAGACACGAAAAAATTGCACACAATAGTTATAGATGTCAAAATGCCTTAAGATACCTTAGGGACCACCTAACCCATCAAACCCTACATCAAATTAGCTACTAAGCTAACTAAACTCACTAATTCACTAACTTAACCATTACCTAACACTTTTTAACCAACCTTGACCCCTTTCCTTCAGATACTTGACCATCGATGATTAGCTTAACTGTCAATAATTAGGCTAATCATCGATGATCAGATCTACCTCATTCTTACACAAACATCAACTATGCAAGCTAAGATGACACAATTTTATATATCTTCTTTACCCATTTCTAACAAACTCCCAATCATCAAAATCAATAATCCAACCTCCTAGGGAACCTTCTATCCTCCATCTCTCTTTACCTATAAAAGGAGGGGAGTAGGAGGTAGGATCCATCAATCACAAGCATTCTTACACATAGGTATTTAAGATTTCTAGCCAATCTTCTTCCATCAATTCAATGATAGCAATAGAGATCTGAACCTCTACTAAAATTACTCTCAAGGCAAAGTACTTTCACTCTACCAAAATTGCTCCAGCCATCAACCATCATCCATTTAGCAAGTAATAGGTATATTTGTACTTCTATTTTGTTATTCTAGTTTGTGACCTCTCTCCCCCATCAAAACTTTTTTCACCTATCTTCCAATCTCCCATTTTTGACTAAACCCTTAAATAGACCCTTAACTAATCACTGATCTAGTCTAAAACTCTTTTTTGAATAATTTCAAAATTCCATAGGTAACTATTGATGGTTAGCATGACCATCGATGATCACCTACAATCACTGACGATTATCCAACTACCAATAGTCACCTTAACCACTGATGGTTAGCTTAACCACCAATGGTCACTATGGTAAGAAATAAAAAGTTATTTCTAACCCCTTGCCCCTAACTAAAGTTGATTGTTTGTGTACCTACCTATTCACAGACCCCTACCTAATTTTATGAACCTAACCTGGTCCATTTTAACACTAGTATTGATCCATTATTGCTATATTTAGCTATATTTATTTATTATCTCTATAAACATTCATTTCTTCTTGTATTTGATTTTATTTCCTTTCTATTATTTGATGAAAGTATCTTCCTTTTATCTTTTTAAACTTAATTGTTATTAAAGAGTGGATTGACAGCCTCCTAACAAGCTCACACTTCTTGGATCGAGATCATTCTAGGTAGTCCACCTAACTATCTTACTAACAACCCCTTTTATTAGTGCTTTCTTATCTATAGTTTATTCTTTCTAAGACAAAGAATATTTCTCTACACTCATTTAGATTACACATGCATCAACAACCAAGTTCTTCTACCATACCCTTATTACTAGTTTATTACTTACTTTCTTAATTAAGAAATGAGCAAAAATTAAGAGAAAAACTACCACAATTAGTTTCCAAAAATTCTAAAACTTATGATAACCCATATTACCATAGTCTAGTATTCTAATACATGACTACTAGTTTTTCATAATCAGTCATATAAAGTAGCCTTAAATATATGGAAACATAAGCTTCTATTTTAGTAACTAGATATAATGAATCAAGTCACAGTTCACATGGAACATAATAATATATTATCATATCATTTTTTAAACTGTCAAGGTTGTATTCATGCATACACAAAGTCCTCACAACTATCCCAAAATATACTATTCGTAGTAATAACTAACACACATTTATTTAATTAGTCAACCATAGATGTGAATTTAAACATAAAAACTATGGTCTATACCATCTGAGTATAACATATATTTATAATTTATTACTCTATGATATTCCATAATATCATAGTTCATAACTAATAAAAGCACATAACCAAATTTATTATTTGAAGAATTAAATGACCCACATAATAAAAATCAAGCAAATATGGGATTATACCACTCAGATATACCCTAAGTTTAAACTGCATACTAACATTCAAAGAGATAAGACTTATAAGCATGCATCATGATGCACCATTATATGATAAATATAACCAAATATGTATACATATTAATATTATCATAATATGTATCACTCACAAGTATTTAATATTGAATACATATAAATAATAGTCAGTCATACTATTTGAAGAGAAATAGAGAACACAAAAACCTGTTATACTTTCCTGTTCACAAAATATATTGATGATATTTATAATATAAGGGATTTTTCAATGTAATATTAATTAATATTTCTTATCCCTAAGTAGACATATTTTCATCCTGACTTATCCAAAATGCTACATAACTCTATACACAAGTTCTCAAAACAACATAGTCTTCCATAATTTGGTTTACATATTAGTAGTTGGTAATATACTAATTGCTCTTGTATGATATAGGAAAATTCATCAAGTACATATATATATGAATTTATCAAGACATGACAATATACTATTCAAAACTATATAATAGACCTGCATCTCAATGCATTTGTATTCATGTGTTATCCATGCACATGCCTTTGTACATATTAGTACACCCATAATAAATAGTATACCCCAATTATACAATGGTGGAAAGATACTAATTCATTGAATAAGCATAATAGAATAAATATATCATAATTATATAGAAATATAGAAGAAAATATTAATAATAGATAAGCCACTTCAAGGGGAAACCTCCCAAATGCTTGCAATAATAAATGAATAATTCAATATGATGATGAACAATTAACCCTACCTCCTATATATAGTCTACCAAGGCCATGTACTACCCATAGGCCAACCTATTAAGGATATGAATGCATATAGAAATGTAAAATAATATGAAAAAGGGTTATGTAAGACACAAGTCAACTACACATATCCCTAGACATGACAATGGTTAAGGGCGTATCATGGCCCTCCCCTTCAAAATAATATTGTCCTCAATGTTGAATTAATCTTGGATGTTGTTGTATGAATGATTCATCCTCCTAGGTAAAATATTAAAAAGGTAGATTCTTCCATTTGATCAGATACTCAATAATCAGTCTAGATCGTAGTTACTTAGGGCACATTTGAAGGACCACTTTAAGATCAAGAATAACCCTCCTTTCCTCATCCAATCTTGGTAACTAGGTTTGAGTGGTAACTCTCTATCCAATGACATTATTAAGGAAATATACATGAAATAATGGATGAATGCGAGTCGATGGAGGAAATTCCAGCTTGTAGGCCATTACCAATTTTTTGCAAGATCTAATAAGGGTCATAATACTTGGGAGATAGTTGCTATCCTTTTTATGTTGGTTCAAAGACATCTGATTATATAGATGCAAGTAAAAAAATACCTAATAACCAATTTAAAACCACCTCTCAGTCCCATGTTGATTTTTTTGTTGCTTTATATGATTTTGAGCCCAAGCTAAATTTTCATGTAAACTTGCAAGGACTTCTTGTTGATATTGAAGGTGTTCCTCCACTGCATTGACCTTTTGGTGGGCCTTAAAGGGTGAATTTAAGGATGAAAGATGGTATATATACAATGCCATAAATGGAGACATTTTATATGAACTATGAATTAAATTATTATACCACCATTTAGCAAAGGGTAGCCAATGAATCCATTTATCCTATTTATCTGACACAACACAAGGAAGGTACCCTTATAGAGACTTATTGAATACCTTAGTTTGTCCATCAAATTGAGGATGATATGATGAGATATGAACCAATTTGGTTCCTAAACATGTAAATAATTCTATCAAAAAATTATTAGTGAATATGGGATCTTGATCACTAACAATAATCTTGGGAGTACTATGATATTTTTGAACTGTATTGAGAATGACTGAAGCTACTATAATATCCACTAATGGTTGAGATAAAGAAAAAAATGAACATACTTTGTGAGTATATCCACAACAACCATGATAAAATTTATATATTTAGATCATGGTAACCCATTAATTAAATCCATAGATACCTCTTCCAATCATTGACTAGGGATGGATAAGGGCTATAAAAGACCTAGAGTTTTAATGGTTTCACGTTTATTTTGTTGATAGACCATACATTCAACCACATATTTATGTGCATTCCCCTTGAGTCCTTTTAAAAAAGAATCCTTTTTGATTCTATGATAGGTTTTCAAAAAACTCGAGTGACTGCAAAGTGGAGACACACGAAGTTCTTGAAGGATTTTTTATTTGAGAAGAGAATTCTGACACAGATATACTTTATCTTTGTACCATAATGCATTACCCTTACATGTAAAATTTTAAATCCCATCTAAATCATGTTGTATATTTTGAATCAATGAACGGATAGTATTGTCATTCTCTCATTCTGACCTTGCTTCCTTGAGCCAGTTTGCCTGCCAAATGGTCATGGCACATAACAATGCCTCAACTAGTTCATCTCACCTGGATAGTGCATCAGCTACCAAATTTTATTTTCCTTTCTTGTAAACTATTTAAAAATCAAAACCTAACATTTTTTCACCCAATTTTGTTATTCTTCTAAAGAGAACCATTGTTATAAAAATATTTAAGGCTATCATGATTAGTCTTTACCTAAAAGTGATGACCCAATAGATAAGTTATCCATTATTTAATTGCATGTAGAATAACCATCATATATTTCTTATAGATGGGTTTGAGCCAATTTTTACCCTTTAATTGGAAACTTTCAAAGGCAATGGGCCTACCCTCTTGCATGAGTATTGTACTCATACCATATCTATATGCATCACATTCGACCTCAAAATTTTTAGAAAAAAATTTAGTAGCCAATACTAGGATGGTGCATAGAGCCATTTTTAGTTGTTCAAATGCCTTGGTCACTATATCAGTCCACTGAAAAGAGTCTTTCTTCAATAATCAAGTGAGCGGTGTTGCAATACTACCATAGTGTTTGACAAACCTATGATAGTAACTAGTTAGTCCTAGAAATTCCCTTAGTCTCTTAAGTGTCTTAGGTATCTACCACTCCATGATGTCTTGGATTTTTTTTGAATCAAATTTTACTCCCTCATGTGATATAAGATGACCCAAATATTCCACTTTACAAACTCCAAAATCACATTTGGATGGTTTAGCATACAACTGATGTTGCTCAAAAAATGAGAATACCTATTTCACATGAAGTAAGTGGTCTTCCCAATTTTTTCTATAAATAAGGATGTCATCAAAAAACACAAGTAAAAACTTTCTCAAAAATGGTCTAAAAACCATATTCATCAAACTCTAAAAGGTGGATGGTCCATTGTAAGACCAAAAGGCATGACCCAAAATTTATAATGGCATTTATGAGTATAGAAAGCTATTTTAGGAATGTCCTCCTCATGGATCTGGATTTGATGATACCAAGAGTTAAGATTTAATTTGGTAAATTAAACAACACCATTTAATTCATCTAACAAATCATCAATTATAGGAATAGGAAACTTATCTTTGATAGTGAACTTGTTGAGCTGTCTATAATCTGGGCACATCCTTCAAGTTTCATCTTTCTTTCACACCATGAATATTAAATAATGTTCAGTATCTTGGTCATCTAATGTGAACTAACCACTTGTGGAGATTTAAACCTTAATCCCCGCAGTTCCACTAGCTTGCCTTCAAAATAAAAACACATGAACAATTCTTAGAAATTCATCTCAATAGTACCCAATGTGGTGAGCCATTATACTCCCAAAATAATGTCAGTCCCACCCATAGGAATAGAAAACATAGGAGAATCTATAAAATAGTCCCCTATTACCTACTTAATACTATGGCATTTTCTAGAACAATTAACTGTAGCTCCATCTACAATCATGACTTGAAATTCTAGGGTTGGGTAGATGAAATAATTCAAATGAGTAGCCAACTTACTATTGATGAAATTATGTGTACTAATTGAGCCAATCAACACTGTGACCTTCTATTTCTTAATGAAACCCACCACCTTAAGATTCTAAGGAGTAGAAACACCTATAAGGTCATGATAGGAGATAGTAGGTGGATAATCTATAGATTCATCTTTAAGTCCTTCAAAACCCTCACCAGATGCCTCCTCATCTTCTTCATCATCATCGGCCCCTTAAATGTAAAATAACTTATTTTCATCACATCAATGACCTTTATTCCATTTTCTATTGCAACCATAACACAACCCTTTGGAACACTTCTCAATTTGTTGTGGTGTCAATTTGGTAGGTTGAGGTAGTGATGGAGTTAGAAGGTATGTTCTCAACTAGTAGTGAAAGGATGGCATTTGCTCATCTCTTTTTTCTACTAAGTATGCTCTTGGTATAGCTTTAGATACATTTATAGGGTTAAACATATGAACCTCCAATTGAATACTATCTTTTAGTCCACCCATAAAAAAACTTAATCAGATTTTATTTAGTGATGTCCTCCATACGTAAGGATAGAGTCTAAAATTGATGATTATAATCCTTCACTGTTCCTATTTTTCATAGTTTGGCTAACGAGTTAAATTAGTTTTCAAAAACATTATCCCAATAGTGAGACATCAGTTCATCAAAGACTACTGACCATGTAACGAGTTCACCATTCTTATTATTTTGAATACATAATCAATGATACCAAATGAATGGCTCAGGTTCTAGATACAAAGATGCCATGACCACATTTTTAGAGCTAGGAGTTTGGTGTAGATCAAATAGATTTTCAATTTGAGTGATCTAAGTGAGTGGATCCTTACCATCAAACTTGTACAAGTCCACTTTTGGAAACATCAGTTTCAACCCCATATTGGTGATGTTAGTTTTCATAGTGTTGTCCCCAAAAAATGCCACTCATTTTTTGGGACAACCTACTGACCAAAATTTCTCTCTTCCCTTCTCAAATTTTTTTTTGAGCTTTCAAATTCCTCATTTTTAAGATTTTTCCATAAAGGGGATTCACAAGTTCAGTAGGTTAATAAAGCTTCTACAGGCAAGATCAGTCAAAAGAACAAGCTTCTAACACTTAGTCATTTCCAGGATTGGTTCAGCGCCTCAGTTCAATCAAAGGATTTCAATCAGAAAATAATAAAGGACTTAGGCTTGAACCATTAAACTTTGAACCACTTTGGTTCAAAGGTTCAATGGGTTCAATGACCAAGTTGGTTCAACACGCTTGGTGCAAAAGAACAAAGGACTTGGCCAAATAACGAAGAATGAACCGTTGAACTATTAAACCAAAGTTAGTTCAATCGGTCGGTTCAATCAGTAGGTTCAAGGGGCAGCCCCATGGCTGAAGGAAAAAATGCCCCTATGGAGGGCCGTGAATCAAGTCAAGTGCCCTTGTAGAGGGCCACGAGCCAAAATGAGTAAGGCAAAAGGCAAAGTAGAGTCCTTCAGACAAATTATTTGAAGGAATTTCTTCGGACATTTTGTCTGAAGGAATTCCTTCAGACATTTTGTCCAAAGGAATTCACTCGGGAAGAGAGCCTAAATAAAGCAAAGGAAAAGCTTGATTGAAGAGAAAAAGCATGCAAAAAAGCACCCAATAGAAAAAGACAAAGTGCAGCGGAAGCCACCACGTGTCCATTATAAAGTAGAGCAGAAGCCACCACATGTCATCTTCTATAGGACCCACAAAGGTTTCTAAAGCTTTTATAAGTTAAGCAAAATACATCATGTGTCCTATTATGACTCAATAGAATGTGACAAGTGTTTGCATCCGTGTTCCCCTTTTGGAGTTGCTTAGGCAAAACGTGTCATGGACCCCATTTTCCATAAGTTTCTAATGAGTTTCATAATAACGAAACTTGCCACTTGTCAAATATGCAGAAAGGACCCCCCAAAGACTTAGGCAAGAAGGGCTATAAAGAGAAAAGAAGTGTTTAAGTAGTGAAGAGAGGAGTGAGACCAAAGGATTAGAAGTATCTTTGAAAGAGTTATTTCTAGTAGGTTAAACAGTGGATCGATTAGACTTCTGAGCACACCAAACCAAGGATGCAAGCCTATTTTTTTCTTCCATGAAGTAATGGAAAATTGAACAGCTATGTAGACATCAGAGAAAGGACTAGATAGTCCATACCAAGGAAGAGACATGTTAGATGAAGGGACATGCCATAGTTATGGCAGCACACTGTTCTCAACATGGTCTCTCCAGACAAAACTAGAGATGCATTGAAGACATTGACTACAGCATGGGCTGCCCCATGGAAAAAGGCACCAATCCTTGTGTAGTGGCTATAAGTTTGTTAATTCTCTCATTTTTAAGGGAGATTTTTCATTTTACAAGAGTGAAACTCTGCCCATTTTGAAAGAGAAAAATTGAGACTTTGAGCTCAGGTTGTAATTTCATTTCCATTGTTATCTGAATGAGAAAGCAGGTTTTTCACAGACTTTGTGCTGTTCTAACTTGTGTCATCTAAAGGTGTCCTTATTCATTTAATTTGGTATGCAAAATTAGTGAAGGTAATAGGGAAGTGTCCTGAAACCAATTATGGGAAGACTTTGTGCTTTCACAATTGATTTCAATCTGTGTTTTTCTTTTCTTTTTGTGTTGAGGATTCTGGGGTGACTTTATGCCCCCATTATCCTTTGTGATATACTCTTTAAGCAATTGAGGTGGAGACTTTTTGCTTTGTTTCATCTTGTTATTACTACACCCTTTTGATCACTGGTTATTTCACTATCTGAAAGAAACTCCTACTGTTTCCTATAAGGACACTTCTGAAAGAAGAGAAGTGCCTTCAGCGTGTATAGCCAAGATTTTCTCCTTTGTTTGTGTGCATCATCTCTGAAAGAAGAGAGATGGATGGTTTGTCCCACCCCTGTGTCTTACTTTTTGCTTATTTACATTGTCTATAGCTCCACATATTTAATAGGGAACCTCCCCTTGATGAGAGGAGAGATTTGTCCCCTTGTGATGTAGTAAACCTGCACATCTGGATGACCAATCTCCCTATGTTGTGGTGATAGGAACTATTTTGAATGCCAATTAACTGGTTGACAAAATATTCACCCAATAGTTTTTAGTGACTCCACTAGGGAAAGAATGAGCAGTTCTAGTTCCTTTCCATTGTTATTTTTTCCCCTAGCTTCGCGCAACAGTTTTTGGTGACTCCGCTGGGGACACAGTAATTTTGTGCAATTTGGAACCTAAAGTTTCAGATTGAAACATCACCTATGTCTTACCCATAATCATTATAACCCTTATCCATTATAGAGTCTGGTGACTCTGTTCCATGTCTTACCCACTTTCATTAGCCTTACCATCCTTCATCTCCATTTCCATTACTTTATCTAGTCTACAAAACTAGAGCTGCTGGGAAAGAGTGCACAGTTTGAAGCCTCAAGCTGAAGCTAAGCCAGTCCTTTCCCATTTTTTGTTATACAATCTGGCCACTCCACCTAGATTTTTTATCCCTATTTGTCATAATTAAATCATGGCAATTTGAGGCCCTTGGGGTAACTCTTTTGGCCCACTCAACTTGACTCCACCTCTACATGAACTTCCACACAGTTCAAGAAAGAATTTACCCAAATTATTTGGTGATGGAAAGGTTCATCCTGATGAACACATTATAACTTTTAGCATAGCCTGCAGTGTAATAGGGGTGGAATTTGAAGACATAGCGGTTAGGCCATTCATGGAGACACTACAAGGCACTGCTGTAGACTGGTTCTACCATCTGTAAGCTAGATTAGTGACTGATTGGGATACACTCAAAGCCAAGTTTGAAGCTAGGTTCAAGCCTATATAGGATGCACATGCTTTACTGGCCCAACTCACTCAGATGAAGAAGGAACCTCATGAGCCTATGAGGGATTTTATTGCTAGGTTCAACAAGCTGAGGCATAGGATTCCCATGATCGCCCAGCTGACACCTCAGAATCTCATGTGTTTCTTCATCAACTCACAGGCTAGACACATAGACC
Source organism: Torreya grandis (assembly GCA_037957365.1). NCBI lineage: Eukaryota > Viridiplantae > Streptophyta > Pinopsida > Cupressales > Taxaceae > Torreya > Torreya grandis. Next base: position 2,453,250 of record JARHVA010000069.1, read on the forward strand.
TTGAGGCTGCTCAAGACTTGGCTACTGAGCTAGAAGATGACCTTATCTTAGCAGGAAAGATAAGGAGAGATCCTAATAGAGCTAAACCCTCTTCATCTTCTGAATACTCACCCATAATCACCACTGACCCAATGGTACAAAAGCTGGCAAATGAATTGTTAGCCTTGAAAAGGTAAATGGCACAAGGTATGTCTTCTACTCCTCTCTATAAAGATATACAAAGGAGGACATTCCCTAATCATCCATATCAAGGTAACACTATCAGAAGTCAAGGGCAACCAAATCATCTTCCTCCCCCATAGAGGAACCTTGCCCTTGAAGCACCTACAACCAACTCAGTAGTTAGATATCTAGAAACAGAACATGTTTCCTATTTCCAACCTGAGTTCAAGCAAGAAAATAACACTGATCTCTTCATGGAGGATCAAGAAGAATCAGCTAGCGACTCCCACATTGGTTTCTTGAATTACTAGGATGAACCTAGAAGTGAAGGTGAAGCATTCGAAGGATCATGCACAATATTCACCAGGTTTGAGAATTAGTCAGCCTAGCAAGCCGACAAAGAGAAGATAGAGGAGCAACCCCAACCAACAATTTCAATTATTAAACATGGAACCACTCTATCTTTCCAGCTAAAGGACTCGATGGTTGCTAAAGAAGTAAGTATCCCAAACAGTTCTGCAACTTCTACTTCAATTTTGTAGTCCAGTCCTCCCGCCCCTCACAAAAACCAAAAGGATGAACTCCCATCCTCTGTGCCTAGTCCAATTCAGTCATTTGACATAACTAATCATGTAAAAAAGACCAAAATTCAAATGACTAAATTTAAAGTCCTACAATCCAACCCCGATCAGTTGGACAAGTTGGTACAAGATGTCAAGACCCAAATGTCGGCCCCTGAAGCTCAAATTTTGTTTGAGTTTTCAAGTAGGGTGATTACTTCTTGACCACAAAAGACATCAATGTTCTTGGAGATGAAAGCTGGTAGGTGGTGATCCAAGAATTGATTCAAACCAGACATCAAAAGGATTGGTAGGGCGCAGTATAAATGAAAAAGGGTCTTCCATCTCTAATGAAGAGAAATCTGATAGAAGATCCATTTTTGGTGATGTTTGGATTTGGGAAATGGATGGCAACAATTCCTCTAGAGGTGTTGGGGCCAAGTTGGTGTTGATATCTCCTAAGGGGGATATTATTCTTTCTTTACATGAGTTGTAGTTTAGCAACACCAATAACACTGTTGAGTATGAATCTCTATTACTTGAATGGGGAGCTACTTGAGACAAAGGAGATGCTGAGTCGGTGGTCTGCCAGCCATCTAAAGGGGACAATCAAGACATGTGCTGGACTGAACTATCAAAACAAAAAATTATGGTAATAGACCAGGCTGCTACCCATCAGAATTAGAAAAAGGGACTCCATAGGAGAACCAAGATTCATGGTTCTCTGACTAGAAAGTAAGTCTTGCCAAGGGGCAGCAAGAGAAGAGAACCAAGAGGAAGACACAGGAGATTGAATTCCTGGTGGAGAGTTCCATTCACCCGTCACTGATTTTGGGGGTAAAATGGCTTCTTGCTAGTTTATCAGGATAAAAGGCCATTTTCACTGCCTCTTAAGGGGTAACATCTGAGGTACTTCAATTCTTGAAGTACCAAATAAATTCACCTGTACATTTGTATATTTGTAAAGTCTTTGTTCTATTTTGTGCTTTTCATTTTCATTTTTTGGAGCCTTTCTTTTTGGGTAGCTCGACTCCATAGCCCAATGGCACACTTCAAGGCATTGGAGATTCTATTTTCTACTCCCCTCAGTTGTGTTTCAAGTTTCCAACTGAAGGTAGTTCCCCAATTGGAGCCAACTATTGTCCCTGAAAAATGCCACTCATTTTTTGGGATAACCTACAGACCAAAATTTCTCTCTTCCCTTCTCAAAATTTGTTCAGAGCTTTCAAATTCCTCATTTTTAAGCTTTTTCCATAAAGGGGATTCACAGGTTCAACAGGTTAATAAAGCTTCTGTAGGCAAGATTAGTCAAAAGAATAAGCTTCTAACACTTAGTCATTTCCAAGATTAGTTCAGTGCCTCGGTTCAATCAAAGGATTTCAATCGGCAAATAATAAAGGACTTAGGCTTGAACCATTAAACTTTGAACCACTTTGGTTCAAAGGTTCAATGGGTTCAATGACCAAGTTGGTTCAACGTGCTTGGTGAAAAAGAACAAAGGATGGCCAAATAATGAAGAATGAACCATTGAACCAAGGTTGGTTCAATTGGCAGGTTCAAGGGGTGACCCCACGACTGAAGGAACAAATGTCCCTACAGAGGGCTATGAATCAAGTCAAGTGCCCTTGCAGAGGGCCATGAGCCAAAATGAACAAAGTGAACTCCTTTAAAAAAATGAACAAGGCAAAAGGCAAAGTAGAGTCCTTCGAACAAATTGTCTGAAGGAATTCCTTCGAACATTTTGTTTGAAGGAATTCACCTAGGAAGAGAGCCTGAAGAAAGCAAAGGAAAATCCTGACTGAAGAGAAAAAGCCCTTGGAAAAGTGCCTGATGGAAAAAGACAAAGCGCAGTGGAAGCCACCACATGTCCATTATAAAGTAGAGTGGAAGCCGCCACATGTCATCTTCTACAGGACCTGCAAAGGTTTCTAAAGCTTCTATAAGTTAAGCAAAATACATCATGTATCTTGTTATGACTCAACGGAATGTGACAAGTGTTTGCATCCGTGTTCCCCTTTTGGAGTTGTTCGGGCAAAACGTGTCATGGACCCCATTTTTCGTAAGTTTCTAATGAGTTTCATAAAAATGGAGCTTGACACTTGTCAAATATGTAGAAAGGACCCCATAAAGACTTAGGCAAGAAGGGCTATAAATAGCAAAGAAGCACTTAAGTAGTGAAGAGAGGAGCGAGACCAAAGGATCAAAAATATCTTTGAAAGAGTTATTTCTAGTAGGTGAATCAGTGGATCGAGTAGACTTCTGAGCACACTAAACCAAGGATGCAAGCCTATTTTTTTCTTCCATAAAGTAATGGCAAATTGGACAGCTACACAGACATCAGAGAAAGGACCAGACAGTCCATACCAAGGAAGAGACATGTTAGATGAAGGGACATGCCATAGTTATGGTAGTGCACTGTTCTCAGCATGGTCTCTCCAGACAAAACTGGAGACGCATTGAAGACATTGACTACAGCATGGGCCATCCCATGGAAAAAGGCACCAATCCTTGCGTAGTGGCTATAAGTTTGTTAATTCTCTCATTTGTAAGGGAGACTTTTCATTTTACAAGAGTGAAACTTTGCCTATTTTGAAAGAGAAAAATTGAGACTTTGAGCTTAGGTTGTAATTTCATTTCCATTGTTATCTAAATGAGAAACTAGGTTTTTCACAGACTTTGTGTTGTTCTGACTTGTGTCATCTAAAGGTGTCCTTATTCATTTAATTTGGTATGCAGAATTAGTGAAGGTAATAGGGAAGTGTCCTGAAACCAACTGTGGGAAGACTTTGTGCTTTCACAATTGATTTCAATCTGTGTTTTCCTTTTCTTTTTGTGTTGAGGATTCTGGGGTGACTTTGTGCCCCCATTATCCTTTGTGATATACTCTTTGAGAAATTGAGGTGGAGACTTTGCACTCTGTTTCATCCTGCTGTTACTATGCCATTTTGATCACTGGTTATTTCACTATCTAAAAGAAACTCCTGCTATTTCTTGTAAGGACACTTCTAAAAGAAGAGAAGTGCCTTCAACATTTATAGCCAAGATTTTCTCCTTTGTTTGTGTGCATCATCTCTAAAAGAAGAGAGATGGATGGTTTGTCCCACCCCTTTGTCTTACTTTCTACTTATTTATATTGTATATAGCTTTGCATATTTAATAGGGAACCTCCCCTTGATGAGAGGAGAGATTTGTCCCCTTGTGATGCAGTAAACCTGCACATCTGGATGACCAATATCCCTATACTGTGGTGATAGGAACTATTTTGAATGCCAATTAGTTGGTTGACAAAATATTCACCCAACACATAGGAGGAGGATTAGAAGGAAAAAGTGGATGGTTATTGAGTGGAAAATGAGATGAAATGGTAGCCAATTGTGTCATGATCTACTGTAATTAATTATTCACACCATTAAGCTCCCTTTGTATTATAGACATTTGAGTTTGGAATTACACATCCTTCTACATCAAGTGATGTAGATTTGAATAAATTTAAGAAATCATATGAGAAGTTTTAGAATCCATGTCATCGACTAAAGGAGTTTTATGGGTGTCTTGCCCTTTCCCTCGTCCAAGAGTGTTAGGACCAGTCATAAGAAGGCTTGATGGTGAGCCTTATTTTGCCCTGTTGACCCAAAATTGACCATGAGTGTTTTTAAATATGTTAAACTCAAATCACAAATATCAAAGAATAAACCTAAACTAATTTTTCCAAGCTTTCAAAAAAGGTAAATAAATTTGAAAAATTCTACAAATTGTGAGTTGAGTGAATTTATGAAAAACCTAAAATGGTGATAACTTTTGAAAAATGGATCCAAATAAGATAGAATTTTAATCTAAGATTACTTGAATGATTTATCAAATCTAATAAAAAAATTGCATATAAATTCACAACCATTTGTGAAATATAACCAAATTTCAAGATCTAGGGGTTTTAACCTAATTATGACCCAAATCGATGCTCTGATACCACTTGGAATGATATTACTTAACCAAATAAGTAGAATATAATAAATATATCATAATTATATGGAAATATAGTAGAAAATATGAATAATAAATAAACCACTTTGAGGGGGAAACCTCCCAAGTGCTTGTAACAATAAATGAATACTTAAATATGATGATGAACAACTAACCTTCCCTCCTATATATGGTCTACCAAGGCCATGTACCACTCGTAGGCTGACCTAGTAAGCATATGAATGCATAGAGAAATGTAAAATAATATGCAAAAAAGGTTATTCAAGCCACAAGTTGACAAAACATATCCCTAGACATGTTAACGATTAAGGGCATAATAAATGGGCAATATACAATACACAAACCAATAAATCTCAATAATCTCAATGTAAACCATACTATATAATTAATTCAATATCTCAAACATATTTATCTTTAAAACAAGTATCAAGGTAAATGTTGACGCAGAAGATTGCACCCTTGGCAGGAGGCTGAGCTCCTACCTTCTTCACGCAACAATGGAAGCTCCCCTCTCGCCTGTGGGACTGACGAAGTTGGAGGAGAGAGTCTCTAGATAAGGGCTAGCTCCCTCTGATGTATCATTTAGGCCCTAGTTTCTCCTACTGCTAACAAATAAAATGTAAAAAGGGGGGGGGATGAAAAGGGAGAGAGAGATGCTGAAAACAAAGCCTAAGCCTAAAAAAGAAAAGGTGATACACTAGAAAATGTGATCCACCCAGCCCAAATATACACTTTTAACCAAATAGAAGCACCTATACACTTCATCTGATATGAGAGAACCTTCTACATCAGTGGGTCAAGGGTCTGTGGAGATATAGGGAGGAAATAACTACTGGAGGTATTCTGAGATGCACTGCATCAGCCTATCCACTTCACCTACACTCTCTAAGGACACTTCTGACAGACATGTAAAAGGAAACTCAAGAATGCACTAGACATGCTGCAATCATTCTGCAAAAGCATTAATAAAATGACTTAACACAGAATCAAGGCATAGACACATACTAAAGATGCAAAACTCAGAATGGAGGTAAAAATGCTAAGTTCTGATTCAAGGTAAAAATTCTGGTAGAGCTCTGCCTTACAAGCTCGAGAGATTTTTGGGCAGAGTTTTGCCTTAAGGCTGAGAGTGGATCCTTTTCTCAAAAGAGAAGTTTACAATATATAGAAAAAGGAAGAGCACTTGGCACTTCCTAGAAATATTTTTGGTGCTCTTTTCTGCAAGTGGCCCATGTGCATTCTGAACCTTGGGAAGAGGAAACCACTGTTACTAATGTCATTCTTTAGAAAAGGCCTACTGGAACCATGCTATACAATCACCAAAATTGACTTTGGCATTCAAATATTAATGCAAGAGCATGGTCGTGCCTCTTTTCTACAAATAGACTACAGTTTGTCCCCTCATCAATGCCAACTACAAAAAATAGGTCGCACCGTTCATCTGCAATAACTCACCTTCCCTTCGCCACTTGAATGCTTTGTCATTTTTGCTCTTTATCTTCTTCCTATTCTTTCAGCCCTCAGGGCAATCTTCTAGCGGGTCACTACATTCCTTGGGGCTTTTTCCATGCTTGGCACTCAAACAGTTCAAAAAACAAATGGATTTTTTACTGTGTTAAATTTGACATTCACACGGCCGTCACCCAACGACTAGTTCGCTTGCTTAAATTTGACAGCTTTCAAGATGTCACCCTCCTTGACAAAAGTCATCAGGTCTTTTCTGTAGGCTTTGTGCTTCGAGCTTTTCTTTTAGGCTTTTTCCTGTAGATAAAAAGTCCACAAGAATTGTCCTGGTTTTTGTCTTTGTCTTTCAAGCTCTTAGAAATGTTCTCTGCCCTCCGCAAGGGCTTTCAGATCTTGACCTGCCCTCTGCAAGGGCTTTTGAACCCATCACTGCCCTCTAGCTATAGGGCACACCCTTGAACCAAGCCATTAAACCAATCCATTGAATCAAAATTGGTTCAACAATTCAATCAGTTCAAAGCTACGCGCTGAGCCTGTTGAACTTAGCCTTTGATCTTTCCTTGTTTGCTTTTGTCATTGAACCTGCACGTTGAACTAGAGGAATTTTGAACTGATGTCACTTGAACTTAAGCATTGAACCAAATGATTGAACCAATTGGTTGAATCGGTTTAATGGTTCAATGAAGCATGTCAAGCCCGCTGAACCCACTGATGAACCAATGGCGTTGAACTTTGCGATTGAACTCACTGATTAAACTAAGTGCTGAACTAGTGCTGCTTGAACCCGTGGTTGAACCAAGGCTGAAGTGTTGAACTAAGGATTGAACCAAGTGTTGATTTGAACCAAAGCATTTAACTAGTTCAATGGTTCAACCATGCCAACTTTTCTTGTGATTTTCTTCAGACCAGAGCCCGAAGAAGCCTTGTGAAACCTAAAACTCTCTGAATTGATCCTTCGTGCACCAAAAGACTAACCTGTAGAGTCCATAGAAATCCAAAACCCTGAGTCTATAGAAATTATATAGAGTTCATAGATTTAGATAGATTCATTCAAAATCAAAAAATAAAATGGCGTAAAATAGCAGGGACAAAAGGGGACCAATTTTTTGGCTTGTTGGGCAAAAAATGGTCAACAAATTGGCGACTCCCAAGGGAAGCATGCCTGCTATGCTTAAAGACTAGTTGCCTTACAGTCCATTGGGCACAGAGTCAGATGCAACTTGAAAGAGTCTTAGCAATAGCTCCAAAAGATCCAAGAATCAAACATGGAGCTTCTTACCCCACACGCAAAGGGAAACACACAAGGCTAAAAACACTACCTGTGCAAACTACACTTAGGGAAAGTAGGAAAGAAAATTGAAAACAAACTACTATATACATCTAAATAGGAATGTTCACTTCCATCTTGGATCAAAGGGAAAATTTCTTAAGTCCCCTCCCTAGCAAGGAAACTTATGGTGCCAGCCAAGTAGCTAAATGAAAAAGAGAGTTGGTGACCTGCTCCTCTTGCCTGTCACCTGGATTGGCTCATCTCTGAGTGGATCAAAATCAAACATGCTTCTAACATATATGTACTCTACTTGTCCTTGGAAGCTTATTGAATGCTAGTCCCTCATACTGGTGCTCTTCACCAAGAAATCTGTGGCTGTTGGCTCATCACCATAAGCCCTTTGATATGCACATTCCATCTGCAATGCATCATGGTCTGACCCATTTCCTTCTGCCTCATTGAAGGTTCTGTTAGACTCATCCTCTACTCCCTCTTGGCCTTCTTAAAGAAGGGTGATAGTTGTGATGTCTGAAATGGAATCACAAAATGATTGCTCATCCCACAGAAAGGCCTTCCTCCATGAAGACAGACCTCTCCTTTTCCTCCTTGATGATTAGGATCTCTAAATGTTCAAAGGTATCCTCCTGATCCTCGTCCAACTCTAGCTCCTCAGCGTAGTCATCCTCCTCATTGTAGCAACAAGGAAGTTCATCAAACAAAGGGGGAGAGAGCTCACCATGCTTTTGTTCCTCCTCATATTGCTGGAACATCTGCATATATGTAAGCCCTGCATCTTCTCCATTGTCGGTGGTGTCTTCACAAGGCGCATCAATGATGATTTCTTCTTCATTATTGCTCATGATAGCCTCCTGAAAAATTGTAGATTGGATATTTTGCTCCTCACTCACCTCCTACAGAATAGGTTCCTCCTTGAGAAGGGGTGAAGTGGAGAAAACATGTGGAAGAGGAGGCAGTCCCTGAGCTAGAATCGAATGATTCTCCTCCTTCCACTTGGCCAACACTTCATCAATATCAGGTGTGGCCTCATAACTCTCTTGGAAGTGTGTACATGGGGTGTGTTCAAACATGGAATGTGTCATTGTGTCTAAGCCATCCATCACACACTGACTGAGGAATCTCTCTTTAGATTCCAACTCTGTAATTCTTTTGGCCAGATCATCTTGGAAGAGCCTTTCTTGGAGATCACTAGTGTCATCATGAGCAGGAAGCAGCCTCATCTTCTTCAAGGTTTTGAAAAAAACCTTACTTCTCCTCCTTCCTACCCCATGATTCTACTATTTTCCCCCAGTTCAAGATCTTAGAATTGGAATTTTGCTCTTGTGAACATGCAACAACTTTGTTTTCTCCAAGGTCTTGGGGCTCCTCCATGAGGTCTGGAAGTTTTAACTCTCTTTCAAGAAGCGGTCTCATCCTAGCCTCTAAATCTTCAATTTGTTTGGCTAGGTTGTCCTGAAAGAGTCTTTCTTGGAGGTCACCAGCATCATCCTCTTCAAAGCTCTGGGCTATTTCTTGGCATTCCTTCCTCCAACTCAGAATCTGCACATCATGCTGAAGGACTTGGGGGGGTTGAGGAACGCAAGGAAGAGACTATTGATGCACCGAAAGAGTCTCTAGAAGGGGAATGTGCTGGCTCATGGTATTCCCCCCAATGGAAGATTCATAATATAAGGAATTGAGAAGATTGATCTCCATAGGGGGTTACTCTGATGCCCTTTGATGTTGGAAAGCCAAGTGCACGAGATTGAGAGCAGAGGCATTAGATGAGCTAGAGTGAGCAAGTGCTATCTGATAATAAGGATTTGGTGTAAAAGAAGGGGCTTTCTTTAGAATAAGAGGGGGCACACAAGGCTGATTGCCTTGAATAAATGGATTTATCCATTTTGCTACCTCCTCCTCCATGGATTGCAAGGCCTGAGCTTGCCTAAACAAACACTCCTTTTTATACATCAGCTCCTGCTGATATCCATACTACTCCTCTAGTCTGTCAATCTCCATCGTCTACTTCTCAAACTCCAAGGCTACTTCCCTTATCATTGAAGGGAAACTAGGAGAGTTTCTTGAGGCGATTCTCTATAAATCTTGAGCTTGATCGCAGTCACATGAAGGAAAACAAGACCCATAATTTTGTGCAAAGGAATTATACATACAAAAAGTGATTTTTGATGGCACTAAGCTACTTAACCAGTAGATTTAACTCAGATTCACCATTGGTGTTTGATGCAAAGCCTCCAAAGGCTGGTTGATTAAAGAACACACCAAAAATTCTTCAACTCTTTGGACACAATTTGTCCTAGTTGGTCCCACCGGGCGTGCCAAAAACTATTGACGTAGAAGATTTCACCCTTGGCAGGAGGCTGAGCTCTTGCCTTCTTCACGCAACAATGGAAACTCCCCTCTTGCCTATGGGACTGGTGAAGCTAGAGGGGAGAGTCTCTAGATAAGGGCTAGCTCCCTCTGATGTATCATTTAGGCCCTGGTTTCTCCTACTGCTAACAAATAAAATGTAAAAAGGGGGGATGAAAAGGGAGAGAGAGATGCTGAAAACAAATCCTAAAATAGAAAAGGTGATACACCAAAAAATGTGATCCACCCAACCTGAATATACACTTTTCACCAAAAAGAAGTGCCTATACACTTCATCTGATATGAGAGAACCTTTTGCATCAATGGGTCAGGGGTTTGTGGAGATACAGGGAGGAAATAACTACTAGAGGCATTTTGAGATGCACTACATTAGCCTATCCACTTCACCTACACTCTCTAGGGACACTTCTGATAGACCTGTAAAAGGAAACTCAATAATGCACCAGACATGCTGCAATCATTCTACAAAAGCATTAAGAAAATGACTTAACACAGAATCAAGGCACATACACATACTAAAGATGCAAAACTTAGAATGGAGGTAAAATGCTAAGTTTTGATTCAAGGTAAAAAATTTGGCAGAGCTCTGCCTTACAAGCTCGAGAGATTTTTGGGCAGAGTTTTGCCTTAAGGCTAAGAGTAGATCCTTTTCTCAAAAGAGAAGTTTACAATATATAGAAAGAGGAAGAGCACATGGTGCTTCCTGGAAAGATTTTTGGCACTCTTTTCTGCAAGTGGCCCATGTGCATTCTAAACCTTGGGAAGAGGAAACCACTGTTACTGATGTCATTCTTCAAAAAAGGCCTACTAGAACCATGCTATACAATCACCAAAATTGAATTTGGCATTCAAACATTAATGTAAGAGCATGGCCATGCCTCTTTTCTACAAATAGACTACATTTTGCCCCCTCATCAATGCCAACTATAGAAAATAGGTCACGCCATTCATCTACAATAACTCACCTTCCCTTTGCCACTTGAATGCTTTGTCATTTCTGCTCTTTGTCTTCTTCCTGCTCTTTCAGCCCTTGAGGCGATCTTTTGGTGGATCACTGTGTTCCTTGGGGCTTTTTCCATTCTTGGCACTCAAAAAATTCAAAAAACAAATGGATATTTTACTGTGTTAAATTTGATGTTCATGCGGCCGTCACCCAACAGCTAGTTCACTTGCTTAAATTTGATGGCTTTTAGGACATCACCCTCCTTGACAAAGGTTATTGGGTCTTTTCTATAGGCTTTGTGCTTCAGGATTTTGTTTTAGGCTTTTTCCTATGGATAAAAAGTCCACAAGAATTGTCCCAGTCTTTGTCTTTGTCTTTCGGGCTCTTAGAAACGTTCTCTACCCTCTGCAAGGGCTTTCAAATCTTGAACTGCCCTTTGTAAGGGATTTTGAACCCATTACTTCCCTCCGGCTGTAGGGCACACCCTTGAACCAAGTTATTGAACCAATCCATTGAACCAAAATTGGTTCAATGGTTTAATTGGTTCAATGGTTCAAAGCTACGTGCCGAGCCCGTTGAACTTAGCCTTTGATCTTTCCTTGTTTGCTTCTACTGTTGAACCTGCATGTTGAACTGGAGGCATTTTGAATTGATGTTGCTTGAACTAAGCATTGAACCAAATGATTGAACCAATTGGTTGAACTAGTTCAATGGTTCAACAAAGCACATCGAGCCCGCTGAACCCACCGATGAACCAATGGCATTAAACTTTGTGATTGAACTCGCCGATTGAACTAAGTGCTGAACTAGTGCCGCTTGAACCTGTGGTTGAACCAAGGTTGAAGCATTGAACCAAGGCTTGAACCAAGTGCTGATTTGAACCAAAGCATTGAACTAGTTCAATGGTTCAACCATGCCAACTTTTCTTGTGATTTTCTTCAGACCAGAGCCTAAAAAAGCCTTGTGAAACCCATAACTCTCTGAACTGATCCTTCATGTGCCAAAGGACTAACCTACAGAGTCTATAGAAATCCAAAACCTGCAGAGTCTATAGAAATTCTACAGAGTTCATAGATTTAGATAGATTCATGCAAAATTAGAAAATAAAATGGCCTAGAACAACAGGGACAGAGGGGGACCAATTTTTGGCCTGTTGGGCAAAAAATGGTTAACAGTAAACAAAGGTTGAACTTTCCCCAAATAATATCCAATGATGACTTGGACATTTGGAATTCATTTTGTGAATCCCTTAATGTTCTTAGGTAGAGATATTAATCCACTAAGATAATTGAAATTAACCCACTAAGATAATTAGTATTATCCCAATGAAATGATTTCCTATCAAGATCGATTCTTTTTTAATATATATACTATTATATATCCTATCATAACTGATCCATTTTAGAGTGATATAATGTATGGTTAATAATATAGTGATATCAGAACTCTGTATATACCCATAATATAGTGACACTTAGTAATAAAATATGACATTTATTCATTTTCATCATCCCAACATAATTATATTCTAAAATAAACATAATATGACTTAGTTATGATGTCAATATTATGAAATAACATTTAGCTATATGTACCTAAATATAATTTACCATATATTAAGCACTATATTTTTTAATCAGTATTTCTCCATAGGGGTAATATACTTTATCAATGATTTTAACTATTATTTGATAGTAATTTTAACTTTTTCAACTCCTTTTCAAATCACCATCCCCATTTATAAGTCTCTAATTTAACTATACAAAATGTTGATTTACTTATACAAGTCCATGTTTTATTTAGACAAGTTACTAATTCACTTAGATAAGTCATTGATTTGCTTAGACAAGTTACTGATTTACTTAGACAAGTCGTTGATCTACTTATGTAAGTCCCTATTTTATTTATTTCCTGCAGGTGGCGGAGTTTTTATTTACTATATGCAAAATTGAATAGCTAATTCCAACATAGGTAAATTATTTCACTATTGAATCTTTGTCTCCATCAGCTAAGTTAAATCATTGCAACATACTTATGAGACATTACACTACATAAAAATGACTCATTTTACTACCAAATCACTATAACAAAGTCAAGTTATCTGCATTTACGTAAGTTACTTTATTAAATGATACTAACTGATAATTTTATCATGATGGTTAAAAACAAATAATTTTACAACCATCTACCTTAATGGAAATTCCAAACCAATATGAATATAATAGATCTGAGGCATATATGGGATGAACTAAGTTTACTTTATTAAATAGGCTTAATAAGGAATATAGTCATTAAATTATCTGTAGCATATACCTAAGTTCGTTGTTCACTTAGCATCTTTAGAGCAAGCCACTTCCATTTCCATGTGGTAAGTCTGTTATGAAAAATTCTCAACAATCCTATCATAGGACTCCTTTTTAGCATTGATAACAAATAATGGGAACACAATGTCTTTTTATTTAAAGAGAATTGGCATTGAAATATATGATTCTCATAGTTTTATATTTCCTTCTACCCATAGTATTTATGAAGAATAATTTAGATAGGGAAAGGTTTATTTTTTTGAGTGGAGGATAATTTATCCATATCAAGGATTCCTACCAAAAGCCATCAAATCACTGCAATACTTATATTTCTATTGGAAGTATATGTAATAGTATGGTTACTATGTATGTAGCTTAATATGTATGCATAAATTGTTGTAATACCATTACTATATATGTAGCTTAATGTATATGTGGAAATTGTTGGAACTTTCATATTTAATATTGTTAAAAATTCGAATCATTATTCAATAAGTTGGTACCCATTAGGGAAATTTTTACCATAGGTAAATGTATATACACTCAGTAGTCTGCTACACTCAAAACTGGCTTTTATAACTACATATACAATACATAGGTCTTTCTTATTTAAAACTTACATAGCCCAATCAATAGATAGAATTTTAATGCTTTGCCTACCTGGTAGACTATGCTTGAAATCTTCTTGGTTTAGCTTCTCTCCAAAATCTCCTCCAATGCCTCCTCTCTACATAACTTCTATGTAAATTTTATGCCACCTCCCTTTTTTCTTGTGCCACGCCCCTTCTATACCCCCCTTAAGAATAAATCACAAATTTTGTGTGTGTGTTTTTTTAAATATTTTATTAATTTATTACTTTCATTTTTTTTATATTTACACATTCCATTTCTCTTTATCTTTTTTATACGGTTTTCCTTATTAAGATATTTTTCTAATTTTAATAATAATTAATTTCATTCTTACTTTATTATTCTTTATCTGCAATTTAATATTTTATAATAATTTAATAATAAGTAATTATTTAGTATAATCAATTAATAGTAATGATTTAAAGATATTAAGACTAATGTGGAGTTAATTATATTCCTTTGATCTATTTGCTAAATCAAACATCAACATGTGTACAACATTATTACTATGCTTATTTTCATAGATTAACGTTACCATATCCATTATTGTTTTTGAACATAATAACATGACATACACACAAATAACATGCTTAATCAATTATCTAAAAGCATCAATGATAAAAAAAATTTTAATTTTAACAAATCAACTATGCATTTACTATGTACTATTTGATATGGTATGTGTAGGGTTCTAGCCATTCCTCTATCATTCCCCCAAAAATCCATCTACACCACCCTCTCTGATGATGCTCTCCCTCTATCATGCTTTGAGGGATGATTTCTCCTGTATCAACCTCATAACAAATAGGTAGTTAGACTATAACAACATGAAATATAGCTAAATTCCAAATCAACATAATCATAAAGTAAACACGTACTTATGGCTAACTCATAATAAATGAAATCATGCAACCTAAGAAATAACCTACTGACCCAAAACAACATATATCTCATAGCTTAGTTAAAAATAGTCAAATATAAATTTCTCAACTATAGACATCCACAGATAATTTAACAAGTTTACTTAGCGAGGAATCAAGATGTAATAAAGAATAATACAAAAAAGTAACCTAACTTAAAATTAGGATATGAAAAATCAAGATTTAAGTAGGACCAAGAATGTATAAAATCAAAGAAAGAATAATTTATTATAAACAATGTGAAATCAAGATATGAATACTTATAAAGTAAACATGTACTTATGGCTAACTCATAGTAAATGAAATCATGCAATGTAAGCAATATCCTACTACCCCATAGCAACATATATCTCATAGCTTAGTTAAAAATAGTCAAATCTAAATTTGTCAACTATAGATAATCCATGGATAATTTAGCAAGTTTGCCTGATGAGGAATCAAGATGTAATAAAGAATAATACAAAAATGTAACCTAACTTAAAATTAGGATATGAACAATCAATATTTAATTAGGAACAAGAATGTATAAAAGCAAAACAAGAATAATTTGTTTTAAACAACATGAAATCAAGATATGAATAATGAATATCCACGTGTTGTAAAAAAAATGTACTTGAAAAACAAACAAATAACAAAATGCAAACATAACTCTAAACAAATCAAGCCTAAATTAAAACTAGACTAAAAATATTTATAGAATGCTTTTGAACACCAAAGAATAAAAAAACATAAAAAACAAGACCAAATAGTAAAACAAATAATAAAAATAGGGGTACAATAAAACACTAAGAAGCAAAGAACAATCTATTTATAAAAGTGAACAAATAACAAAATAACAATAGAGAAAATAATAATCCAACAAAATAATAATGAAACTTAACAAAACACTGATAAATAAAATAAGAACACAACAAAATGCAATTACAAATTAACGAATGAAAAATAAAACAATAAAAAAAAATGAAGGGATAATAAAGCTCAACAAAACAATAATAAAACACCCATAAACAATGGTTAGTCACAATGTTAGTGCAAAAAAGAAATAAATTATTTGGGCATGTGTAATAGAAGTGCTACACTCTATGTTAGGGTGACCCCTAAGTCAATAAATAATGACACTAGAATAACAAAACAAGAAAAATGAAGATAAAGTTACCCCCAAGCTATAGGGAAACAAAAACACAAAACAAAATGGGGGAAATAAGAAAAGGAAGGGGTGGTCGAGTTGACTTCAGATGCACGAGGTAAGTGAATGTTGCCTACATAGTTCCATGGATGCAAGGTCCAACATAAACTTCAAGTGAAATTTAGTTCTCCTAGGAGATAGGATATAATAAAATTGATGATAATAAGATATGATTTGTTTTCTAGAGGAAGAAGGAAATTTTCTCACAAAATGATGAGTGTGTTCAAATGATTACTCAAAAAATGATAAGAACATGAGATCAGAATAAACAAAAGTGCCAAACAATATTTTTGTTGTTTTGTCTATCATTTTTTAATATTTTTGGTGTTTTTGAGATAATCAAGAGAAAAAAATATTAATAAAAGGCCTAAGGAACTACCTAATTGAGGAGATGCATTTTCATAGGTAAGAGTTCAAATAATAGCTAAACTGACTACAATAGGGATCATGAATATAAATAATGATACATGGAAATAACTAATCAAGGAGATGCACATCCAAGAGTAGGAGTTCTAATAATAGATAAATCTGGTTGAAATGGCCCCTTATAATCCTGTCAAGGAGACAATACCTACCAAATAATAGTAAAATAATAATAAAATAGTAAGCAGTGTCAGATAAATCTAAAGAACTATTTAGCAAGCAAAAACCATGTGCCGATATATCTATGTTCACTTGTCTATAAGAAGAAGCTACAAAATATTATTTAGGTATAATTGATATATAGAATGGGCACTGAGTGTGTCCAAAATGTCTATGAGTTATAATCAGGATCATAATTGGTATTGAACAAAATTGTCAAGGGTACAATAGTCTAGGGTATGAAAAGAATATGGTTCTAGGTAGAATAATTTAGATTACAATGGTATAGAATGGGATGAAAATGAGTCCATTGGAATATAAATGATTGAAAGTGATAATGATCTAGGGTTATAATAGTCCAGAATTATAATAGTCCAGGATAGTAAAATAATATTGTTCAAGATAGAACAGTCCAGGATAGAATGAGACAAAATAAAAATGGTCCAAGATAGGATGGTCTAGAGTATAATGGCAGGGTAAAATGACTTCGGCACAAGTTTCCCCCAAGTAAGGACCCTTTTAGATAATGATTCAAAAGGTTGTCAAGTTTATAGCTGCTTGAGATGTACAATATGCATGGGTTCTGGGAGATCTTTACCATCTGGAGTAGTTAATTGGTATGCCCTCAATCCATAATTTGCTATAATAATGTATAGACCTAACCAATTAGGCTGAAACTTACCCTTCTTACATTCAACATTAGTGTTCTTTTGGTTCTCCTTCAAAACTAAATCACCAATTTCAAACTCCCTAAGGAGAATGTGCTTGTTATAGCTTCTACATAATCTATTTTGATATGGTTGCAAGTTATCTAGGGCAGCCAAACACTTGCCATCAAGGAGTTAGAGCTCTTATAACCTAGAAATTATATAATCCTCATCATCTTCAATGTGTCCTAATGATACCAATAGTGAAGATAGCTTTATCTCAATTAGGATAATGGCCTTTATGCCATAAATAAGGGAGTATGGAGTGGCACTTGTAGGGGTTTGATGACTAGTGTGATAAGACCAAAGGGTGAAAAAAAATTGTAAGTGTTAATTACAGCCAACATCATTGACAATCTTATTTAGGATTGTTACAATGGTTTTGTTTGATGCCTCAGCTTGAACATTTCCTTATGGATTATATTGTGTCAATTTATTATGACTAATTTTGAATTTATCACAAAGATCCTTAACATCTTGATTTACAAATGATTTGTCATTATCAGATATAGTACAGGCCAGGATACCATATCGATAGGTGTTATGGTAGTAGATAAACTTGACAATCTACTTCCTAATGATGTAAGTGATAGGAATGGCCTCAATCCACTTAATAAAATACTTGGTAGTAGTGATAATATGCTTGTGGCCATCAAAATAGGCTAGGTTGATTTTTTCAATGAG
Organism: Torreya grandis; assembly: GCA_037957365.1. Classification (NCBI taxonomy): domain Eukaryota; kingdom Viridiplantae; phylum Streptophyta; class Pinopsida; order Cupressales; family Taxaceae; genus Torreya; species Torreya grandis. The sequence continues at coordinate 2,471,027 of JARHVA010000069.1, forward strand.
ATTGAGGCCCCATGTAGAGAATGGCCAAGGTGTAGTGATTAGATGGAGTGGTAAGGAATGTGAGTGTATTAGATTACCATGTTGTTGGTAAGAAACACACTTCTTGGCATGATTAAAAGCATCTATTTCCATATTAGGCTAGTAGTATCCTATTCTAAGGAGTTTCTTAGCTAAGGCTACACTGTTGGTGTGGTCCTCACACATTCCTTCATGAACCTCTTTAAGTGATAGCTTGGATTATTTTGAAGATAAATAATAAAAAAGCATTTGAGCGTAGCCTTTATGGTAAATCATGTTTCCAAGGAAAGCATAATAGGATATGCAATGAAGGACTTTTTTTTGGTGATTATTAGAAAGGTCAGGCAAAAAAACTTGGTTGTGGAAATAATATAGATTTCTTAAAATGAAGGTAGTTCAAGTGGGGGATTGGGACTAGCAATGGTGCATACCCTCTCTGAATTTGGTAGCACATGAATAGGTTGTATAATATTTTCAATGAGAAACTGATACTCTTTAGCACTATTGGTAATTTGTATCATGGACCTAATTAATTCCATTACATTGTAAGATGTATTATTGGCCCATTGTACTTGTTAAAATTATATTGAAGTGAGTCTTGAGATTATCTATAATGTGATTTTAGGGTACAAGTTATCATCTTAAGTTTGATACTAATCTATGGTATGATTAATAATCAATTGAGAATCCCCACAGACTATTAAGTGATGGATATTCCATTGACTACAAGACAAAGTCTAACAATAAGGGCTTCATACTTGGCCATATTGTTAGTACAATAATTGTTAATATGAAATGCTTTAGGAATTAGATCCCCTTACGATGTAATCAACAAAATGTTTTCCCCATATCCAAAAGATGTAAAAGAAACATCAAATTATAACTTCCACTATTTAGGTTCTTGTTGTACTTCTTCTACTGTCATAATAGAATCATCTGGAAAGTCAAATTTGAGTGGTTGAGAATCTATAATAAGAGCTTCTGCAAGTTGATCTAGAATGACCTACCCCTTAATCACTTTTTAGTTCTATTAATAAACATCAAATTCACTCAAAATCACAACCCATTTATCCATGTGACCTGTAAGAGTTGCCTTAGACAATAGATATTTGAGATGGTCCACTTTAGCCACAATAATAGTCTAATTATTTAGCATATAGTGTCATAACTTTTGGGAGGCAAACACCATTTCTAAACATGCCTTCTCCATAGACATATAATTATTTTTATAAGCCACAAGTCTATAGCTCAAATAGTAGACCACATGTTCCTTTCCATGTTCATCATGTTGGGCCAAGAGTGCCCCCAATGCATGTTCAGTGGCTAAAATATAAAGAATCAATGGTTGTCTAGGTGTTGGCAGTCTCAAAACTGATGAGTTAGCCAAATATGTTGTGAGATTCATGAATTATAATTGATATTACACATCCCATTGAAAATTGACCCATTTATTTAAGAGGTGTGTAAATGGATGGAACTTATCTACTAGTTGTGAAATGAACCTATTAATAGATTAGATCTTTCTTTGTAGGCTACAGAGCTATTTAAAATTAGAAGGTGGAGGCATTTCCATAATGGCCTTGACCTTTGTAGGATCCAATTTAATACCTCTTTGTGACACAATGAAGCCTAACAATTTCATTGAAGTGATACCAAAGATACACTTCTTATGATTCAAATGAAATTTGTACTCATAAAGTCTCTCAAAGATTCTTCGTAGAAGATCAAGATGTCTGAGATGTGTTTTTGATTTTCATAGGATGTTGTCAACATAGTCTTCAACAATATCATGCATCATGTAATGGAATATGACAATCATAACATTTTTATAGGTGGGATCAATGTTATTCAATCCAAATGGCATGACTTGATAATAGAATGTTCCCCATGGTGTGGCAACATAGTTTTATGCTAGCCATCTTGAGTGATTCTGATTTGATTGTATTTTGAGAATCTATCCATGAGGGACAACATATCATACCTAACAGTAGAATCTACAATCATGTCAATATTAGGTAGATTAAAATAGTATTTGGGACACACCTTATTGATATCTTAGAAATAAATGAAAAGGTGTATACCCTATGGCGTTTTGCTTACTAGGACTATGTTTGATATCCATTCAGAAGAGTCTAGTGGTCTGATAAAACCTACTCCTAATAGTTTCTCTATTTCTAATTTTACCAAAATGGGTGATGCATGGATGCACCTTCCTCAATTTATGTTTAACTAGCTTAGCATCTAGATGGACAACAAGTTGATGTACAACTAAGTCAGGGTCTAAACTTGGCATGTTGGAATAAGCCCATACAAAGATATGAATAAAATCCCTTAGAATGGTGACAATGCAGTCATGCTCTTCATTAGTGAGGGAGGATCTAAGATAAACAATTTTGGGATTATCATAATATTAAGGTGATTAATTCACCATTATAAATAAATAAGTAATATTTTATTACTTATTGTTGTTTGTAGTTAGTAATTAGTGAATGATTATTCATCGTAGATAGGTAGTTAAATTATTTCAAGAATTGAATCTAATTATATTTTAATCTAGGCATGTTATTTTACCCAGATGGTTATTTAGGAGGTAGGTTGTTTTATTTGATAATGCTCTTCCAAATTTACTGGGACTAGTAAGAGCATATGTCCTTGTATAAATAAAAGCTCTGTAATCCTATTTTATTTGAGTGGAATGAAAATATAATTATTAATCCTCTATATCTAGTGTTAGAGCTATTAAAATATCTCTGACTTTATGACAAGTCTAGGAGAAGCCTATGCACTCCATGGTAGTAGAGGAAATAGTTTATTGAAACAAGCACCATAGAAGCTATAGACAAAAAGAGAGAGAGAGAGAGAAGAGAGGCCATACAAGGCATAATAGATATTTTTAAAAAATAATAATAAAAATACTACATCAATTCTGTAAGGGCATCAATATACTATAAACAATTATTTAATTTACATATTAGATGTATTATGAGCATAAAAGGCATCATATTTATTCTAAGGCATCCATAGATGTAGTCCAAGCATTTGGAGTTGGATATTTTATATTATCACTTTAAGAAGGATGTATCCTATATTTGACAGCACTCATCTTCCCATCCAACAAGCTAACATATTAAAAAATCAAGAGGAAGTAGTGCTATATGAAAAGGTACTCATTTTTTTTTAGGTTTTCCTTATTTATTTTTTAAAAAGTAGTGACTTCATTGGATAAAATCAAATTCTTGGAAGTTACAGTCGAGCTTGCTAAAGCTAACCCAATAGCTAGCTAAGACAACTCTAAGTCTTGAGAGGAGGATAGGGCACTTATGCTTTTAGAATAAAAAGCTAGTAAGATTAAAAATATATATATAATGATCTATATTTACATTAAAGCCAAGGTTTGTAGAATAGTTTGCAACCACCTTTCCTATCAAAATGGAGGTCATGAGTTTAAGCTTGACACATATTTTTTTAAATTATTTTTTGGTTCATTTAACAACCCATCCAAGTTTAGTAATCCAAATAAACTTAGTTACAACTAACTAAGTTAGTAGAGAATATCATATTTTAAAATTTTTTGAGAGGTTTTTATTTTTTTTAAAAAGGCAAAATTAAAAAAAAAAGAATTTTTTTACCAAAAGAGGCTAAAAGGCCCAAACTCAAAATTTCATTTTTTCCAAAAAATGAGTGAAAATTTCTTTATGCATATATTGTAAATTTGATTTTCAATATTATCTTGCAATAAATTATAATTTTCATTATATTACACATAATCACGAGTTTTTAAAACTTGATCCAGTATTTGATCATAGTTATGCCTCTGACTCACATTTATGGGTGATGTTGTCATAATTGAGTTACTGCATACAACACCTAACATATTTACAATAATAACATCTGAGCATTGAACCTTTAAATCATTAGGGATAAATAAGACACATACACTTATAGCCTTCCCTTCATTTACTCATTTATTATAATTGAAAGGCGTAAATCCTGATAGGTGGAATTTCTAGGTATATAGTGAAGTCACACACACATATGCATAAATAAATCTAAGAAGGTGCTAGTGATTGGATGAAACTTTTTCATTATTGTCTAGGCACCAAGTATCAGATTATTCCCATATATTTATGCCTCTTTCCCTTACTATTAGGTAGATAGAAAAGGTGAGCTTCTTCCTCATACCAATGGGTATAAAGTAAGAGTGCATATAAAAAAGGTCTGGTATATTAGTTGATGGTATATAGAAAGTGAGACTTATATACTTGGAGTGATAAAAAACCAATCCATCACCCATAGTCTTGATAATCACTGCATAGGATCCAAAATTCTTTCTTCTAGATTCACAGCTCCTCAAAGGTGAAAACTACTCTACTTGGAAGACAAAGCTCAGAACTCAACTAGAGTTTGAATAAATTTAGTTTGTAGTAGATGGATCATATACTTGACATGAAAAATACTTTGATTAAAAACATAAATTTGACAAATCCAACCAAAAGGCTTAGTTGATAATCATGTTTGGAGTATCGGATAAAGTTCTACCACATATCCATGAAGTCAAAATAGTTAAGAAAGCTTGGGACAAGCTCCAAGCTGTATATGAGACTAAAAATGAGATTACTATTCTACATCTTTAAATTCAACTCTAGTCTCTTAAATTGAGATTAGGAGAAATAGTGAAGACCTTTTTAAGATGTGTTACAATGCTAAGGTCATCACTTCAATCTTTGGGTGAGACAATTTTAGATGACTCACATGTACGTATTGCCTTGAGAGCACTACCACCCTCATATAATATTTTTGTGATCACTTTGAATATCACATAACAGAAAACAAGTTTTAAAAAATTGGTAATATGTTGCAATAAGAAGAATATTTGAATACACATGACAACCAAAAAGATCATGTGCTAACTTCTCATCAACAAAAGGCAAGAAACCAGTCAAATATTCATCAAAACATAATCCAAGGTAGATTTCACAAGGAGAAAAATAATAAAAACACTATCTCATTTATGGTTTTTAGGGACATGAACTAAAATATTGTTGGTACAATACCTTTAAAAAAGGATCTTCTAGTGGTCATAACTCCACTAAACAAAAACCCTCCCCTGAATCATTCAGTAAGCCACAAAGATAGAAAAAGGGGACCTAACAAAAGAAATCAAAGCAACAAGGCAATATTATCAAATAGGAAGAACATTATGATTAAGATGAATTCTTGTACTTGTAGATCTCCATGATGAATCCACATCACAAAATGATGTATGGTATGTTGACTTGGGTGAAACCCAACACATGACAAGTAGAAAAGATTATTTTTTCACTTTAAAGGATGCACCCAACAAAAATAAAATTTATTTAGGTGATATACCTCATACAGTATGCAAGGAATTAGAAACATTGGCTTACCCCTAGGCATGCAAACATGTAAAATCACTAATGTTCTCTATATACTTGGCTTAACAAAAAACTTGTTATCAGTGAGTTAACTCTTAGACCATGATTTGAATATTGACTGACTATAAAGGTGGAAAGAAATTGTGTCTGATCAAAGACAAATATAGAAACTCAAAAATTGTTTCATGAGAATTTAATGTGAACCATATGTTTTAGCTTGATTTCATTCATAAAATAATTAGCCACTCATAGTAAAGGACATAGACTCGACACAATTGTGGCATAGAAGATTTGGCCACATCAATTTTTGATATCTTGACACACTCCACCACTACAACATGGTAAGAGGATTACCATTTCTTAAAAAGGGTACATACAAATGTCATGATTTCTTAGCAAGTAAGAAATATAGAGTTCCATTTTATAAAAGTACCTATATATCCAATGGTAAACTTGATATGGTTCACACTGATCTATACGGACCAATGACACATAGCCATGTTGGATTTAATTTCTTCATGCTATTTATTGATGATTATTCTAGGAAAATGTGGGTATACTATATGAAAACAAAGATTCAATCCTTTTAAACTTTCAATTAATTCAAAGTGGTTTTTGAAACAAAATCTGGATAAAAAATCAAGACCTTTCACTTATATCATGGGGGGAATTCAATGGTGACGAGTTTAAACATTTTTTACAAGAAAATTACATTCTTCATCAAATAGCACCTCCACATACACCACAAAAAAATATAATTTTTGAACATATGAATCATACTAGTGTAGAAATGGTGCATTGTATGATACATGAGTCAAGCTTGACAAAGTCATTTTGGGTAGAAGCTGTCAAAACTGTTGTATATCTACTCAATAAAATACCCATTGTAGCTCTTGATAGAGTAACTCCACAGGAATCCCGGTTAGGAAAAAAGCCATCTACAACACATCTTCAAGTTTTTAGATGCAAATCAAGTATGCACATTCCCAAAGTAAAATGGACTAAACTTGATATAAAAACCAAAAAATATGTGTTCTCAGGGTATAATGAGGAAGTATTTGTATATAGACTCATGGATCCAAAAACTAAACAAATCTACACTAGTAAGGATGTTGAGTTATTTGAAAATAAAAAAGTAAAAGATCCTTCTATAAGTGCACCTAATAAAATAATCAGTCCCATAGAAAATATAGAAGATGGTAATTTCCTAGATTAATACAATAATGATGATAGGAATAATGGTGCAATTCCACCACCCACAAGAACTACTCAATGTATGCCTAAATGGTATACAAATACACTTAGAGATGTGAAATTGGATGGTATTACAAAACATCCTCCACTAGACCAAGGACTCTCAGTATGGCTCATGGTGAGGTCAATTTGGCCTTAATGAGTACAGTTGTTGAATCTGTCAAGCCCTCTATAATTCAAGAAGCCCTATAGTTGAAACCTTAGAAAGATGCTATGGATGAAAAATATAATTCACTGATGAAAAATAAAACATGAAAACTTGTAGATCTTCCACTCGGGAATAGGCCAATCGGATGTAAATGGATCTTCAAGATAAAGTACAAAGTAGATGGTAGTCTTGACAAGCACAAGGCAAGAATAGTTATAAAGGGGTATGATCAAAAAGAAGGCATTGACTATGAGGAGACATTTGATCCCAAAACAAAGATCAAAACTAACAGTATGATTTTTTTTTATCTATCTACATAGTTTGGCTAGAAAGTCCATCAAATGGATGTAAAAAGTGTCTTCCTTAATGAGGACTTACAAGAAGAAGTTTACATGAATCAACTAGAAGCTTTTGTCAAATTTGGAAAAGAAGATAAAGTTCATATATTTGTCAAATCACTATATGGTCTTAAATAGGCTCCCAGGGCATGGTATATCAATATTAATGAGCATCTCTTGAAACATGGATTCAAAAAGAGTCCATATGTTATGAATCTCTACCTCAAAGAAGGGGGGAGATATCAATTATTGTTGTATATGTTGATGATCTAGTCATCACTAGTATTTTAGTGAATATGATTAAATCAACAGAGAAATATCTAAATTGATCATTCAACATGATAGATCTCAGGATTCTACATTATTATCTTAGATTAGAAGTTTGGTAGGGATAAAATCACTTTTTTAATCTCAGATCAAATATTATAGGACAATGCTCAAGAAATTTCACATCATGGATAACAAACCAATTGCCTCACTTATAAATACAAAATTTTATTTGTCTCAAATAGATCCATCACTATAGGTAAATGCAACTCTATATCGACAGTTGATAGGGAGTCTCATTTACTTGACCTACACTAGGCTAGACATCAGCTATGCTATCAGTTATCTCTCTAGGTTCATGCAAGAGCCTAAGATCAGTCGCTAGAAAGTAGCAAAGCAAGTATTGAGGTACGTAAGAGGAACTATAGATTTTGGCCTAGAATACAAGAAGAATGATAACATCTTCTTGATAGGATACTTAGACTTAGATCATGTAGGAAATGTTGATGACATGAAATCCACTTCAGGATTTGTATTCTTTTTGGGATATAGATTGATATTATGGGGGAATAATAAGAAAATTTATGTTTCAAGGTCCTCTACATAATCAAAATATAATACCACAGGAGTATCTATCTATGAAATGATTTGGCTTAGATGTATACTTGAAGGATTTAGATTAACATAGAATCAACCAACAGTTCTTCATGTAGATAATGAAGGAGTAATGAAGCTTGTTCACAATCCAGTATTTCATGAACACATTAAACATATTAAGGTGCATGTTTATTTCATCCATGAAATTTTTTATTATAACAACATCCAGCTTCAATATTGCCTGATAAATGAATAATGTGTAGATGTTTTTATTAAAGCACTTGCATGGGAAAAATTTGAGGCATTAAGAGAATTTATCTCCTATTCACTTGAGACAATGCTAAATTATGGGGGGGGGAATATTGAGGTGATTAATTCACCATTATAAATAAATAAGTATAAATTATTACTTATTTATTTATAATGGTGAATTAGTCACCACAATATTCCCCCCTTAATTCAACATTATCCACAGGTTAGCTTCTGTGGTGTTTTTTATAAGGAGTGTAGAACCATCCTCTAAAATAGTGGTAAAATTTGATCTTGATCCTCTTCTTACACTTTAGCTTCTAGTTTTCCTTCCCAAATCTCTAGATAATGATACAAATCTAAATTTACCAGTTTAGGTAGTGGCCAACTAGCAAATATCTATAGAAAGTCAAGAGTAAGATGTTCAAAGACTTTTTATTGTTATGATGTGATATTGGCATTGGCGATAGAGATAAGACTTGGTGGAAATTGTGCATCCTTTAGAGATGAAAAAAATTACCCATCCAAGAGAACCTAAAACAAGTTTTCACTCAAGGGATTATCTTTGTCTTTATTATTTCCTTGATCAAAGAAGTTTTGACTTGAAGATCTCGATGTTTTATCTTTTTCATGACCAACAAAGTTTGTCTGATCTCCAAGAGAGGTAGAATAGTCGAAGGAGAATTCAAATCCTTGCTTATGATTACCAACTAAGAATCCATATTTGAGGCCCATGTAATTAACAATAGATTCCTCATTTTAAAATTCATTAAGGGGTATAACAAAATCTTGTTGGTCCCAATCAATGAGGTCAGGATGGCAAAGGCAAAGGGGATAATTAGATGTGATGCTCATAATGGAGTTGGATTCAAATAGGTTTATGTTAGCAAGATCATCGCAAGTGTTATAATGGGATGATTCATCACTACTGAGAGTCTCATTGCTAGTTGATTTAGAAGAATCACTATCAAAATACATGAGGTATCCCCAGGCAGTATAAATCTAATACCTTTACTCATGTTAGGATTGTATGCTGATAATAGTTCTAGGATTCCTTGCTCTTGTCTCAAGAGGCCTTTAAATATATAATAAAATTTATACATAATCTAATTATGGATAGGATATTTATGATTCTAAAAAAAATCAACAATGTCATCAAGATATAGCCAGTCTCCTTCAATGAAAGCCTCATGATCTTGATTTGGTGAAGTAGAAGGTATGAATACCATTGATGGTTTTTGTGTATATTTATTATTTTGACAAATCATGTTAGGCTAAATGGATTTTTGAATTTTTGGGTTTTATAAAATACTTAGGAGACTTGGGTAACTTAGCACTGTGAAAGGTATCTTTCAGAGGATACGTGGAAATGCATGCATCTTTAATAGTGATTTATTTTGCAAGTGTTGCAAGAAATGGATCAACCAAAGTGAAATCATGGTCAATTAGGTTGATATAAGTGAAATTGGGTGGTTTAAAAACTATTTATTTATTATTTTTCACCATAAATTCAAAACTAGGGCAATAATTATAATTATGAAATTTAGCCTCTAGGTGTTTACAATATTGGTAGGGCTAAAGATCGATAGGAATGGTGAATTCAATCCTATCATGGGGAAACTTGAGGTATTGGTTTCAAGTGGATGGGATAGCCTATAATTCATATATCTAAGGATGACCAAGAAGTATGCTATAAGTAAAATCAATATCCATAATATGGCACAAAGTATGATGAGATACAGATCCAACAATGATTGGCAAATAGATAGTTTTGAAAGATTACCTTTTTGCATTATCATATGCATTGATCATGATTGTCTTAAGCTATATGTATTTTAAAGTATAACCCAATCATTGTATTAACTTGAGCAACACTATGTTCAACCCTAAACCATTATCTATAAGAACCTGCTTGATCTTATGATTTTCAATAATGACCTCAATATACAAGGGGTTATTATGTCTAGGACCAAGAGTATACATGTGCCTATGATAAAATGTAACTATAGGAAAGGATAAAAATGTCCTACAAGTGTTTGTAATTATTCAAGGTTAATGACCTCAGGAATGATGGACTATTGGAAGAAGTCATTCAAAATAGTTCAATGGAGTTTACAAGTATGCAAAATATCTAAGATATAAATTTATGTAGGGGTTTTACTTAGTTTTTTTGAGATATTATATGGATTTTCAAAAAAATCATGAGAAGGTTTATCCTTAACTAGTGAAATTTTCAATTTTGGATCTGAAGGCATAGTGTTCACATTTGGTCTAGTGTTAGAAGAGGGAAAATGGCCTTGGATGGTAACTTGCAAGCATCTAGTTACGATTGTGTAATCTAGAGTCGGTAAGTATCCATTATAATTAGAAGAAGGAAAAGTGCCTTAGATGGTGACTCACAGGTGTCTAGTTGATTTTTCACAATTCTAATTTGGCAAGGAGTCATTATAATTAGAAGAAGGGGGTTTAGAAATATTAAACCATAAAAAATGAGGTATAATATAATTACTTGAACATGAGGTGACATTACTTAAAGGGGAATGTCAAGTAATTCAAGAAGCATTAGATAGTTCATGAGCTTTGATGATGATGGTGGTAATGTGATTTGAATAATAGATCCCATAGTGCTATTGTAATCATATTGCATGTTATTATAACCCAGGTCATTAGCATGGGTATTATGATCCTAATTATGATGATGATGATTCTATCCTTGTGCTTATTGATGTTGGTTATATATTTGATTTTAATTGTTTTTTATCGGTTACTGATTGTGTTTATGAAATGAGTCTTTATAAATACTCATGTCCTGATTAGTGCTTTACACCACATGTTTTACTTCAATTTCACCACTTTTGATCAAATCCTCATTGAGATGTTTTAATTGAACACATTGGTAAACACCATGTCCAATAACACAATGGAAGTTATAAAACTCATTTGATCGATGACAATCAAGTTTGGGTTGATCTTTAGGGAATGCCCTTTGTATAAGACATAAAATTAGATTAGCTACTATGAGATTTTGGAACATGGCCTCAATAGGCTCTCCTAATTTATTAAATACTCAATATTTATTGAATGAAATTTATGGAGGAGCTCTTTACAAAGTGTTTGATGTATTAGATGGATCTAGTTGCACATTTGGAGCTCGTGGAGCCTACACCATTTGCACATGTCTAGATTCTATCAATCTATTTCCCACCATGTTCTTATTTTTTTTAAAACCTTTAAGTTTTCATTTAAAAATATATTAAATAGGTGATTGGGTCTGATTAGACATTTGAACCTATGAGTAAATCTTTAAATTCCCTTTAGTAATAAGTGACTTCTCAATCTACACACCCTTATCTATGATTTCCTCAAACATGTTTGCATAAGTAAGTTGTAGATTATGGGCCACCTCAGGGAGTAATTTTTGTGCAAATAAATCCACCAACTATTTATCTGGAAACTTATATTGAAAGCATATAGCTAATGTTCTCCATCATTATAGATATGCTACAAATATTTCCCCATCTCATTGTTTTGCTTTGCACAAGTCAACCACGATCAACTAATGTTCAATGTTGTAGGAGAAATGGTTGACAATTTTTTTAGATAAATAATTCCAATTTGATATTGATATTTTAGGTAATTTTAAGAACCATTCCAAAGCTTTCCCAACCAAACTATGTGTAAATAAGCAAAGCATATAAATACTATTATAAGCTACCTCTTGACATAGTACCAAAACGGCTTGGATATGTTCTCAAGGGTCACCATTCAATTTGTAGTTATCAAATTTGGGTGCCTAAAAATGAGGTGGAAAGGGAACTTAGAGAATACTTAATTAAAATATATATGGACATATCTCATCAAACATGTATTTTTTGACTTGGTTTCCTGTCTCCAATCTTGACATGATTTCCTTCAATGAATTCCACTCCTAAATGTTTGGTGCATTTTTAGGTGGAATATAATGTTATTGGGGTGGTATGTTCCCATGTTACATTGTTTTTTTAGGGATATAAACCCTATGATAAATGATTGTGTTCTAATTTATTCCTTGAGTCAATTATGTTGACCATTAATTCCTAGGTGGTTGGTGAAAATTTCTTGGAATTTGCCACTGTTAACTATAAGTATAATGCTGATTTTGAGGAGTCCATAATTGATTCACCAAAGGATGTGTCATTTGGGAGGAACTTGTCAAAGTATTATAAACAATACCCCTAATATGTGTTGAGTTTTTCTTCCCCTGGTTCTATGAAGGGACAAGATCCTCTTAGTGATTAAAGAAAGTATGTTATGTATCTAGTGAAACATATTGTGAGGCATCCCTATGTTTTTTTGTTCGTATAAAGTGTCAAGATATATCTTATATGTAGGCTCAACTAAGGTATGTCGTGTTTTATCTATCACATTATCTTGATATTTAAAAGCTTTCTTATTGATAAAATTTATGGCTAAAGAGTCTATTAAGTCTTTGATAAGTTATTCTGTATACCATTGACTAATCTTCTTGATCTTGGTGTCAAGATCTTGATCATTAGGTACAGAACATGTGAGTGTTTATTATCCCTTTATAGAAGAAGAAATGTTGGTTTTTGCATTGTGAGTGATAGATTGATATTGATATTATTATTCTACCCTAACAAGTGTGTACAATTGTTCCATAGGGAAATATAGTGGTAACCTAGTGCCTGATTCTATCAACCTTAGGAGGAATTCATCTTTGTATTCTAAGGGTTGATGTTCATAATAATATTCTTCAGATCTTATGGTTGTTGGGATATATTCAAACATAATGGAGTTATCATGTTTGTCATAAAAATGCTCTTCCTCATAATTAGGGTCATAAGAGACCCCACTATGAGTATACCTTTGCATCATGCTTAAAATATTATTCTCTATGTTCATTTAAGATGTGAATGTGTTTTAAATTTTTTAAAAAAGGGTGTTTGGATTTATTCAAACAAATGTCAAGGTAAAACAAGACTATAAATAAAGAAGTGGCATAGTACCACATAATTAGAAGAAAGTGGTTATGAATTTACTCAACCTTGGTGGGTTGAAACCATCAAATTAAAAGAGGGTAATATAAATTTGGAACATAAAGTTTAGGTTAACATAACAAACTTAGGTCAAAGATACATCAATACCATAAAATATAGATACAACTACTAAGAGTTGTGACTATAAAATTCTAAGGTCTTTTTTATTAGGAAGATAACAATGTGAACCAAAAATCTCAAAACATGAGTTAACACAAGAACTCCTAAGTATAAAGCTAAAACCAAATGGGTAGCACAATACTGTCACATGGTAATAATATGTAGAATGGTCCAAGAACTTAGAGCATGAGTGAACACAAGATAATCTAAGTCCACAATGAGAATAAAATGATGACGAGTTTAGGTAATGTACTTCAATCTAAATGGTAAATCATAAAAAAGTTACTCAAACTAAGTGTGAAAGGTAAACTTATAGCACATTGGATCAGGACTTAGAAAGGTGAGATTTTAAATTTAAATAAAAAATGAAGGACTTTGATATTTTTCAAAGTGGGAAAATGTTCTAGACTCAAATGGACAATGTAACAATGATATCAAAAAAATATAAACACAATATTCTAAATAATGATTTGAACAAGGCAAAAAGTGATTTTGATTTGGTTAGCGTAAGACCTCTTTCAAATAGAATGGTGTATAACAAAGTGTTTATTTTTTGACATGTTTTGGATTTCACACAAATAATTTTATACACAAAAATACTAATCAAGTAAAGGATAAAATGACAAACACACCTAAGTGTAACGTCCTAAATCCTAAAATTGACAAGGTTGCATAGTACTGCCCAATTTCATCTATATACATGCTCTTGAGAAGATTTTAATTGTTAATCTCAAAATAAAATCACATGAAAAGTAGGGTTTTTTTACCCCTCTTCTCTCAATAGTTTGTATGGTGACATGGAACTTTAGGCTACTCACTCTGCATCAATAGTATGTCCACAACAAGTGGGGTTATTTTAAACTATCAATTTTCATTCATTTCTAGATGATCCCAAGTGTGGCTAACACTAGATATGAAATCACATAATTTAGATCCATGTCAATCAGCTTGTTTTGAAAAAGTATTATCTTTTTCACAACCACTACATCTATTTCTTACTTAGTGTAGTGTAATGTCTAAGTTTCCCCTATAGTCTGAGGCCAATAACCACTAATAGAGCTTGTTTTAATCACCCAAAACAAACAACCCAATGTGTCACCCTTAATTTATATACCCCAACATGGAGTGGGACTTGAAAAAATGATGGGATATTAATTCTCAGGTTAACTCTTCCTTAGATAACCTAAGAGGAGGCTATGAACTCTTGTTCACAAGCCAAAGTGTATAAAAATAAAGATAAGTGAAAAGACTTTATGGTCATTTTAGGATCACCCAAACCATATGGATTTGAGGAGGGACCTAGAAAATTTATTTTAGCTTTGGAAAAGGAACCAAATGCAAATAATGAGCACTTTTGGTCACCCAATTTCCATAAAGGGGATGGGGAAAAACATATATGCAACACTCATTTTGCTAAAAGAACAATCAACTTTAATAAACAAACATAAAAAATAGAACTATTAAGAGTGTTTAGCTAATGTGAGAGTTCTTTTTAAGGTACAAAAATTAAGTATGAATTAATTTTTCCTTTTCTTGTTATTGAAATGAAGACTAAGTGACTTAAATCTTGCAAAGAAGCTATTAGAAGTCTAAAATCAAGGTGTGAATTGTTAGGTAAAATTTTAATCTTATTGTTTTAAGTCTCTATTTTATTATGTAGGTCAATCTCACTATTCCATAATGTGTTCCTTTAATTCCACAAGGTGATCCCACTAAAAGATAGAATAAAAGAAACATTGGTTTTTGATCTCATTATTTGATAGGGTGATATCACTGATTAGCAGGGTGATCCCACTAAAGTACAAGGCATTCCCATCTATATGATAAATATTGATTAAAATAAAATAATGGTCACCTATCAATTTATGGTCTAGATGATCTCACAATTTCATAGGTTGATCTTGCCAATATGCATATCAAATTCATTGATACGTAGTGCATTCTTGCCATTCCACAGAGTGATCCCACCATTTCACAATGCAATATTACCAATATTTAGTGCAATCTCACTGATCTTGTAAAACGTATAGGTAGACATAAAATAAATAAAACCATTCCCACCATTCATGGATGCATTCCCATCATTTCATAGATTGATATCATTGATGTTTAGGTTGATCCTGCTGACTTCTAGAGTGATCTTATCATTTCATAGGTTGATCCCACCATTTGTCTCAAAAGTTGTAGAAATGTAAAATGAGATACAAAGAAGTGAAAAATAGCCTCTAAAGAGGGTTTGAATGCAAAATTAGAAGGTATTAATATTTGTGTAAGGTGTAGGTCTCACCATGTGTGCTAAAATGTAGAGTAGGATTACAAGATGCATTAGTCCATGAGTTAATTAAAAAAATCTCTATAAGAAAGCATATAGACACTAAAACATCAAGTCCACTCCCTCATGGGGTGTTGCTAATGAATTCTAAGAGATATTTAAAGAAGGAATAATACCAAACCTTCCAAATAATGTCCCTCTTTATAAGAGTGGCCAAGAAGCATGTTTTTACTTGAATTTGGTGCTTCAAGTCTATGTCAATGATGAGTAGCAAGCTCCTTTGTCATTTCTTATTAGACCAATGGCTTGGGTTCATGAGTTTGATCAATTTTTGCAAATAGGTGAGCCTTTTCTATAGAAATTTTTGCATAATAAGTTTATATAATTGATGCTTCTTTAATCAATGGTGAGGCCATGTATTTATAGTTTTCTAAAAATGTTCAAAATCAACCATGATCATTTATCTTGAGATCAAGATGTGTGGCCATGAACTAATTCAATTTAGAGGGATAAGCCTTAAATAATCCCATTAGTATTTAGAAGAATGGGGAATTGATGAGGCATGGGAGGTCTTAATCTTGATATTTTTTCCACTAATGGCTTATTGATGCCACACCATTGATGATATCATGAGATGATGTATATTTGAGGAATGAATTTCCAATAAATAGATTTTGAATAACTTCCATGGATTTTTCACTTAGCATCTTGATTTGATTTAATTTATCTAAGTGACTGATTAATTTTTTGTAGTTCTTTGGAAATTTGTCACATGATTAATCAACATGGTAAAAAATGTCATTTTACTAAGTCATAATTTGACTTGAGTATGATTAGAAGAAGGTGTTAGTTGTATACAAAATAATACCCCAGTTAGGGCATTATAGATGGTAAATAACATGTGCATATAATGTGTGTTATCAAACTAGAATAATTAAGTGGTCCAGATCATCATTTTACGTGGTCATAATTTTATTCAAAGTGATTTTATAAAATTAAATAATCACATAAAATTCATTACCCCATTCAAAGATATATTAGCCTAAATCAACACATGCACATGACAAGTTCGAACCATTTAGTGCATTTTAGTGATTTTGGTTTGCACTGTCATAGAAAATTTCTTAGATTAACAATTTTAGCATGATAGTGATATAAATTATATGCCTACAATTCCTACAAAATAATTTTACTATAAAATCATAAAATGGGCATGCAAGGGAAGGATTACTTATTCTTGTTTGACATCATCAATTCTTTTTAAATACAAGTGTATAAATAATTTTTGGATCACACTTTATGAAACATCATTAGGATGAGAATAAAATGATTTATGAATGGTAAACTTAGGTCTGTTTAAAAATTTTCAAGATTAGACAAATAATATTTAAATATTTAGATAAGAATAAATTAACATGATTAAAAAATATATTTAGTTTTACTTTTCTTATTGGTATTTTAACCATAAAAAATAATCTTATATCATAGTAATGTATACTCATGTTAAATATTGTATTGTCATTTATAATATTATACCTAAGTTTATAATTCATCAATCATTCAATTCTAATGATAGTTCATAGATTTGACCCAAAACGTTGATCCAAAAGTATTCACATAATTATACCTAGAAGCACTCACTACACATGACATGCACTGTGAAAATACTATTATTCTTATCGTCAATCCCATTAAACTTATTTTTTATGAAAATACTATTATTCTTATCATCATTTCCATTATGATGCTTTTTTGGATTATCCCCCACATTGTCAATACCACATTAAACCCTTCTAGCACATATATTAGCCCTCATCAACACTATATAAAAAATTAAATAAAAGTAAATGTATGACCTCACTCACATCAATTTACCTTGAAACCCATAGGGTAATTAGAGCATATACATTCCCTCAAAATAACAAAAAATAAATAAATAGAGAAGAGAATATTCTACATGGACTTGAACATGTGAAAATTTATTAAATTCCACAATCCATAGCCTCACATGGATTTTAGAGAATAGTTTTGCAGAAGTTGTTACAACCTTGTACATCAAATTTATTTCCTTGCACAAAATAAAAAAATAAAATTATGGATTCATTCAAATTTTAATACAATTATAAAATAACCCTAGTGATGGATATGGGTTTTACCTTACAGGAATCTATTATTGAACCTAAATAACCCTACTGATGGATATGGGTTTTCATATTAGAGGAATTTATTGTTGAAATCAATAATTTTTAGAGCACTCAAAAAAATAAATAAAATTTAGAATGAAGGAACATATTATCAAGTATTTCATTTATGTTCAAGTTTTTATTTTTTAATTTTTTTGAAAAGACAATGCCATTGATTGCACTATTGAAATATATAACATCAAAAATTAAACACCTAGGATCATGGAAGGAATTTATGATGTGGGAAAGAAAATCACAAAATTTTATTTTAGAAACTGAGAATTTGAAGCAATAAATTGCTAAACAACAATGACATCATAGACAAATGGAAATGTATTTTTTAACAATACAAACAAAGTGAGACAATTTTAAATAAGAGGTGGAATAGTAAAAATCAACACTACAAGACTACATATAGAGAAAAAAGGGTATAGACAATGCAAATTTAGAAGCACAATATTTAAGACATATGACTAAAGAGTTTTAGGATGGGATAAAACTTCATAAGGAATCTAATTCCAATTTGAGATTATAACTCATCAAAATTCAAGAAAAAAATATAGAGTTGGTTTTTGTTCTATAAGATCTATAGGAAATAGTAGAAAAACAAAATGTAGAGTTAAAAAATATTTTGAAATCAAGAAAAATGGATCATGATGTGGATATCTAAGAATAAGAGGCTAAAGAGATGAGATAATATGTAAAACTGGGCACCAAATTCTATGATGTTCTAGCTGAAAGAGAAAATCTCAAGATAGAGGTTGAAAAATTGAGATCATATGTTGAACATAGGATATATAATGTCAAAATGATAGAACCAAATCTTAGACATGTTGTTCTATAAATATAGGAATATATAAAAAGGAATGAGCTGAGTAAAAATATCAGTTTGAATGTATAAAGTGTATAGGTATAAAGTAAATAATTTTCACCTACATCTGATGAGATTAATAAAATGTTGATTTACCAAGGTAATGAGACACATGAAAATATTTAAAATTGTGAATGGATTCAAATGCTATCACATCAAAAATAAGATATTAGGACATTAAAGGAAAAAATATCTTGTTTTGTAAGTAAACATTCTTTGATAGAAGTCACATAATTAACAGATAAATCACAATAGGATTTGCATAAGTAATTAGAGACTTTTAAATGAGATATGAATGAGCTTGAGAGGGATTGTAAGGAACTAATAGATGATAATCTTGTTATTATTTACAACTTGAACAAATTTAATAAGAATCTAGAGTCAAAAATGTATGCATCGCTGAGTTAGAAGAGAAACTAAGAGTATATTCATTTGGTTCTACTTTACCTTGTGATCTCATCTTTCAAATAAGGTAGTGATTAGGAAATTCTAAGATTATAGGACCAAGAAAAATAACTAAGTCAAACGATCTAAGGAGTTTACAAAGACTTTGTAGGAAGACGCCAATTAACAAACAAAGCCACTCAAGGATGTTGCATCACAAGAATAAATCAAAGTCCTCTAGTAAAATAAATTGGGTAGAGGCACTAAAAAATTCCCAAGGATAATTTGGGATCCTAGCATTGAAGATATGTTTAGCTAAATTATAGTGTTGAATCTATAATTGATTGAGGGCAAGTAATTATAGGAAGGGTGAACTGCCATGTTCCCTTTTTGGAATTAACTGATCGAAAGACCCATGGCCTATTACTTATTTCCTATAGGATAAGGAATAAAATTAAGGAAATAATTTTAAAATAATAATACTGTAAGTTTTCCTAAATCACTTTTATATAATGAAATAAAGCTTCTTTAACTACACTTTGGATTTGAAAGTAAATGGGAGTTCAATAACTTACATTTTCCTTAGTAATAGGGGTTTTAATGAGCACATTACCCCTTAATTTTGTAACTCTTTCTAATTCCACTATGTAATTCAATTTATCAAATTTAATTGTATTTAAGATAAAAATGACATCTAAAGAGAAAGAATTGTCCTATAATTTTTATTTAGAAAGAAAGAAATGATATTAATGCTTCTATATGCAAGTCCATAGTAACTTTCCCATATATCAAGAGATTTAGCCATAACTTATCACATAAGTAGAATTTAATAATCATTTACAAAAATAAAAAAATATACTTGAATATAAAATGTTAGGGAACACTCATAAAACTTTTAAATAAGTTGAATTGAAGGTAAACAAAATTATTTCCTTGAATATGGAAATTCCTAAAAATTAGTTTACTCTAAAATCATAAAATGGGCATGAAAGGGAAGTATTACTTACTCTTGTTTGACATCATCAATTATTTTTAGATATACTTGTCTAAATAATTTTAGATCAATAATGTGGATCACACTTTGTGAACAATCATTAGGATAAGAATGGAATAATTGATGAATGGTAAACTTAGGTCTATTTTAAAGTTTTCAAGATTAGACAAGGATGATATAAGTATTTATAGAAGTATAAATTAATATTATATAAAAATAATATTTAATTTTACTTTTATTATTGGTATTTAATCATAAATAAAATTTTCTATCATATTAATTTATGTTTATCTTCAATGTTATATTGTCCTTTTTCTAATATTAGATTTTTTAAATAGGCCTAAGTTTGCAATTCATAAATCATTATATTATAATGATGGTTCCCAAAGTGTGACCCAAAACATTGATCCAAAATTATTCACATAATTATACCCAAAAACACTCACTACACATGACATGCACTGTGAAAATACTATTATTTTTATCATCAGTCCCAATAAACTAGTTTGTTATAGAAATACTATTATTCTTATCATCAGTTCCATGATGATTTTTTGTTGGATGAGCCCCCATGTTGTTAATACTACATTAAACCATTCTAGCATATGTATTAGCCCTTGCCAACACTCTATAACAAATTAAATAAATGTAAATGTATGACCCCACTCACATCAATTTCCTTTGAAACCCATAGGGTACTCAGAGCATATAAATTACCTCATAGTAACAAAAAAATTAAAAGGAGAATATAATATTCTACATGGACTTAAACATGTGAAAATTTATTAAATTTCACAATCCATAGCCTCATATGGGTTTCAGAGAGCACTTTTGCCAAGAGCTATAACAACATTCTACACCAAATTCATATCCCTACACCAAAATAACAAAATAAAATTGTAGATTCATGTAAATTTTAATACAATTAGAAAATAACCCTAGTGATGGATATGGATTTTCACCTTAGAGGAATCTATTATTGAACCTAAAGAACCCTAGGGATGGATATGGGTTTTCATATTAGAGGAATTTATTGTTCAACTCAATAATTTTTTAGAGCACTCAAAAAAATAAATAAAATTTAGAATCGAGGATTATATTATCAATAATTTCATTTATGTTCAAGTTTTTTATTTTATATTTTTTCAAAGATAATACCATTAAATGTACTATTGAAATATACAACATCATAAATTAAATGCCCAGGATAGTGGAAGGAATTTATGATGTGGGAAAGAAAAACACAAAACTTTATTTTAGAAACCAAGATTTTGAAGCAACAACTTGCTAAACAACAATGACAACATAGAGATATCAAAATGCAATTTTTAACAATGTAAACAGAGTGAGATAGTTTTAAATAAGAGATTGAACAATTGAAATAAGTACTATAGGAATACATAGAGAGTGAAAAGGGTGAAAAAAATGCAAATTTTGAAGCACAATATTCAAGGCATATGATTAAAGATTTTGTGGATGAGATAAAACTTCATAAGGAATCTAATTCTAATTTGAGCTTACAACTCAACAAAATTCAACAAACAAATATAGAGTTGGTTTTTGCTCTACAGGATCTAGAGGAACAATAGAACAATAAAATGTAGAGATATAAAAGTTGTTATAAGTAAGGGAAAGAAACTATGATGTGGATATTTGAGAACAAGAGGCTGAAGAGATGAGGAAATATGCAAAATTGGGTGCCAAACTCTCCAATGTTGTGGTTGAAAGAGACAATACCAAGATAGAGGTTGAAAAATTGAGATCAAATGTTGAACATAGGATATATAATGTCCAAATGATAGAACCATATGCCACACATGTTGTTCCAAAAATGCAGGAAGATATAAAAAGAAAGGAATTGAGTAAAAATATCAGTTTGAATGTATAAAATGCATATGTATCAAGTCAAAAAATTTCATCTACATCTCATGAGATTAATAAAATACTAATTTACCGAGGTAATGAGACACATGAGAATATTTTAAATGATTAATGGATGCAAATGTTATCATATCAAAAATAATAGATCAAGACATTGAAGAAAAAAGTCTTAGATTTTACAAGTAAACATTCTTTTATAGAAGTCAAATAATTAATAGGTGAATCACAATAAGATTTGCATCAGTATCTGGAGACTTTGAAATGAGATATGGATGATCTTAAGAGGGATTTTAAAGAATTGACAAATGAGAATGTTGAGATTATTTACAACTTAAATAAATTAAATAAGAATATGGAGTCAAAAAAATGTATACATCACTGAGTTAGAAGAGAATCTAAGAGTATATTCATTTGGTTTTTCTTTACCTGACGATCTCATCTTTTACATAAGATATTGACTAGGTAAGTCTGAGGTTATAAGAACAAGACAAACAACAAAGTCAGAATGATTTGAGGAGTCTATAAATAATTTGTAGGCGAATGCTAATAAAAAAACAAATCCATTCAAGGATGCTGCATCACAAGAATAAATTGAAGTCCTATAGTCAAGGAAATTAGTAGAGGGACTAGCAAACTCCTAAGGATAACTTGGGATCCTAACATTGAAGGGATGTGTAACCAAGTTTAGTGTTGAATCTACAATTGCTTGAGGGAAAGAAATTATAAGAAGGGCAAATTATCACGTTCCCTTTTTAGAATTAATTGATTAGAATACCCATGGCCTATTCTTTTTTTCATTTAAGTTGAGGGATAAAGTTAGGGAATAATTTAATAATAATACTTTAAGTTGTCTTAAGTCACTTTTATTTTATAACATAGAAAGGAAACTTATGTATTATTATTATTATTATTATTATTATTATTATTATTATTATTATTATTATTATTATTATTATTATTATTATTATTATTATTATTATTATTCTCAAAAATTAATTATTATTATGTGGATGAAAAGTAATGTTTTATTAAAAGTAGTTTTAAATACTTTTAGGTAAATTGGAAAATGGAAAGTTATAAAAAGGAGAAACTAGGATCAAAAGTGTCATTATTAACTATTCATCTTTGAAAACAACACCTTATTCTATAGTTTGATTTTTGTGTTCAAATCTTTTCATTTGAGGATGGAAACCCTCTAATATACAGGTTTGGAGGAAGAAAAACACTATAACACATTAAGGTGATTACATGATGATTCATGAATCATAATTGTGCTTAAAAATTAAGATTAAAATAAAATTTTAGTGTGGCTAAAGATTGATATAAGATTTTAGTAATTTTTAAGGGTTTAAAGTATTTACAGACTATTACATAGAGCTTTTTCTAGCCACTACCCTATTACATTGGGACTTGTACCCTATTGGTTGCTACGTTGGAGGTTTACCTTCTACAATCTATTATGTGAGGCTTAATTCATAAATTAGGCTACTGTATGGGGTTCTAGACATCATTTAATGCCATCATAGTACCCTAAAACTCAATGCCATCCTTCCTTTGAGCCCTATGATTTATTTTGCTAGACTATTATACCTTGCCCTTAGTGAATAGATGGTGTGCTAAGGTTGTTGAAACTATGCACAGTGATTTCATTAGGAATTTGATAAGTAAAGGTTTGTTGTTATGAATTTACTACTCTATTAATATGTATTATTTAGAGTTAAAAGTGTAGATGACACATTAAATAAAATATTATAGTTGGGTTGTTATCAGATTTGAAATTTCCATATTGGATGTGAGATTTATTGTCTTACTTATTTATCACTAGTATTTTATATGATTTCATCGCAATATAATAAGGATTTCAATGAAATTTCAAGTGAGTTTTCAATATCAATATTGCATGTGGATTGTTTGAATATTTGATTGATATTAAATATTAGAAAGGATTCACGATAAATTTTAGAGTATATAAAATATCCAAAAAATAATAATACAAAAAATCAACATAAAAGAATGGATAGATTAAATTAGATTTATTATAATTTAATTTTAATTTATATGTTAATGTCCATTATATGTAAAATTTGACCCATGTGATTGCAAAATATATAATATAGAAAAGAAAAGGAGATAAAAATGTCAAAAAGAAAATAAGGAAATGGGAAGAGAGAAACACCTCCATGGGAAAACATAAAAGTAGATTAAACTTGAAATGAGGAAGACTAACTAGAAAGCACCAAACTTGCAAAATAAAGAATACTGTAGAAGATTAAAAACTTGGAGGGCTCCATTAATAAGATGAAACTTGTTTATCTGGTGAAACACTTAAAATAATAAAAGTTGTAAATAAGTGTGTGATGGATGTGAGGTCATTTGAATTATTATTTCTATGAAATCAAGAAGATATGCTATATAAGATTTAGATCAGGTCATGGGGCTTCTTCCTACTAGTGGTGTGAAATGAATAGAATTAGAAAGCAATTAATGTAGTTTAGGTTCTTTTGAATAACTTGTATTTAGAAATACATTTTCAAAATCTAGATATCTCCTATAGGAATAGGGTTAAGCATCTACGGTATTCATAATACATGAATGTCAAGAGAGTGCCAAGTGAATTTTTGTATAGACAAAAGAATCATCCTCTTATCTAGTAATAAAGCATGCATCTAAAAATAAAATGGTCATTGTTATCCATATTTAATGAGTGTAATTGAAAAATATGTAACTCCCAAAGGATATTGGGATAGTGGGTGTGAATGTAGCATGGATGGGAGGAAACTTTCCATGTTCGAAATATTTGTAAGGATTAACCAAGACAAATTTGGTGGGATGCATGAATATATTGAGTGGGAAAATAGAAAGCTAC
This sequence comes from Torreya grandis, assembly GCA_037957365.1. Classification (NCBI taxonomy): domain Eukaryota; kingdom Viridiplantae; phylum Streptophyta; class Pinopsida; order Cupressales; family Taxaceae; genus Torreya; species Torreya grandis. The sequence goes on from JARHVA010000069.1 coordinate 2,495,901, forward strand.
CTTGGTGGCCTCAAATCTCTAGAGAGTTTTTTCATAGGCCCAGGCCAGGGGAATCACCAATACAATTGTAATATATCTATATGAATCAATTAAGATACTTATTATAAAATTGACCCATGTGGGTCATGAAGCTTTGTGTAATTAAAATCCACAAACTAATGTGTCGATGTGGGCATTTTTTTGGGTAGACCACCTCTTCATTGAGCAATTTATACTAGCTAATCCACCCATATATTCAAATTGGGTTCATGCTGAAGTGGATGTAAGGAATGGTGAGGAAGAGAATTTATTTGATTTATGTAGAGTTAAGAATAAAGCTAGCTACTATGCAAGATATATTATTTATTTTGGTTTTATTAAAACATGAGTGAATTAATTTACTTAAAGAATCACCACATCACTATCTATGATATGGACCACAACACCATCACTCACTTCACTATATTATTAATGATAGGACTTCTAGGGGTGTTTTAACTAAATACAAATTATTATTTGGATTGCCTTTTATTTGTTGTTTAAAAGACAAATAAAAATATTTTTTAATGAAATAAACTTAAATTAAATGTTTTTGAATGAAATAAACTTAAATTCCAACGCTGTTGTCCTATGCAATGAAATTTATACAATGAAATAAATCCTCTTGAACTACACTTTAGATTTGAAAGGAAATGGGAGTTTAATAAATTACAATTTCCTTATTAACAGGGGTTTTAGCAAACATAACACCCCTTAATTTTTTAACTCTTGCCAATTCCACCATGCAATTTAATTTATCAAATTTAATAGTCATTAAGATAAAAATGACAACATCCAAAGAGAAAGAATTGTACTATAATATTTATTATGAAATAAACAAATCATAAGAAATAATTCATATTAATGATTTTAGATGAAATTCCATAGTGACTTTCCCATATATGAAGACATGTATCCATAACTTATCACATAAAGAGAATTTACTAATCATATAAAAATAAGAAATTACACTTGAATATAAAAGGTTAGGGAACACTCATAAAACCTTTAGATAGATGAATTTAAGGTAAATAAAATTATTTCCTTGAATATGGAAATTCATAAAAAATAAGTTTACTCTAAAAGTATAAAATGGGCACACAAGGGAATGATTAATTACTCTTGTTTGACATCATTACTTATTTTTTAATACAACTATGTAAATAATTTTGGATCACATGAGAATAGAATGATTGATGAATGGAAAATTTAGTTCTATTTAAAATCTATCAATATTAGAGAAGGATGATACAAATATTTAGATAAGTATAAATTAATACGATAAAAAATTAATATTTAATATTACTTTTTTTATTGGTATTTTAATCATAAATATTAATTTTCTATCATATTAATTTATACTTATCTTATATTTTGTACTGACCATTTCTAAAATTGGCAAATTTTAAATAGAACTAAGTTTATAATTCATAAATCATTATATTCTGATGATGGTTCATAAATTGTAACCTGGAACATTGATCCAAAAGTATTCATAGAATTATACCCATAATCACTCACTACACTTGACATACATGTTAGAATTGTCTAATAATGAGATGCCCAAGATCAAATACAGGAAGACCAAACACATAACTTTGTTGTAATGATTGAAATCATAAAAGTGTAGATTAAAGATAGCAATAGATTGTATTAGTGAAGAAGGTTACTATACAAATCTTAAAATAGCCTGTTGGCACACACCCAAACTCAAAGGCTTAATGGGCTCCCTGAAACAACAATAAATGGCCTAGAAGCTAAAAAACCTATTGAAATCTACACTAGACAAACTAATATAATTCAATACTCCACACAATCCACTTTGAATCCACATGAATGCCTTAGAGGGTAGTGTAGACACCGAAATCATGTCGACTCCCCTGGTCATGCCCTGTCTTATTCTTCTTCGCCTATTTAACCCTTGTCGATCACTTTTTCCATTAGCCTTGACCCTAGCAGCATGTAAAAATGAGCACAGAGCTAAAGCTAGACTCTATCCCCATTGTACATCTGCCGACGACGGTCGTTACTCGACCGATGTCGTCGACGTTGGTCACTTATCAGTCGACGTCAGCAATCCTACCGACATCGGTCACCTTACCGTTATCCATTATCAGTTATCATTCGGTTCCCAATCGGTTTCCTGAACAGTTATCGAACCGTCTCTCGAACCGCCCCTTGCCTTCATCAGCATCCGCCAATCAATCAATCAATCAATCGACTCCCGAACCCGAACATTCACAAAACTCTGGCGATCAATCAACTCCAACATTCAACCAATCTGCATTCGCTTCGATCAGCTTACGGCAACGCTTCAACAACTTCAATCATGGCTTTTATCATGTCTTCTGGCAGGTAAGTATTTACTCTATTTGTTTTATTTCTTTCTGGTTATTATTTGTTTGTTGTTTCTATTTCTATCACCTCGGATCTTTAGACCATAGCCCTGAACCCTTAGTCCCTTCTTTACATCCCTGTCCACTATCCGAATCCATAACTCTGCCCAAACTCAACTAAAACCCCCAGACCCTATCCAAACTCGACATTACCTTGATTAGACCTTGTTCAGACCTTGTCCAGACCCTGTCCCGACCCTGTTCAGACCCTGTCCCGACCTTGACCAGATCCTATCTCGACTCTACCAGACCTTCTGCAACTCGTCCAGACTCTGTCCAGAACTTGCCCCGACCGACGCCAGTCACTACCCCTACCGACGCCGGCACTTTAACCGACGTCGGCACTTTAACCGACGTCGGCACTTTCCTTAACCGACGCCGGCACCACAGAGATCGACATCGGCGACTGCACAGAACATTTTACTTCATTATCAGGTACGCATTTTATTTTTTGTCCTTTATTTCTGTCATTTTATCTTCCATTTTATCTACTTTAGTCTAATATTTTGCTTTTTTATCAGTGGGTTGACATCCTTCTAGGAAGTCTTCGTACTTCCAGGATCGGGCGTTCGCCTGATAGCCCACCATATCTTTGACTAACATTTTTCCGTGTTTTAGTCTCTTTTCTTCGCAGGTGTCATTCCTCCACAGCCAAAGAGGAGAATCTTCCAACGTCTGATTTTGGTGCGCACGACTTTATCAGGTATCTTCTAGCCTTGACCATTTCTTTTAGTTTCTTATTTCTTCTTTGAATGTAGAAAGCAATTTTGCATAGAAACATTCTGGCACGCCCGGTGGGACCCTAGGGCCTTCCTTGGGTTCTTTCTTTCTTTCATTCATATAGGTGTATTAGGTTTCTTCCTTTTCGCCTCCTTTCGTCTCTTCTTAAACGACATCATAAGCAGGACTAAAACGAACTTTTCTTTTCTTTCTTACACTTCTAGACTAGCTAAAACTCATATTCTTCGACTCTTTCTCCATTCGTCTTCATACGAACAAACATTTCGACTTGGGCATTAAAACACTTTGCATTCATTTCTATTTTTCTGCATCTCTTAGATCACACATAGTAATTAAACCGCATATTGAATTAATCTAGATCACTTGATGTTACACGACCAAACCACCTGCACAAAACAAACATTTTAACTTACCTGAGACAAGGCCCGACTGGGATTTCATCCCCCAGTGGATACCTTACCCGTCCCGGTGATCTTACTTGGATTTCATCACGAAGGGGAAAGCCAACTCTGTTCTCTGGCAGAGTCTAAACTATAGTGGAAGTATATTTTGGCTAAGCGAAACCAGCTAACCACTGGAATCGTGAAGTGAGGGGAGCTTTCTTCTTAGCACCAGGCCTGTACGGAAGCTAACATAGACTTCTTGAGCACCATAACAAAACTTGAAACCATCCATAGACTCCTTCTAGGATCTGACTCAAAAGCCAATCTTCCTCTACACACATTCTAAGGCATAAGCCACTATAATCCTAATAATTTACTTCTAGGGTTTTAGGATCTGCTTGTGTCTTCATCTTTTTTAGTTCTTATCTTCTTATTTGAGCTTGTGAGGACGTTCTTCCTTGCCTTGAATGGTTCTGACTCGTAGCCAAGCCAAGGCTCTAGTCGATCACGCGAGGCATCATCCTCTTCCGTCTACCCCACCTACAACCAACCCTATAATGGAGTTCAACTCAGAAACTGAAAGAACTCCTACCAGACCATCTCCGACCCAAATGCCTATTATCCCAAAAGGGAACCAAGATTTCACACGATTCTTGGACCTCAATACCGCAGCCTTGTAACACTATCTCGTGAATAGCCGAACGCGAGACCCCTTTGGCAATCCAATTTACGGAATGCCGACTTCTCTCCTCGAGACTGCGGTCATATCAACGTCGTCCATAGTCCAACCCTTAGATACCCAGGCTATTGCCTCAACCAATGACCAACCTTTTACCAACCATCTAAGTGTGGCCTCTCCTTCCATCGTTGGGCCCGCTTTCACCGGGGTTTCGGCCCCCTATCAATCTCAGCCCACTCAACCACTTTCTACCCCCTTTCAAAACTTGGTCGTCTCTATTCCGCCTACCCTTACTCCTATCAACACTAGGGTGGCTACCTATCCATTAGCCCATGTTACCCCTAACCAACCTCCCATGACAACATCAAACCTAGCCATGCCTTCTATCCAACCATCTTTAGTCACTTCTTCTATCCCTACGACTAGTCATCTGTACGTTGTGCCCTTATTGGTACAACCGACTACGTCGTATACCTCTTCCAACCTCTTTCAAGCGCCTTACAATCTAGGAGGCGTTCCACCCGCCAATCCATCAGTAGATATTATCAAGATGCTGATGGATAAAATGTCCAACCTAGAGACCTCTGTTTCTGGCTCACGTAACACTCTCTCGTATGAACAAATCTACAACGAGCCCATCCATCCTTCTGTCCCCATCAGACCATATCCCAGCCAGTGGGAACTTCCTAAGTTTTCTCATTTCCAAAGCAAGGAAGACCCACAACAACACTTACGGGCATTTAGACACGCCTGTTACCTTATCGCCCACGATGATGCGTTGCTCTTACGCATGTTTCCCATGTCTCTCTTGGGTGCTGCACTTAACTGGTACAGCTCTCTTCCTAGCCATTCCATCTTCACATTCACTCAGTTGGCCCAGCTCTTCCTGGATCATTTCTCCATCAATATCACCAAGAAGGTCTCCATCACAGACCTCTATTCTATTCGCCAGTTCGAGGATGAATCCATTGCTGATTTCGTCGCTCGATGGAGGGGCCTTATCAATCAAATTTCATTTTCCTTACCCCAGCCTGAGCTTATTGAACTTTTCTCTCAAGCCTGCGCTAAACATATTTCTTCTACCTTGAGGGTTCAGACCTTTCGCACTTTTGACGAAGCCTTCACGATGGCTCGTAAACTTGAGTTACGTGTCGTCGAGGAGAATAAAGTCATGTTGCGGAGTAAGAATCCTAACTCCAAAACCAATGACCCCTCTTCTAAGCCTTCCTCATCCAATCCTAAATCTAAAGCTTCAGCAAATGCTGTGGTTGTTAGATCTTCATCCTCTTCACCTTCAACTAATCAACCTAAACCATCCACAACTATGAGTGCCACTCGCCAATTTCAACAGAGATACATACAGCGACAGTTTACTCCACTTGGAGAATCATACGCGTCTGTGTTGGAAAAACTCGTCAAACAAGGGGCCATCAATCTCCCTCAGATCTGACCACCACCACAATTTGATCCCTCGCGCGCTATCCCTGCGTGGTATAGGGAAGATGACTTCTGTAACTACCACCGTGTTAAAGGTCATGACACGGGCAACTATAAAACCCTTAAAAAAAAATCTAAGACATGTTGGAAAAGGGTGACCTCATCCTCGACAATCCTAATGCCCCTCCTAATCAGAGTATCAATATCTTCAAACAACCGTTCCCTAATCATCCACCAACCCAAAACAACATCCAGACCTTGACTGACAATACCCATGAACATAATATTCGAATAGTCAATACGGTCTCGCCCCTCATTCCTAACCAACCTCAAGAGGTGAATTCATCCATTAGTCCATCACATGTGGACGAACCTCTTTCTCCGGTTAGTTCTCCCTCAACTTCTCTCATTTTGGAGGATGCCTCGACCTTACCAGTACCGCCAGTTTCACCATCTTCCTTCTTGCTGCCCATGGAGGACCCAACCTTTCCTACTCCTCGACCGCAAGTGGAGGGCACTATCATCCCTGCCCTTTACCCGCTTGAGGAGCTTCATTCTCCAATTTCTTCTCCACCCAGGGAAGAACCTATTTCTCCTTCATCTCCAACCAAACATGAACCTGTCACAACTTCACCATGCTTTGGGGCTGAAACTACCATACCTTCAGTCCCACAACCGTCAGCATCTTCTCAAGAGCCTAAACTTCATCCTGCACCTTCTCAGCCATTTTCCCGGCTAGTGGAGAGATTCAAACTTCTCCCTTCTAGGAAAGTGGAACATCAGGGATTGTGGGACCATCTCACAGCTCTTCAACAAGCTCGGGCCCTCTCATCTCATGCTGCTAATCCTCCCATGGCAGAACCTCCTAAGACTATCAACAAAAATCAGATTTCCGCCTCTAGACCATCTACATCTCCATCAACCTCATCAAAACCAAAACCCTCATCTACTCCGTCTAAACCTATCAAGTCGCTTGGCGTTCGCCCCATCTCCAACCTCACTCATCCACAAGTGAAGGTGGACTTAAACCAGACTTCAACCAATAGTAGTCTTCAATCCAAATCACAAAAGACTGCCAAACCACAGAGGCGAACGCCTCCTCTTCTATCACCATTGCCCTCCATTTTGGGCCCGCATCCTTCAACCTTAACCAGAATCCTTCCCACTTCAACCTCTAATCAAAACTGGTTGCCTCCTTTACTTCCTTTACCTACCACTAGCCTACCCTCTCCCAAAAGGGCGGTACCTCTCATAAAGAGTGTACCGTCTCCGCCTGTCATCGCACCATCAACCCAGAAGGTGGTACGAAAACCTCCTCCAACTTCGCCCAAGCAAAAGTCACCGACATCGCATACATCGATGAGCACGGATCCTTTAGTGGGCTCATACTCTTTAATCTTGCAATGACTTTTACAAACTTCTAGCATAACTCTTCCACCCATCAAGCCTTTCCAACCTCTCGGGTCTAAACCCTCCTGGTTTGACGACACGAAGATTTGTTTATATCATCGTACACCAGGACACGACACCGAGACTTGCTGTGCCCTCAAGGCTATCATTTGCCATTACCTGGAGAAAGACACTCTTCTCTTTGAGGATACTTTCGACCGACCCCTGACTCCTCATAACCCTTCAACCTCATCAAGCCCATCCACATCTCATCAACCGGTTACAACTCCTTCATCACCTTCACCTCCCATCTTTGAAATTAATGCCATTCACATCACCACTAGGTCACAAAAGGACAAGGCAAAAAAAAAAGCCACCATTCCTTGGACCTACCCTTTTGTCAATCCACCTCAACCACCTAAGCCTAAGATTTCTATCCTTGGCGCGCCTCAACCCTCCTCTTCTTCTTCTTCTTCTGGACCAATCCACGACTCCATGTTGAAACAGCTTCACCAGACGCTTGTGAAGATGTCCCTCTACGATCTCATCCAAACCTCGCCCCAACATCGTCAGGCCCTCATCCAAGCCCTGCAGGCAGCGGAGGTCCAACCCAAGGACCCCCAACCACTTGCTACCCTTGTCCACTCCTTAGCCCCTGTTGCCTCCATCACATTCAGCGATTCTGAGATTCCTACATCCAACACGGAAGATCAGGACGCTGCCCTCTTCATCACTGCCTATATCGATCAGACACGCATTAAACGCATTATGATTGACGGGGGCGCTAGCATCAACATCATCTCCACTCATGCCTTTGATCAGTTGGCTCTTCCCAAGAATTGCGTCTCCAAAACTGACACGATCTTGCATTCTTTCAATGACACTACAGCCACGACCATTGGCACAGTCGTTCTTCATATTTGCATTGTCCATGCACAGTCTCGGAGCTCTTCTACATCATCGAAGGAGAGTTTCAATACAACATCTTGCTGGGCCGACCCTGGATCTGTGCCATGGCATGTGTCCCCTCCAACCTGCACCGTTGTGTGAAATTTGAGCATGACGGACAAGTCCACACCATTCCTGCTGACCCTTTGACCTTCAAAACATGCAACACCACCTACCATCCAAATGATGTCCTTATCCCTATCAAGTCGTTAACCCCGGCACTGCCTCCATCCACAGAAACTTTGACCAGTTCGCAATAGGCGGTCGCCCTTACACCTCCCCTTCAAGCGACGACCACAGACCCCATGGAAGACGTCTTCCAAAGACTTTCATTGGGAGAGTATCACTTGCTGACTTTAGATATGTTCCAAACTCCACAAGAGTATGGACGCCTTCATCACAGCCCCAGCTACGACCATCGAATAGAGATGATCATACCTTATGCTCCCCCTCACCTCCGCACTAACCTCATCTATGGGGGGCTTAATCTAGCTCCTACTGACGGTAATCCTCTTTCTTCACCTCAACCTTTCACATCAGACTTTTCATTTCTTAGCAACCCCGCTTTTGCACACACTTACCTTTACAGGTGTGCATGGAAGGGTTTTGGTTTCGGACGCTATGAGCAGGGCTCCCATCAGCCTATCCAACCGCTCAACGATGATGACGCCAAGAAATGATATGGTCTGGGATATCACAACCCCACTCAAGACCCTGTAGACCTTTGTCCTAAACTAATCATTGACCAATCTCCTCCACACTCGCCTGTTCTGCCCCCTTCACCTACGGAGTCAGTGGTTTCCATTCCTCCTAGTTTTTTTTTCCATAAACACCATCCGCCTGGACCCCTTGACTTATCAGCTCAATGGGGTGTCCAATTCTCTCCCTCTCATTTTTCCCAGCATGATCGAAGATGAGTCGGCAACCATTCACACTGTTCACTACGTTGACGATGACGCCATTCTTTCTTACATGGGCGCTGATGATTCTTTCATCCAGCGCTCCCTCCCTTCTGAGACCCAGGTTATGTTAAATGAATCAACCATTGACATCAACCTTCCTTCTTCTGATGTTCCTTATGTCTTAAAGATTGGCCAATCTTTAGACGCTCAGGAGTAGCTTGACTATACCTAGTTCCTTTCCGACCATAGCAAGGCTTTTGCCTGGACTTACAGTGATATGCCTGGCATCGACCCCACCATCGTTACCCATAACATTGTCACCAAACCAGAGGTTAAGCCTGTCAGGCAAAAGCTTCGAAAGATGCATCCTTGCATTGCCCTCCTTGTCAAAGAGGAGCTTCAGTGCCTCCTTTCTGTCTCCTTCATCCAGCCCATCGATTATCCACAGTGGGTCTTTAACATCATCCCAGTCACCAAGGCAACTGGGGGGATTCAGATCTGCACAGACTATCGTGACCTTAACTTAGCCTATCCTAAAGATGACTTTCCTCTTCCTAACATTGACCAGCTTGTTGATCTTACGGCCGGCCATGAGATGCTATCTCTTATGGACAGGTTTTCAAGATACAATCAAATCCTGATTGCTCCAGAAGATCAGCACAAGACTACTTTCATTACCCCATGGGGGACTTTCTGCTATCAAGTCATGCCTTTTGGCTTGAAAAATGTAGGCGCCACTTACCAGCGTGCCATGACCTACATTTTCCATGATCTCCTTCCAAAAATCATGGAGGACTATGTGGATGACCTGCTCAGCAAGTCCAAGCTTCATCGTGACCATCTAACCATTCTCAAAATCATCTTTTCTCGTCTTCTTTAGTACAATGTTCGTCTTAACCCCAAGAAATGTGTCTTTGGGGTCCTCTCTGGCAAGCTTCTCAGCTTCATCGTTTCCTTCTGTGGCATTGAGATAGATCCCGCCAAGATTCGCGCTATCCTCGAAATGCCTCCCCTGACCAATCTCAAGCAGCTTCGCAGTTTGCAAGGCAAGCTCCAATCCATTCGTCGTTTCATCTCGCAACTTTTTGACCGCTGCCAACCTTTTCATCATCTCCTTAAGAAGGACGTCTCTTTTACATGGGATAAGGACTGTCAAGAGGCTTTTGAAGCCCTAAAACACTATCTGGTTTCTCCACCAGTTCTCATTCCACCTAAAGATGACCAACCTTTTTACCTTTATATCTCAGCCACTCATCATTCGTTAGGTGCCATGATCGCGCACCGAGATGAGCATCACTGTGAGCAAGCAGTCTATTATATCAGCCGAACACTGGTCGACTATGAAACTTGGTATACCCATATCGAGAAACTTTGTTTGGCATTAGTCTTTGCTGCTACTAAGCTTCGCCACTATCTTCTTAGTCACAAAACCTTTGTCATCACCCACACCGACCCTCTCAAGTACATGCACTCCAAGCCATATCAGAATCAACGTATGGCTCAGTGGCTCATGCTGCTTGCTGAGTTTAATCTCGAATTCATCCAGAAAAAATCTATCAAGGGGCAAACCATTGTTGATCAACTAGCAGATGCCCCTCTTCCTGACAATTAACCTTCACAGTGTGAATTCCCTGATGAGTCTATCACTGCACTTTCCTCCGACGACACCACCTATCAGATGACTATGTTCTTTGACGGTTCCAAATGTCAACTAGGTGGGGGTGCTGGGGTCATTCTCATCCCACTCAAAGAGGAGCCCATGCCTTTGTCTTTTAAACTCGACTTTGATTGTACCAATAATATGGCCAAATATGAGGCCTTAATTTTGGGACTTCAGACTGCCCTCTCTCTCAGCATCAAGTCCATTAACATCTTTGGCGACTCGCAGCTCATCGTCAATCAGGTCAACGGTTCATACCTCTATAAAAATGAAATTTTGCAAAGGTACAAAAATCATGCTGACATTCTCCTTGCATCTTTCGATCATTACCTCTTGCAGACTGTTCCTCAATCCACGAATAAGTTTGCTGACACCATGGCTTCTCTCGCTTCACATATCCCATCTTCCTCATCTACATCCAGACTTTTTGTCACGGTGCATCGTATGCCGTTGCCTTCATATATCTCTTCTCACATTCATCATGTCAACACTATAGACCCTAGCCCACAAGATGCTTGGTATAAGCAACTTGTAGACTTCTTATCTCTCTCTGTCATTCCTCCCAACCTCTCTAGTAATGCACGACGAGCTTTTATCAAGCGTACCACTCGCTATACCATGCTAGGGGGTCTTCTCTATAAGCGAGGCTTCGACGACCTCCTTCTTCGCTGTCTCACCTCCACTGAAGCATCTCAAGTCATTCAACAAGTCCACGATGGGATTTGTGGCAGACATTTCAGTGGGAATTCAGTTGCCAAGCGCATCCTTCGTTTGGGCTATTATTGGCCTACCCTTCATCAAGACTGTAGCGACTATGTTCAGCGTTGCATCAAGTGTCAACAGCACTCTAACTTGATTCATCTTCCTAGTCACGCCTTACAAATCGCTCAAGATTTTTGGCCTTTTTCTCAGTGGGGTTTAGATCTCATCGGTGAGATTAACCCTCATTCGTCTCTTCGTCATCAATCCATCATCACAGCCACTGAATATTTCACCAAGTGGGTGGAAGCCATTCCTCTCATCTCCATAAAAGCCGATAAGATCGTCAACTTCATCACCACCCATATCATCTGTCATTTCGGTGTCCCTCATAAAATCATCACCGATAACGGCAAGTCCTTTAAAAACAAAACTGTCCAAACACTATGCGACTCATTCAGCATCATACTTAGTTTTTCTTCGCCTTACTACCCACAAGCAAATGGGCAGGCCGAGGCTTCCAACAAAATTCTCACCAAAATTCTCATGAAAGTGGTTAGTGACACAGGCAAGGATTGGCACATTCACATTCTCTTCGCTTTGTGGGCTTACCGCACTAGCATTCGAACCTCTACGGGTGCTACCCCTTTTTCTCTCGTGTACGGAACAGAGGCTGTCTTACCTCTCAAAGTACAGATCCTGTCTCTCCGCATTTCTCTACATGATATTATTTCCAACGATGACTTTCATCAAGATCACTTAGCTCAACTTGAGTTACTTGACGAATGCCGTCTTGCTGCCCTTAATCATCTCCATGTCTATCAACATCACATCAAGCGCACTTATGACAAAAATCTGCGAGAACGAGATTTCAACATCGGAGACCTCGTCCTCAAAGAGAATCAACACATGACCAATATGCAGCAAAGTAAACGAGGCAAGTTTGCTCCTAATTGGCTCGGACCTTTTATTATCACGCACAAGTATGGATCAGGGACTTATCGTCTGTCTTCTCTTGATGGACGCCCAGAACCTGAGCCTCTTAATGCATTGCATCTGTGACCGTTCTACTGCTAGTCGAGTATTCATCCACTTGACACTTAACTTGAGCTCGTCCCTTGAGCAATCCCCGTCCTCTTAATCCTGCTTCCTTTCAACCCTATTCCTCTTAACAATTCCTATAACCCTTTTATGCTGTATGGATGCTTTGTCCTCATAAAAAGGAGCCCTTGACCTTCTATAATCTTATCCACAACTCACATTTTTGTAAAAATAAATCAAGATGTCACAATATCCATGGTCACTATATCAATATCAAAATCAAAAAGCAGACTGCTCCCTCGAAGGACAGCTGTACTATCATAGCTGTAATTAATAGACTTCTCCCTCAAAGGACAGCTATTCAAAAGCCCTTATATTAAACAAAAATCTAGACCACTCCCTCGAAGGATGGCTATGACTAATCTGGCAATAAATAACACTATTTCAGAAGCTTCCTGCATTGATCAGCTTCACAACTGACCACCAAGCAAATGACATCTCTATGCAGGGTTCCCGCATTGATCAGTCTGCGCAAAAAAAAAAAAAGAGTCATGGACTTGACTTATAGTTTTCTCAGGGTCTCCTATAAAAAAGGGGCATAGTTATCTCTGCTCTTAAAATGAGTTACTCTCTTTCCTCCTCCTATCACCTGCTCAAGGGACTTCGAGCTCACTTTAATATCGAAGTGATTCGATTACCGCTCTAACATAACTATGGTCAACGACGTCACGCATGAACGGGGCTCTTGGTTCTCATAACCCCTATCTATGCTATCTTTTGGTCCTTGTCAATGAAAGAGCAATATGCTTTTTACTTCTTCTGCACTTTGGTCACATTCACCTTCATCACTTATCAATCAACTCAATTCTCTTTTCAGACCACCCCCATAACCTATTCACCCTAGTTTCTATGGACACCAATACACATGGAAACTATTGACCTGCTGCAATTTATGTTAAGCATAAACCAATACTTGCTGAAGCGTAAATAGACCTCAATTCATTTTTAGCATACATCCATCACGAATATGGAATATTGCTAGGGATGAAAGACCTTTCGACCAATGTTGCAGAATACACCATTTGGAAAAGGCTGCAACATCTCTTCCCCTCATCATTTCATCATAACCACGACCAATTTCATCCCTTTGACCCTCCTTCCCTTCTAGGGAGAACTACATTGGCCTGAGGCCCTATGACCAGGGCTATGTAGGCAGCACTCAGTTGACATGGGGTCTTCTGAGGTTAGCTCGGCCACATCCTTTCGTCCATTCCTTCCATCGACCACCAACCATTGGAGATCATGCCTATCTCCTCCAACCTCGACCACTTCCAAGACACTGTTGCCTTGGTTGTTTTTGCATATATGCTTCCTCATGCCTGGTTAGCAGAATTGTGCGCAGACCTTTTTGGACCCTCACAAGTATAGGATCGCAAGCCGGTTGATCCACACTACTTGTGACTTTTTCATGTTTCTAGGAGCACTTCCTGAGTCTGGGATACCTAGAATGCAACGACACATTTGGAGCTTCAGCTTAGATTGAATAACTTGATCAGCAGATGCCTAAATGTTGGGGCCCAGTTATTTCAATTTTAGCACTCCTCGACCCTTGATCTGTGACACTTTTGACCTGACCATCTCGTGTAGTGGTATGCGCGCAATCACGACTTTTGCAGCGTTCACCCTCACCCCTTTTCCATCCACTCTTTGTCAAATCAGCACCCGATTCCCAGTTCCCTTCCCTCGACTCCTACTTTGAGGGGGAATACCTTATCCATAATCGGGGCAATCACTCTTATTTTTGTCTTGCAGTTCATTCGAACAACCAACAAGATGAAATCAACCTTATCCCTCACCTGGGGCAATCACTCCTATTTTTGTCTTGCAGTTCATCCAGAACAACCAACAAGACAAAAAGGGGCAAATGTAGACACTAAAATCGTGTCGACTCCCCTAGTCATCCCCTGTCTTATTCTTCTTCACCTATTTAACCCTTGTCGATCACTTTTTCCATTAGCCTTGACCTTGGCAGCATGTAAAAATGAGCACAGAGCTAAAGCTAGACTCTATCCCCATTGTACATCTGCCGACGACGGTCGTTACCCGACCGATGTCACCGACATCGGTCACTTATCGGCCGATGTCGACAATCCTACCGACATCGGTCACCTTACCATTATCCGTTATCAGTTATCATTCGGTTCCCAATCGATTTCCCGAACGGTTATCGAATCGTCTCTCAAACCGCCCCTTGCCTTCATCAGCATCCGCCAATCAATCAATCAACTAATCAATCAATTAATCGACTCCCAAATCCAAACATTCACAAAACTCTGGCGATCAATCAACTCCAGCATTCAACCAATCTACATTCGCTTCAATCAGCTTATGGTAACGCTTCAATAACTTCAATCATGGCTTTTATCATGTCTTCTGGCAGGTAAATATTTACTCTATTTGTTTTATTTCTTTCTGGTTATTATTTGTTTGTTGCTTCTATTTCTATCACCCTGGATCTTTAGACCATAGCCCTGAACCCTTAGTCCCTTCTTTACATCCCTGTCCACTATCCGAATCCATAACTCTGCCCAGACTCAACTAAAACCCCCAGACCCTGTCCAAACTCGACATTACCTTGATTAGACCTTGTTCAGACCTTGTCCAGACCCTGTCCCGACCCTGTTCAGACCCTGTCCCGACCTTGACCAGACCCTATCTCGACTCTACCAGACCTTCTGCAACTTGTCCAGACTCTGTCCAGAACTTGCCCCGACCGATGCCGGTCACTACCCCTACCGACGCCGGCACTTTAACCGACGTCGGCACTTTCCTTAACCGACGCCGGCACCACAGAGACCAACATTGGCGACTTCACAGAACATTTTAATTCATTATCAGGTATGCATTTTATTTTCTGTCCTTTATTTCTATCATTTTATCTTCCATTTTATCTACTTTAGTCCAATATTCTACTTTTTTATCAGTGGGTTGATATCCTTCTAGGAAGTCTTCGTACTTTCAGGATCAAGCGTTCGCCTGATAACCCACCATATCTTTGACTAACGTTTTTCTATGTTTTAGTCTCTTTTCTTCGCAGGTGTCATTCCTCCACAGCCAAAGAGGAGAATCTTCCAACGTTTGATTTCGGTGCGCATGACTTTATCAGGTATCTTCTAGCCTTGACCATTTCTTTTAGTTTCTTATTTCTTCTTTGAATGTAGAAAGCAATTTTGCATAGAAACAGGTAGGTCCTTATATAAGTAGAGGATAGGAACTAATCCACATCCATTTGGCAATGAGAACACAACTCAATTGCCAATTTAATAATAACCCCATGTGCAACATGTCAAGCCCCACATGTCAACATTGGTTGTCAAATTAATAGTGCAACCATGTTGACTAAAAATAATCATGTGCATATATAATTATGACCTAATTATTACACATAAGTGACCTAATTATTCCAAATAATTAAGCTTAATAAATATGTGTAGGAAAACCAAATAATGGATTAAAAACCTACACTAACACCCCCCTTAAGCATATCTTAGGTGGATAGTAGAAGTGGGTCCTAGTAACTAGGCCTAATCAGGTCCCCAAGTATAAATTAACCTCTCATAAAGTAGATAAAAGGATAAAAACTAGTGGGAAAAAACTTCCCCCCCTCCGTCCCCCCCGTAAAAGAGAGATAAAGAAAAGAAGGTAGAACTAAAAAGCCCCACTTGAAGCTACAATTACCTTAGCCACCCCGTATCCTATAAAGAATCACTCTGGAGTGACGGTGGGTCATAAGTAGATGCACTAAAGAGTGGATCACAATGAAAAAGTGAATGAATATGACAAGTATATGATGGATATCTGACCAAGGTATAGTTCCTATACAATGAACTATGCTCCTTATGCAAAGTAAAAATGTCAAGTATGCCATAACCGGATGTTGCATCTGAAGCAAAAGCAAAGAAGGAGTGTGGAAGGCAATAAAACTATGTAGAATACTTTCCAATGTTTGATGTGTCCTAAATCAAAGATCTTTCTCCCTAAAATTTTTATGGTGGACCAGAAGTAGGTGGATCAATAAATAACTCCTCAAGACATGGAAGGTGACAAGAAGATGGAGGAAGTGAGTCCCCATCACTACTTATTTAGTTGTGGTAGAAGAGAAGTCATCAAAATAAAAAATGTGCTCAAGATCTAAAGTGTCATCAACTGCATGTGAATATGATGAAAAATCTAAAAGAGGGATAAAGTGGGAGACAAAATATAGTCGAGTCTCATGATCAACTAAGCCCACTACAATGATATTGTCACTATGCAACTCTTTGACATGCATTGAATCTAGAGTGAACTAAATTCACATGCCATAAAAAAGATAAGTAATATGATAGACTAATATGATATTAGTTGATAGTGAGGGAATACTTAGAACATTATTAAATGGGGATTTTCCTTTTCATTTTTTTTTGAATTTTTTTTTTGAAAAACAAGTTCAAACAAAATATTGGTGTGAATGAGAGTTGAACCTATGACCTCCCAATAAAATTAGCCCCACCAACTCACCTATTAACACTTCATGTATTATAACTCACAAGTTAATATTTAAAGATTAGAAGTGCCGACTTTTTTGAATTAAAGCAATGGTGTACATGTTTTCAAGCCATGGACTATGCATACAGTTGTGTAAATTGCATGGGTGGATTGTAAGGATATATCAAAAGCACCTTTGACCAATATTTTTCTTCCTAATTTGAACACTAAATAACCTTGAATCTACTAGAACCACCTAAAAATGTAGAAAACAATGAATTTATGATACACAATAGTTTTAACCAAAAATAAATGTAGTTTGTAGTAGGAAAAAAATGGTTTTGGATGAATACAAGCCTGGGATGCCAAGTAGTTAGGAGGGTTTGGAAAGTTCATGGAAGGAAAAAAGACCAACTATGAAGTGGCATTTTGAGCTTGTTTGGGTGGTTTTGTAGTGTTGGTGAATCACGGTGCATGAAAATGGCAAGCCAAGGTAGATTTTAAGGGTTGTTTAGTAGGATTAAGGTAGAAAAATGGTGTGTGGGTTATTAGGTAGCACGTAGATTATTTGGGTAGTGGTTTTAAATATCATGTAGAAGCTTGAGAGGAGAGAAATTGGTGGTTTTAGGATCTCTAAATTATAGGTTCAGTATGTCACCCACCTATAAGATTTCGACCAGCTAACTTCAACTTGTGCAAACAAAATCAAGATCTTCTTTAAGGTTATGAATCAAAGATCATGTATTAGAGCACCCACCATAACATAATAGCCCTTCAACCTGCTTGTTAGCTGATAACATAGACCAAAATAAGTCAAATGCTATTTTGAAGCAAACAAGAAGTAAGACATAAAACTCATAAGCAAATGTCATTTAGGTGGTTAGAGGAAGATGAAACCACATATTATCTACTCAATATTTCAAACAAAAATAGAAAATGATGTCCGTTTACCAGCTCTACTTTGATACCATGTTAGAATTTTCTACTAATGAGACATCCAAGATCGAATACTGAAAGATAAAACACACAACTTTGTTGTAATGATTGAAATAAAAAAAGAGTAGAATAGAGACTAAAATAACATGTATTAGTGAAGAAGGTTTCTATACAAAGCTTACAATAACTTGTTGGCACACACCCAAGATCAAAGGCTTAATAGGCTCTCTAGCACAATAATAAATGACCTAGAAGCTAAACAACCTATTTAACTCTACACTAGACATACTTTGATACTATAATACTTCACACAATCCACTTTAAATCTACATACAAATGCATTAGAGGAGAAGTACTTATATAGGCAAGAAGAGGTATTAAGATACATCCATTTGGCAATGAGAACACAACTCAGTTACTAAGTGAATAGTAGAAACATGTGTAACATGCCAATCCTTACATGTCGACATTGGTTTCCAAATGAATAACGTAACCATGTTGACTGAAAATAAGCATGTGCATGTGTAATTATGATTTAATTATTACACCTAAGTGACATTATTATTACAACTAATCAAGCTTAATATATTTGTGTAGGAAAACCTATAATGGATTAAAAAACACTAACAATACAGTGTGAAATACTATTATTCCTAAATTCAATCCCATTAAACTACTTTGTTATGAAAATAATATTATTCTTATCATCAGTTCTATTGGTATACTTTATTGGATGAGCCCCCACTTTGTCAATACCACATTAAACCCTTATAGCATATGTATTAGACCTTGATAACATTGTATAAAAAATTAAATAAATGTAAATGTATGGCCCCACTCACATCAATTTCCATTACAACCCAGAGGGTACATAGATCATATAAATTCCCTCACAATAACAAAAAATTTAAAAAGAGAAGAGAATATTCTACACAGACTTGAACATGTGAAAATCTATTAAATTCCACAATCCATAGCCTCACGCGGGTTTTATAAAATGATTTTACCAGGAGATGTTATAACCTTCTACATCAAATTCATCTCCCTACACCAAAATAACAAAAAAAAATTATAGATTCAAGCAAATTTTAATACAATTATAAAATAACCCTAGTGATGGATATGGGTTTTCACCTTAGAGGAATCTATTGTTGAACCTACAAAACCCAAGTGATGGATATGGGTTTTCATCATAGAGGAATTTATTGTTGAACATAATAATGTTTTAGATCACTCAAAAAAATATATAAATTTTATAATGGAGAAGGATCACATCACCAATAATTTCATTTATGTTCAAATTACTATTTTTTTTTTGCAAAGATAATGTCATCGAATACATTATTGAAATATACGACTTCACACATTAACACTTCAGATCACAGAAGGAATCTATGATGTGGGAAAGAAAAACACAAAAAAATTATTTTATAAAATGATACTTTGAAGCAATAACTTGCTAAATAGTAATGATAACATAGAGAAATAGAAATGTAATTTTTAACAATGCAAACAGAGCAAGACAATTTTAAACAAGAGGATTAATGATTAAAATCAACACTAAAAGACTACATAGAGAGTGAAAAGGGCGTATAAAATGTAGATTTTGAAGCACAAGATTCAATGCATATGACTAAATAGTTTCAAGATGAGATAAAAATTCATAAGGAATCGAATGCCAATTTGATCTTACAACTCAACAAAATTCAAGAAGAAAATACATGGTTGGCTTTTTCTCTACAAGATACAAAGGAAATAATAGAGAAATAAAATGTAGAGATAGAAAAGCTTTTGGAATCAAGGGAGAGAAATCATGATGTGGATATTTGAGAGCAAGAAGCTAAAGAAATGAGACAATATGCAGAATTAGGCATAAAACTCTTTGATGTTGTGGCTAAAAGATACAATCTCAAACTAAAGGTTGAAAATTTGAGATCAGTTGTTGAACACATGATATATAATGTCCAAATGATATTACTATATGTCAGACACATTGTTATATAAATGTATAAAGATATAAAAAGGAAGAAACTTAGTAAAAATATCAATTTGAACATACAAAATGCACATGTCTGAAGTCAATAATTTTCACCTACATCTCATGAGATTAATAAAATTTTGATTGACCAAGGCAATGAGACACATGAGACTATTTCAAATGCTGAATGGATGTAAATGTTATCATATCAAAAAGAAGAGATCAGGACATTGAAGGGAAAAACTTTGGTTTTGAAAGTAAACATTGTAGACACTCCTTTTTTGCCACTTCTATGTCTAAATGGACATCAAACTTATTTATTGAAATCAAACACAAATTTATCTAGAAATTGTTAAATCAACCCAATTCCCCTAGAATTTTGATGTATGCATTCTATGACACATTATTACATTCCTAATTGAGATAATGCACTACATTATATCATTTAATTTGTTAAAAAGTACCCAAACTTGGTACCTTGTTTGAAAAAGACCCTTCAATCAATTAACCAAATTCTTCTATTATTACTTCCTATCCCATAAAATTCATATCACATTACATTTTAGTTAATTATAAAAAATTAATTATCTAATATTCTTTTTAAAATGAGGTTACATGGAGTGCACATATTATAAATATAGAAAAATCAATATTCCTATTTATCCTCATCATCCAATCAAGTTGCCAATTTACTATTCAAATCACATGGCAAGGTCTACCTCTTCTTACAAAGCTTACACCTTAAAAATCTTACACCTTACACAGCTTACACCATGTTCCTCATCATGAATATAAAGGAGACATTTTGGACCCTTGATCCTCATATCAATATGGCTAGTTCAGATCCATTTCAAAAGTCTATAAATTGGAGGTTCTATCGATAATTTACAAAATATTTTCTAGTGCAATATTATTATGCTAAAATACCTCGAAAAAGCTTCATTGTAGTGTTACCATACCCACATGCCAATCTAAATCAAGCCAAGACAAGGTGAATGAAGGGGAAATGATGCAAGATTGCCATTGAAAAAGACTCCATTATCCATAAAATGAGCAATCCTATTTTATAAAACAAGAAAATTAGTAGTTACAAGGAAGGTAAAAGAAAGATTTATTTTGTTTTCTAGTTCTATTTTCATTGTATGTTTGTTATATATATGCTCTCCTTAGTGTCTAGGATAGAGGTGTTAGTGTTTAGTGTATTTATTTGGATTTCATTTTATTGACTAACACAATCCTAATATCCCCTCTTGTATTCCTTGTTCACATAATGACATGCCCTGTGAGATTCAATTGTGCACCCCACGTATTCTTTTTCTTCTAATCTTTATTTTATCTTTTCTTGTATTAAGTAAAAAATAAAAATGGTTGATAAAACACCTGTATTTTTTAATTGTTTGATTTTTTTTTTTGAATTTTAGTATTTGTATTTTTTTTTATGTTAAGACAATTATCTCCAAATTTCATATCAATCCGATCATTATTTTAAGAGATATGCTTAAATAAATTATTGTTTATTTTTTTTATTAAAAATGAATATTAAACATGTCATATATTATAATATGAAAAAAATTTATTCTAGATTTTTTATATGTGGTGCATATTTGGCTTATCTCAATGATATCCAAATTTCATAAAAATTTGATTTGTACTTTGTGAGTTATGGTCATTTTACTAACTACTTATTTTCATTTGTTTATTTCATTTGGTTGTTTTCTAACTTGTAAGTTTATTTTTCACATATCTATCATAACTTGTAGTTATTTTGTATTTGGGATATTTCTAATATTTTGATTTTGTAGGTTTTTATTTTTCAATATTGACCCAAAAAAAAGAAAAAACCACTAACATTCTTTGCAAGACCCAAAGGACAAGGAGGGACATTTTTAACACTTCACAAAGATCAGATAAAATTTACTTTTAGTGCTTAAAAATCATTTACTTTCTTCATTTCATTTTTCAAAGTTAGAAAACAACACCAAGAGGATAAATTTCACATCGTATTTTTCTTTGTGCTCTAAAAATGAACTCAAACTTTGATTAAATGCTCTTAAGCGCTTGCTTGTTTATCATTTTTACTTATTGTTTGTGTTTGTGTTTGTTTTTGTTTTTTTTTTTTCAAAATTGACTTAGTGTGCATGCTATACCCTATCCCCTTTAGGGAAATCAGGTGACCAAAAATTCTTTGTATTTTTATTTTTACATCTTAGTCCAAGCATAGAAGGAATATCACTAAGGCACTCCTCAAGATCCAAATGACTTGGGTGACCCCAAAATGACCCTGAAGTCCTTTTATCTTTACTTTCTTGCATCTTGGCTTATGGTCGGGAACTCGTTTCTCCCTCAAAAATTATATAGGGGTGCATTTACCTATGATTTTATCTCTCAGCATTGTACCAACCCTGCTCCATTTTGGGGTATATAAATTAGAACAAAGATGCTATGATTTCTAAGGAGATGAGTGGATAGCCTCTCCAATCATAAAAAAACTTGAGTTAGTTATGGGTAACTAGGGGATTTCACTAAGAGATACATAGATGGAATCATTATGCAAAGGAATAAACCCTTGCATAGTAAGTTAGATGGTATGAACTCAATTAACATGATTTTATTTGTAGTGTTAACCACACTTGGGACTATTTAGACATGTGAAACCTATAGTTTTAGATAAACCCCATTTGTCATAGAAATATTGTCAATGTAGGGTGAGTAGCCTGAAGTTCCATGTCACCATACAAAATATTGAGAGAAGAGAGGCTTAAAATTTTTAATTGTCATGCGTATTTAAATTTTTGAATTAACAATTATTTCTCTCAAGATTAAGTATATGGATAGAATTTGACTATATGAATCCATCTATTCAATTTTTAGGAATATGACGATACACTTATTTGTTTTTGTGTTTTATCCTCTTTAGTTACTTTGTTTTGAGTTAAATCTATGTGTTTTTTTAAACCACATCCAAATCTATTCATGTTATCACATCACCCTTTTTATGTTGTTTGTTTGATGCCACACTTTGACTTAGTCATATTGAAAACTTTTCATATGTGTCTCTTGTTTGAAAGGGGCATAATTATTTTGACTATTTTGTTCCAAGTCCTTGCCTTAGAGTTTTTGAAAAAAACCATTTTACATACCTTTAGAGAAAGATAATGTTGTGGCACTGCTCACATTATTTTAAAGACTTTTTGCCTTGTGTTGAATCACATTCAAAACCATGTTTGCCTTTTGGATTTATGCCTAGTATTATTATACCATCTATTTTTATCTAGCTTGTTGTCCATTTGAGAAAACAATCCTTCCAAATCAAGTTTAAAATTAGTCTTGATAAGTTTAGATTCAAATATTGATTGGTTTATGCCTATGCCTTGCTTAATTTTGGCTTAGACATTTACCTTTCACTTTTGAATTGTGTAACTTGGATTAATTCCTTGCTTGATTTGAAAATATTTAGTTACTAAATTATATGAGTGATATTTTTCATGTGTCTCACATCTCTTTTGATGCATATGCCTAAGGTCCAATTTCTTTTACCAATGATCAAGTGTGTGTTTGAATTCATATTCCTAATTTGAGTCAAAGTTTTTTAAATTTTTAGATTAATCATCTTATTATTATTACCTTGTTTTAGTCTGATCCAGATCTGGCTTTTGTGTCATGTTCCCAAAAGACCTAGTAATTCACTTTCATTCTTAGACCTAGTGTGTTTCAAGTCTACTTTTGTGTCATGCTTTCAAAAGACCTATCATTTTATATTTTTGTTTTTAGACCTAGTTGTTTTGAGCCTAGATGTATGCCTTGTTCTCAAAGACCTAGAAACCTTTTCCATTTTTAAGACTTAGATTAGAGTTGTTTGAAACACTTTTTACCAAGTTTGGCATTTGTATTTATCCATTCACTTGACTAATTGTTTGAGACATTTGAAATTAGACATTGGAAACCTTTTACATTATACTTTGAAGACATTTTATACCAAGTTTATCATTGACTAAGTATAGAGAAACAACTCCATTCTTAGGACATGTTTTAAGACCAAGTTTGCATTTAGACCCAGTTTCTAGATGTATCAAATTTTGGTCCATTTACCATTTCAACCTTGCTTTAAGAGTTTATATAACTCTATACCTTTCTCTTCATGAAAATTTAGTTGAAATTTTAGATGTCTCATTACACTCATAGTGGAGCCATGTATAATCTAGGTTACATTAACATAGTAATGAATGATAACTTTGTTCAAGACCCATATGGTGATGATGTAGTTTGTGAGATGGATCCCTATCATCCTTAAACTACTCAATATTAGGAAAAAATCCAAGATATATTGGCACATTAATTGGTTAATACACCTCCATATTTAAAATAAGACCAAGAGAAAACAAATCAATATTTATCTAGTGTTCCATCGGTTGTTGAACAAGTCCAAGTACAACCATACTACATTACTATGTCATTGACATATGAACCATACCTATTTGATCATCACTTGCTTAAAAATAAGGATGAGGTTTTAGTAAGAACTGTGGAGGTTTGGGCTAAGTTTTTAGTAGAATTTCCCCATGACAACTTACCTAGCTTAGTTAGAGTGACTGTCAACATGCCTTATACCCATAATACATAACATGCCTCTACTATTTATCCTTGAACACTTATGCAAGTTCTGTACCAAGACCCAAATATTATTAAAATAGGAAAGGGCCCCATGGAGGACCAATTTTCACAAATTCAACAAGTATATCAAATCTATCTGAACATAGCACATAATTTTAATGTTATGGCCATGTTGAATACTCCACTCATAGAGTTAACTCCTTCAATAGGAGTGATAATTGATTTGATAGGTCAAGATAATTAGGGTATAGACCCATTTAACCAAATTACTTTAGTAGGGGACATGATTAATGTCCCACTTATTAAATATATGACTGTGGCCTCTACATGGATTAATGTGCCAAATATGGTAGATAATACACAAGTGTCTTCCACTCTAGGCTAAGTGGTTTATATGTACCAAAAAATACTTCACCATAGCAAGGGACTTTAGTTAACACTACAATTGGTTCATGACATCATGGGGTAAGAGTTCTTACTTCCCAACCACATCATATTACATATAATCCTCAACCAACTAATTATTCAAGCACACAACCTTAAGGAGTAAGTAACCAAGTGCCAGGAAATAATTTGCCTCAACAACAAGTGATGAATGCTATCCCACCTTAATAGATACCAACTATTATTCCAAAACAAAAAGCACAATCTAATTTACCATTATGGTAGAGATAGAACATTATGCCACCTTAGAAAGGGGAACTAAGTGTTCCACATCAATTGTTAGTGACAAACATACCTCAACATTTGTAGACCAATATATCTCTACAATCACAAATGTTGTATAATCAATAATTTATTTATGTTGGTCAAAGATAAATGCCAAATATCCAAAAAACATCTAGTTCACAATAGGTGTTTGTACAACAAAGAGGTACTACTATCCAACAAGTACAAATTAGGCAATAATTGCCTTTTACTCAGCATACACCATCGATCCAAAGATAGGGCCTTAATCCATAACAAGTTCCCTTTATTCAGCTAGGTTTGACTAGTAGGCAACAAGTCCTACTCAACCTCATTAGGCACAACATAGTTTACAAAGCCATATCCTTCCATTTTAGCCATAATTCTTAGAAACCTAAGGCCATCTACTAAATTTGAACTAGAATATATATCAATAACATGTGAAATTTCAATAATCATAGCCTAATCTATGAGTGTATATTCTTGGTTGATTCACCCATCAAACCAACATTCCAAAACAAACCATACCTCCATTATATCCTGATTGAGCTAATCCACCTTTGACCACCCAGCCACTACCTTAACCAAATGTGACATCATGTTTATTGTCCCAATAACTGCAAAAAATAAATGATACAATTAACATAATTCAAATAGGGAATCAGACCAAAAAATTCAAATTAGATGATGTGTGTTCATACCCATTCCACATGGAGTATCTTCAAATACCATTTCCTTTAGGCTATGAACCATCAAAGTATGATAAGTAAAAGGGTAAAGGATACCCTAAATCATACTTCACAGAGTTCTTTATTTCTTGCCAACTAATGGATTATAGTTACATTTACCTACTACTTTTATTTCTTTGAAGTTTAGCAGGATAGGCTTTGGAGGGGTTCCTCAAATTACCCAAAAATTTAGTATCTTATTTTGATGTCCTCTCAGATAAATTTGTGTAGCACTTCTATAATATCAATCATGAGATTTCATTAGTATATTTGACTCAGGCCAAATAGAAAGTTGGGGAAAGCTTTTCTGGCTACCTACTAAGATAGAGAGTGCTTACTAGTCACTCTACTCATAGCTTACCCAATAATTAATTGGTTGTTGTGCTTACTAAAAATTTACATAATGAGATATCTTATGATTTGGAACTTCAGTGTGCTCATACATTCAAGAGATTATCAACAAAGGTTTAAAGATTAAAAAGTCCCTTTTTAATAAATGGATTATTAAGTTAATCTCCTTAAATCAAAATCATAACCATAATCAAGGTACAAGCCTAATTTAAAACCAAACCAAGTCTAAACATAAGCATTGCCACCAACTTAGAATAAAAACTATGAAAAATACAACCCATACAACTGAAAAAAGAATGGGTAATGGAGTCACTAAGTCATGCCATGTCCAAATGGTGCAAACACTATCTACTCAACCAATGCCTCAAATGCAGCTTACTCCTTATCAATAGCCTATCCAATAAGTGTAGCCTACATATCAACCTAGACAATCTCCTTAAATGAAATAACCACTACCTTTAAAAATCCCTCCTATGAGAAGAAGACCCACTCCTAGAGTCTTCAATGACCTTGGTGAGCCCATTGAAACAATGTTTTTCAAGTTAACCATAGCCAACATGACTAGTTAGCTGATCCCAAATAACTATCCTGAGGGCATACCATATCCATACTAGTACAAATAGCATGAGTTATATGAATACCATTGGGTTCATGAACATTCCATATGTCATTATGTGTAGTTGAAGCACCTCATTAGAAATATGCTATAAAATGGGGAGAATACATTAGATAATATATCATTCACATCTAATCAAAACCTAAGTATCTACCAAAACCCTTTTTTATAGCATAATAATGCTAATCAACAATTAAAAAAAAGGACCATAGTAATAACAACAACAATAATATCAATAATAGTTGCAATAACAACATCAACCAAATAAGAGGAACCAAGGCCAAAATGAACTCAATAACCAAAGGACTTACCACATGGTTTCACATGACTACAATAAATTTTTAGGTTGTATTATAGGTAGGAATGTTTCTAACATTACCATTAATCCTTGACCAAATTCTAATAGACCAGGACCATTGCCTAACACTTCCAATAAACCTACCTATGCTAATAATCCTTCCTTGACATGGGGTCACAACCAAGTGCAACAATAACCAAGTATTACTATTTCATGACCTTATGCTGATAACTTGTCATTAACCCATGACCATAACCAAGTGCACTGATAATTGAGACTTATCATATCTATCCCATCTCTATCATCTTTAAGTTACAACAGTCCTGTATCCAATCTTGATTGTATAATCACAATTCAATCGTCTAAGATTATCATTCTAGTTCTATGACCTCCTACCAATGACCTTATCCAACCTACTATGTTGGTTAAGAGCAAACCAAATACCATTTTTAAGGAAAATTTATATGACATTGTGGAGCAACTTCAAAAGACACCTGAAAAAATATCCATTTTAGATTTTTTACATATGTCTACTATTTGAAAGAATATCCTAAAATAATTCCTAAGCCAATCTCAAGTTCCAAATGACATAACCCCAGATAAATTCTAAGATTTGGTTAGACACCTCACTCTAGGCCAATAGTTGACCTTCACCTAAAGTGATATGTCATCCCCTAGCCCTCTTTATAACAACCCACTATACATTGAAGCTATCATAATGCAACACAAATTCAAACATGTCCTCATAAACAATATATTGTGCTTGAATATTGTGTCTCTACAACTCATCAAGCATATAGGATATACAATAGTCAATTTATAGTAAAAATTAATTACTTTCAAATCCTACAATAATGAGGAGTTAGAACCACAAGGTACCATAATCCACTCAATGATTATCATGTCCTTAACCCATGATACACTTTACCATGTGATGGACCTAGAATTATCATAAAATTTTCTTTTGGGTAGACTATGGATACATCAAATTCATGTGATCCCTTTGACATTGCACCAGTGTCTTAAATTTTCTCACTCAAGGATGAAGGTCACTATCCATGGTCATCCACAACCCTATGAACACTAAAAACATTTTGAAGCTGAATACGAAAGTTACAATTACCACTTTGGCCTAGACCCAATACCCAAGAAGGATAAAGATAAATAAATACTTGTTGAATTGTTAGAGGCCAATTGCATAGACCTAGATATGCCTCCTCTTCACATACTCCTCTTGAAATGTCCAATAATTTTACCATCTTGGATAATGGTCTAGGAGAGTATTTGACTCATGACACATTCCATATTTAGAAGATTCCATATAACCCCAAGTCCTATTAAATACCTAAAGCTCATCCATTTTGCATGGAACGGTGATGAAAAGGAAAAGGCAAGCTTCATATTCCATCACCTATTACTTTCATACTAGCCACTGGCTAAGAAGAGGACCCACGTTCCAATGATGAATCCTAGTTGTACAATGAAAAATTGGTTTATTACTAAAAAAATGCTAAATATCCCATCTCTAACTAGATCTTGGACAACCAATATTATGATGAAAGAGGCCCCAAATTAAATCAACAGGGAACCCTTGAGCCAATTTCTATGACTAGGTACAAAGGAACTTATAGTCTCAAATTTAAACCACTTGGGGGTGACCCCATATATCTTATTCATGTTTCAAAACTAATGACTAGTGATGATGATGTCAACAATGAAGTAGAGTTCAATCATAGCATTTAAAAAAACCTTACCAATACCAACTTATTTGACCCACATACCATTTGTACCATTACCTCAATAACTCGACATTCCATGCTTCTCCTTTATCATCCTCAACTTATAGACTAGGACTAAATAGAATCCAAAATGCTTGTAGATGAGTTTAAGAATGATGAGGCCTTTTGAAATTATCTAGGCCTAAGTGACAATGTTCTGTTAGGATACCACAAACAAGGGTTTTCTATCAAACTGGATCATGTAGCCTATTTTACTATGCGGGTAAACACCCTTAAAAAATAAAAAGATAAAACATTGAGGTCTCAAAGTGAAAACCTAGTTGAGGTGATTTTGGACTAGGGTAAAAGTAAAGAGAAAGGCCAGTCTTTGGTGAAAACCTATTTTAGGCACCACTAGATGGGGTTATTCACCTTTCTTCAGATGAAGCTCAAGAGACCACCAATGATGAACATGATTTTAGATCTGATTTCAGTTCAATTAAATAACATGCCTTTGATTAGATTGCTTAGGAATTTCCTATATTATTTATAACATGGCCTTCATTACCATTGGGAGACTTAGATTCATCTTGTTTAGAAGAGCTTGAACAACCAGTCCAAGTAGAGGACTTTGTCATTTCAAGCCAATTCACATCCTTGCCAACCATTTTTGAGGATGGCTCAACTCTCCTAATAGAAGATACTATAGAAGTCAACATTGGGACTCCAAAAAATTAAAAGTGGATCAAATTAGGCACGTCCCTCAATGAGGAACATGAATATTTTACAACCCTTTTGAGGGAGTTTTTTGACATCTTTGCTTGGGCCTATTAAGACATGCCAGGTTTAGACCCTGCCTTGGTTGTACACCACCTTGTTGTGTATCTTGATGCCAAACTTGTGAAATATAAAAAATGTAAGATGCATTCTCATATTGTTCTATTATTAAAGCAAGAGTTGGAAAAACTCTTGAAAGCAAGATGCATCCAATTGATTGACTATTTAGAGTGGATATAAAATTGTTTTGCATGTTAGTAAGAATCTATAAAGAATCAAAATCTATATTGATTTTAGAGACAACAATAAGGCCTATCCCAAGGATGATTTTCCTCTACCAAATATCGACATGATAGTTGACTCCACATCCATCTATAAAATGCTTTCCCTCATAAAGGACTATTTCATATAATTTGGACTTATCAATAATCCAAATTTTCAAAAACTATCAAAAATAAATAGGACTATATCTAGATTAAATTAGATTGTATCAAGATTAAGTTGGATTTATTACAAATAAATCATATCTATCTAATGTATTTGTGATAAGTCCAAATTATTTTAAAAATATCATAAATAATTTATTTATTAGTAGTTAAAAACTATCATAAATAAATTGGACTTCATCAAGACTTACTTGGACTTATAATAAATAAATCACATCTATATTATATATTTGCAATAAGTCCAAACTATGTCATTGTTCAAACTGGTACATAGACCATGCATTTATAGATATTATAAGACTTGGTGGTATATTTTTAAGGGAAAATAACTCGTACATCAATCAAGTGCTTAATCGATATGTGATTTAGAACACCTAGGATGATTAAGATGCCATGTGTCATCAATTAATTAGATCATGAGATATCTATTTAATTTGATTTGAGTGACGTCCTCGTGACCATCAAATTTTATCTTGTATTTATCTTGAGTTACCAAAATTATGATGCATGTTACAATCTTAGGTGCTCACATTTTTTGGACTTTTGTTTGGGCTGGTCATCCTTATATAAAACCAAATTACTGAGATTGTGCCATGTGGCACAATATTGAGTGCCACATGAAAAGATGAATAACATTTATCGATATGCAAAAGCTGAAGAACAAATCTTGATGCGTAAGTTGTACATTCTAAGGCATAAACCCTGAAGACATTTTCACATACATGATAATTTTGAATTGTACTTTGAAAAACATAAAATCCGTAGTGTACTAAATTCTCAGATGTATAAATTACGAAGATCTTTTATCGAAGACCATTTTGAAGGATGAAAAAATGTGAAGTGGATGTTCCAATAGTCAAATGATATTGAATAGATGCATAGTTACCAAAATATTGAATTGTCATAGTAGAAAATATAAAACTCAAATGTCGAGGTGTATTTTTCAAGACACAAAATGTGAAGTGCCATTTGAAATAAATATAAATAAATAAAATAATAAAAAATTATAAGTTCTCAAAAAATGGACAAAATTTTGAAAAAAAACATTCATATTTCTCATTCCAAAATTAAGGAAACACCATTTCAAAATTCCCAGTCCTTTTATCACTATTTTTGTTTGTGTCTAGTGGGATGATGCATTCAAATAGTCTATTATAATGCCTTT
Source organism: Torreya grandis (assembly GCA_037957365.1). Taxonomy (NCBI): domain Eukaryota; kingdom Viridiplantae; phylum Streptophyta; class Pinopsida; order Cupressales; family Taxaceae; genus Torreya; species Torreya grandis. The sequence continues at coordinate 2,527,029 of JARHVA010000069.1, forward strand.
CAAAAAATCAGTGAGAACAAGTGTATGACCTCTTCAATTTTTATTTGGTTTCCAAGCATAGATGATACTATCTATGAGTATTGATGGTAAAGATGTGTTAGTTGGGTTTAGCTTTCATTTCTTGTTCAAGTAGCCTAAATAAAATTTTGCTTCTTTTTCATCTTTTTTCCTTGCATGAATTGGGATGAACCAAGCTACATTGGCCCTTAGTTTTATATCCCCATTTGTTTTTAGTATCTCAATATTGCTTTTATCTCTAGCAACCCATACTATGTAGTCCACTCCTATAAAATCATCAGGTCTGACAAATAACATATCTTTGATTTACACATCTTGAGCTGGATCAAATGCAATTTTTGTTCTTTTGCTTCTTAGATGAACATATGTATCTGTGAACTAGGAATTTGACTAAGAAGATGAGATTAGTATTGTGTTAGTGATAAAATGAACAAAGCAAATTGACAAATAACACACTAAACTAACACCTTCATGCCTAGTTAATAGGGTGAGCCTAATAAAAAAAACAAATCATAAACACAACTAAAAAGTAAGAAAAAACAAGAATCCTTCACCTTCCTTGGATGCTCCAAATGATTTTGTAGTGGCTTGCTCAGTTTGTGTCTAGGAAGTCTACATCAATGGAAGCTTGGCTACCTCCATCTCTCCTTGGAAACTTTGGCTTTGCCTTGGCTTAGCTTGGCTCAACAATTTAGCATTATAACACTGAGATGAAATTATTTTTGAATGCATTTGGGCATTATAACTTTGCATTATCAATACTTTTGAAGATATTTGAGCATAATAATTTTGCACAAAAATAGCTTAGAAATGATGTTCATAGCCTCTTTATTTATAGATTTTTACAAATGGCTAAAATCAACCTGAACCATCCATCTTAAGATTGAGATGTGTGGATAAGAATTAATCCAATTATGTATTTAAAATTCATAAATAGGCTCATCAATATTTGGGGATAGATGAGTAATTAAGAGGCATGGGAGGCCTTTGATGAGGCATGGGAGGTATGAATCTTGATATTTATGACATTTATGGCCTAGGAATGTCTTCCCAAGAAATGGGGTCACCTGATGATGCAGATATTCAATATTAATTTCCAAAAATAATTTTTCAACAAGTTTCCATGGAATTATTAATTAGGCTCTAATTTGGTTTAATTAGATCTTAAGTATGATTAAGCACTTTGTGCACAAATTACTCAAATTGATCAGAATGCCTTATTATTGGCTCAACATTTGACTAGATTGGAATTAGAAGTTGATGTCAAATACATTGGATCCATTATCCCATTTAGGATGTTAAAAAAACCAAATAACAAAGGCACGTGTCTTGTGCAATAGATTTGATGGGAAAGAGCAATCTAGAGCACCCAGGTACAAAATTGGCATTTTGACTTAGAATGATATGATCAAAGTTAGCTAGCCCATAAATTACATTACCCCATTTAATGATACTCTAGCTAAAATCAGCACTTGAATATATCAATTTTAACTCATTTAATGCATTTTAATGTTTTTAGGCCAAATTGTGCACTTGAAGTGGAAATTGGTTAAAAGTCTAGTTGGAGGTTATTCGTGGCTAGTTTTAGGTGTCTACAGTTTGCCCCTATTTGGGAAGATGCAAACCGTAGGCAAAATAATATCTTCTCAAATAATGAGAAAAGACATGTATGCCAAAAAGAAGATGATGGTTGAAGAACAAAGCTCCAAATGGTTTTGGGAAGCCTAGGATGATGCCCCCTCAAGGGAGTGGCCATCACATTTGTTGATGAATGGTACCTCGAAAAGGAAAAAGAAGAAAGGTGAAATTAACCTATGATTGAGATTAGTCCAAATGTGAAAATGCTTGTATAAATTGATGTAAAAAGGATTAAAATTCAAAATAATGATTTGTCCATAGGTAGTTATAATCATTAAGAGGACCTAGATTGGCTAAAGATGATTATGCTCCAATTAGGGCTGATTAGCAGGCATAACTCAAGGATATAACCTATAATATAGATTAAATATGAGTGGGTGAAAAGTGATGAAATAGATGAATAGAAGAATAATATTGATTACTATGAAATTATTTAGTTGTACCTACCAATGAGGAGATGCTCATCCTTATTAGCAATGATACAACTAGAATGGCCAATGGGTTAATTTGATCAAGGGTAGGATGGAAAGATTTTTCAAGGTGCCAAGGAGAAACTTATGTGGCTCCATTGATTTTAGACCTTTTTAAAGCTAATTTTATTGTATCATGTGATGGTAGGCTTCATGATAGAACACCATGAAGACTTGGCTAAAATATGCATAAGGATTGACTCTCGATCTAATAAATACTTGAAAATAATGCACCAATAATAAAAAACATGATGATAATGTTGACGTATGAATATGGATAGACTCAAGAATAATGTGTGCAAAGAATCACCCAATACATACATATAGACTTAGTTAAGGCAATAGTGCTGAAAGGAAACAAACATGCAAGCAAACAAACAAATAAACAAATAATAAACAAATAAAAAGCCTAAAAACAAAAGCAAAAGAAAGCATCATAAAAATGTCAATGCCCCAATAAGGAGGATCAAGGATAACAAACTAGGCTTAAACATGACAAATATTTTTGAATTTTGAAATATTATGAATGTTTTTAGTATTTTGAGGTATCTTAACTCTTCAGAGAATGACAAGATACCTACTCACAAAATGGTGAGAGAAAATAAAAAGAGGGACTGAGGTGACTTCAACATGAATTGAGCATGACCCACATAGTCCTAAAATGACCTCAAGTCATAGTAATTCCATAGACACAAAAGGCAAGGAAAAACTAACTAGGTCCCAACAAGTTCTCAAATCTAACAAATGGCTAGTCAAATGAAAATAATGATGGCAAAGTGATGCAGTAATGAATGGTAAATAAGTGTTACCCCTAGTTTTCAAATATGTGGTTATAACTAAGGTATGATGGAATAGGTTAATGATACTAATTTTCCCATAGGTGGTTATAATTAGTAGCAACACTAGTGAGACACTAATTTACCCATAGGTGGTTATAATCAGGTTCACATAAACAAACTTGATACGATGAAAGATATCTTTCTAGATCAACTGTCACACTACTTTCATTGACTACAATTGTAAACATAGATTTAATAAAATTTTAAACTTGATTATAATCCCCTTTCAAAAATTGTGGGAAGAACTAAAGAAACCAAGATCAAAATAGGATTGGGTAGGACTACTAAAAATAGGTTTTGGTTTAGATAGGAATTGAATGATAAGATGTATAAAATGGTAAGAGGGTTTACCCCCAGGTGATAGGGTGAATATCAAGAATATGAGACAATGGAAAAGGGATATGTAACAATGGTAATGACATAGAAATGTGAAATGGTATGGTACATGTTTTTGGCCTGGGTGTGGTAAATGACATATGATTCTATTTTTCTTATTGAGATGGAGATGCATGTGCTAATCAAAAAATGATACAAATAGAATACTCAATCATATTAATTACTATCCCACACCTCATCTAAATAACTTATCCATCAATAAATACCTAAAAAATGTGCTTTTGAGAATGTTTTTATGATCTTCATTGGTCATTGATTTTGAATCCTTCAAACATTGAGACAAGGTATTTTTATAGCCTCTACAAAGGAAAGTGTGACCATGGATGGTAAACAAGGAAAAATAATGGATGGTAGATTTGATTATGAAATGGAATGGTAAATGATAATGGAATGTATAATAGTGGGGAAATAAATGAAGATTAGGACTTTCAATCATAGGTAATGTTGTTGATGTCAGATTCAACATAACTTTGGTTATGGCAAGGCCAAAGACTTGTTCTCTCAATAGGACCACCAGATTATTTTGTTATTTGATCTTGAGAGTAGCTACCATCTGATTAGGCTATAGATTGGAAGCTATTTTGATTAATCTTTGATTTTTTCTTCATCAAGCATTGAATAAATTTTGTGCTCAGCTATTGGTGCCTCAAAGAGGTTTTCACCAATGAATTTTTATTGATTGTCTCATAGCACCTTCAAGAAGGTTTCACTAAGGAATGTTGACTTTTGAATTTTGACTTTGATTCTCTTCTAGCACTTCCAAAAAAGTTTCACTAGAATATGCTAAGTTCTAACTTTGATTATCCCTCGGTGCCTCTGAAAAGGTTTCACTAGGAGAGTTTTCTTCTACTATATGAATTTGGTCTTGGCATCCTTGCTCTTCTTCAATTGCTATGTCACCATGGATGCAATTTAATAAAGTGTGATTCTATTGATCCTAATCAACACTTGTGGGAGATGGAATGTCAATGATATGGCTATTTTGGTTGATGGTAATGGCCTGTGGAATAGTAATGGAATGGGTGTTGGCATCACAATCCTTGTAGAAGATACTAGGATAACTTATGTTCAAGTTGAACTAATCATCCTCAAAAACCATAGAATGATCATAAATGTATTCAAATTGACTTGTAAGGCATGCATAACCAATGTTGTAATAACCATAAACATATTCTTCTTTTGAATTTGATTCTAACTCAAGGGACTCTGAATCTAATGTTGATTTAAATTTTAATGGTAAATTTGATGTCAATTCAAGAATAGAACCTGATTCTTCATTTGATGGGTACTCTATTATAATGATGTCTCGTTGAATGTTTGGTATTAGACAATTAATGACCTGTGATGGAATAATAGGTTCCATAAAGACTAGTTTCTCAAAGTGAAACTCATCCATAATGGAAAATAGGTTAAGATACAACTCCTTAGAGACTAGCTTGTCAATAAGAGGCTCTTGAAAAATAGGCACATGGTCGAGGTAATGATTTTCCCAAAGGTAGTTATAATCATTAAGAAGTGACTTGACAAAGATTGGCTCATCAATGTGAGACTCCTCGATAACTAGTATAGGATCAATACGTGATTCATCACAAGATGACTTATCACAAGTGGTTGGTTCAATAAAAACATCTTGAATTGGTTGGTTCTCTTGGCCTTGTTTTTCAATGAGTTGGAAAATAGTAGTTTGGATCACAGTTTGGTCCTCAAATGATTGGATCAGATGAGGTTTAGATGGGATTGGTTTTGGATGAGAAATGGCTTGTTTTTGGATAATGGTAGGGCATTGGGGAGAATTATTTATCACATGAGCCAAATAACTAGGTTTTGAAATGATGAAGGGGCATTATGGAGCTTAATTTCTCACACAAGTCAAAGGATGAGGTCCCGGTATAGAAATGGTTTGGCATATTCAAACTTGATTGCTCACACAAACCAAAGGATGAGGCCTTGGTATGGGAATAGTGTGACATTTTGGTCTTGGAATATAAATGGTATGATGTGGTGGAGACTAATTACTCACATAAGCCAAAGCATCTAATTCTTCCTCATAAACCATATCATCCCATTTGTAAATTGGCTCATAAACTGGTTCTTGATTATGTTCCATGTACTGATTATTATAAAGAGGGTATGGATCTATATCCCAAACAAAATTATTTGTAATTGGGTCTTCAAAGTCCTCCTCACAAGCCTCTCCATGCCAATCAAGGTCTCAATTTAGATTTTGTGGATTTTAACTGTGTTCCCCATATGGAGTATTATACGAATAATAATAAAACTCCTTAGAAAATCTTTCTCTATAGGGTTTCCTAGTGGGATTTTGTGTATCCATTATATCATAAGTTGGATTGTACATAACTCCACCATAAGTTTAGCTATACATATCCACATAAATGATGAAAGATCTGAAACAAAAAGGCTTAGAGTTCTATAAACTCTAAAAAACTATCCAAAGGAAAAATGGTTCAAACTTGGTCTAACTTGGTTAAAGGGGTGGAGATGTATCTCCAATATGGTCTAAAAGTGGAGCTGTATCTCCAAAATTATTTGTGATAAGACTTGGCATAAAATATTCTAACATCAAATGTCTAATGTCAAATATCATACACATAAAAGGTCAATCATCTGATTAAAAATTGGCATGCCAAAGAGTTCAAAGTGTTCCAAACAAGGTCTAAACTAGGAAGCAAAAAATTTGAATTACTAGGTCTTTTGTCTAAACATAGAGTCAAAAGCTAGGCTCAAACAAATAGGCATATGCTAGGACTTTTGGTCAAACAACATCAAAAGCTAGACTTGAAACAAAGGCTGATGTGATTTGATTTAATTCAACAAGTTTGGAAACAACTTTGACATAGACTCGACACACGGAATCAAACATAAACATGATCAGTTGGTATAAGGCATGAGACAAAAGGCTCTTTGAAGAAAGACTATGTTTTCCCAAATAAAGGCACAAATAATGATAAGAATAGGTACTGAAAAAAAAACCATCAATAGTTTTCAAATTTAGATAATCGATTAACTGAAGTTATGCAACCCAAAAGAGAAATATATATGTGTCATCCCTATGAATTAAGGCCTATAAATCAATCAATCAATGTTTGAATCCAAACTTGACAAGGCTAATTAAAAACTCAATAGTAAAAACTAGGATTTGACCAAACAAGCTAGACAAGATTAGACAACATGACAATATAAGACAAAGGTCTAAATGGTATACATAAAATGGTTTGAAACAATGGTTTTTAATACAAGGTAAACTAGTCTTGAAACAAATTGAGTAGCATAATAGTGTAAGAATACTCTAATGATGTGATCTATGTTATGTTTCAAAGACTTAAAGGCAAAAATGGTTTGAAACAATGGTTTTTGATACAAGGTAAACTAGTCTTGAAACAAATTGAGTAGCATAATAGTGTAAGCATACTCTAATGATGTGATCTATGTTATGTTTCAAAGACTTAAAGGCAAAAATGGTTTGACATGATTTGGGCATCATAACACTACCCTCCTCAACTCAAATATGTTATTTTGACATGACTTATGAACAAACAAACAAGTTTTAGTCTTAAAAACTTTGACCAAAATACACTAAGTATAATCATCCAAATCCTAGCAAGGGTATGGTAATGTGGGGTTGAATAAACTATCAAGCTTTCGAACATTTTTAGGGGAATAAATTGCACAATGAATTTCACATCAAACAATCTAAAATGAAAGCACATAAATTTGGTGTCCATGGCATTAGCTAGTTGTAAAAAGGTCTAGTTTTTTTTACAACCACTATATCCTACTATTTTCTCAATGTAGAGTGATGTCCAAATGTAGATACATCCCATGTGTAACTCATAAAGAGTAAGTGAATTCAATTCCAAGAGATGAAACCTTGGGTCAAATCTTCCCTAAAGAACTTGTGGGAGGTAAGGACGTCCCCTCACAAGCCAAGTTTACATGAAATAAAGAAAGCATAAAATAGAAATACATTAGGGTCATTGTCAAGGTCACCCAATAATTTTGTGAGTTTTTGGTGCGTGCTTTATACAACATTCTTTCTATGCCTTGGACTAGGAAATTTGCAAATAAAGAAAGTTCTTTTGATTCCAAGGGTTCCCTAAAGGGGAAAAATGGAAGAGCAACATGCAACACCCCTCTCTTTTCTAATAAAATTAGATCAAATAATTACTGAAGACAAAAATGACAAGTGAATTCAATTTTAAAGCCTAAATGAAAGATGAGGTGGTGTTATTTTATCCCCTTAGTCTTAAGTTGTAACTTTGAAAACATTCATTTAAGAATCTAAATTTTCCATTAAGCACCAAAATAATTTTCTTAGTTTATTTTAAAGTATGCAAAATATGATCTAAACATGTTTTAGTAATTTTTCAAGCTAGTCCTGCAATGAAAAAGTTAGTATGCCCTTCAGCCTTGAAGCTAAATTTAGTTTGAAACAATGAACTTTGAAAAATGAAGTCTTAGGTTTTTTGCACAATGGTGCAACCCTGCTACTTGACAAATTAAAACCATGACTTGCAGTACAATCCCAAAACTTTAAGAGTTTAGGTATTTTAACTAACTACTAACCATTTAGTCACAATACTATGACTTTGAAAGATAATCCTGCCACTTGTAGGACAGTACCACAACTTTAAAAGTTGTGGTATTATCCACTACAGGTGGTTTGGTCACAATATCATGACTTGGTTTGATGATCACACTAGTAATAGGATAATCCCATCACTTCATGATTTATGGTATTGTCACTTAACTGCTAATAGTTAGACAATATCATGACTCAATTAAACAACCTCACAAGTTACAAAGTAATCACATGACTTCTAAAGTAATGATATTTTTAACACTGCACAAAAACATAAAGTTAGTCAAAATGACTAAGCACAATACCACAAGTTTACATGACAATACCATGAGTTGCATGACAATCCCTCGACTATGTCTAGTCAAACTTTCCACTTACATAAAAATGTGTTTTTCTTGATTTTTTCACTCTTTTGAGTCTCCCACTCAAAGATTCTACATAACAAAAGTTAGTGAATTGCTTGAGGGAGCATTATGATCAATTTTGTGAAGCTATTTGGGTCCCATTGGGCATGCCATTATGTGAACTAGGAATTTGACTAATAAAAGGAGATTAGTATTATGTTAGTGACAAAATGAACAAAGCAAATTGACAAACAACACACTAAACTAACACCTTCATGCCTAGTTACTAGGGTGAGCTTAAAAACAAAAAACAAATGACAAACACAACTAAAAAGTAAGGAAAAACAAGAATCCTTCACCTTCTTTGGATTCTCCAAATGCTTTTGTAGTGTTTTGCTTAGTTTGTGCTCATGAAGTCTGCATCAATAGAAGCTTGGCTACCTCCATCACTCCTTAGCACCTTTGGCTTTGGCTTGGCTTGGCTTGGCTTAACAATTTGGCATTATAACACTAAGATGAAATGATTTTTGAATGCATTTGGGCATTATAACTTTAAATTATCAATATTTTTGAATATATTTGAGCATAATAAATTTTCACCAAAATAGCTTAGAAATGATGTTCATGGCATCTCTATTTATAGATTTTTACAAATGGCTAGAATCAACCTAAACCGTCCATCTCAAGATTGAGATGTGTGGCTAAGTATTAATACAATTATGTAATTAAAATTCATAAATAGGATCATTAATATTTAGGATAGAGGAGCAATTGAGAGCCATGGGAGGGCTTTGATGAGGCATGAAAGGCATGAATCTTGATATTTGTGGCATTTATGGCCTAGGGATGCCTTTCTAAGAAATGAGGTCACTTGATGATGCAAATATTCAATATTCATTTTCAAAAATAAGTTTTCAATAAGTTTACATGGAATTCTTAATTAGGCTATAATTTGGTTTAATTAGCTCTTAAGTATGATTAAGCACTTTGTGCACAAATTACTCAAATTGATCAAAATACTTTGTTATTGGCTCAAAATTTGATTGGATTAGAATTAGAAGTCAATATCAGATGCATTGGATCTATTATCCCATTTATGATGTTACCAACACTAAATAATAAAGGCACATGTCTCGTGGAAGAGATTTGATAAGAAAGAGCAATCCAGAGCACCCAAGTGCAAATTGGCATTTTGACTCAGAATGATCTAATCAAAGTTAGCTAGCCCATAAATTATATTGCTCATTTAATGATACTTTGGCCAAAATAATCATTTGAATATATCAATTTCAACTCATTTACTGCATTTTAGTATTTTTAGGCCAAATTGTGCACCTTAGGTGGAAATTGGTCAAAAGCCTGGTTGGAGGTTATCAGTGGCCAATTTTAGGTGTCTATAGTATCTGGAGATGCCACTCTAAAATCAAGGGTGCTATCATGAATGATTTTGTATAGATATCTATGTAGGAGTATGTTGTGATGAGTTCTTGGCCAAAACTCTCATGTGCACTCAACTTTAGAAGGGAACATGTCTTCTTTCATTATGTCATGGATGTTTTGAAAGTAATATGCTAGATCCTTCCACTTATTATTTCTGATCAAACCAAATTCATTGAATTTTTGTACATAATTATTCAAGTTATATTTAATTTCTTTTTCACTCTTTTTCTACTTCTATCTGAGTATTTAACAACAATGGAATCTTGAGACATTTCTTTATTTTTCAAGTATTTGAAATATATTTTTGTCAAATTACCTTCTAGAACATTTGGCTCACCATTTTATTTTGTTCCCCATAATGTAATTAGGGGGACCAATTTATATCTCTTATAGATTTTTTGTAATGCATAATGGGTTGACCTTGCTCTATGCATAGAAGAAAGTATTGAACTTATGTCAAGCCTACTATTTCATTTCTTCCCTTTAGATGGTAACTATTAACATACTCTTTGAAATATGCTACCTCTTCAATAAAATATGGTGTGAAGTTTCTTATATTTTCACATGTCCTATAAGTGTCCATCATCTCTACCACACTCCATACATATTTTCTCTTTATACATTTAGACATATTTCCAAATGTGTCATTGATGTCGTCATGGGTATGTCTTATAGGCAGAAATATGAAATCAATATTGAGGAAAACACCTTTTTAGACAAGGAGAGATAAATATTGCAACACATACTTATAAAAAAAGACATGATTTTATGAATTTGTAAATGTAACATTAGTTCCATATAAGGTTTGACATTTTAAAAATATAATTATCTATGGAAGTAAATGTTCTTGTTGTCCTCATAATAGTTTTCTGGTTGAAGGTGTATCTTGGAAGGAATTTTATTGAAAGAACTAATTGATTGTCCTTCTTCTATGTATTTCTTACATTTAGGGTAGCAGTTGTTAGACAAAAGTGCATCATACAATGGATAATTTGAAGATCTAGGTTTATTTAGTAAAGATCCATAAGTATTTAGCACTATTTTTTCCATATCCCTAAAGCACTTATTCAATGAGATGATAGTAAAGTTAGACCCTCAAATAATGCATATTAAAAAAAACTCCCATATCCACCTACACCATGAGCACGTGCTATAATCCCTACCATTGACAACTCTAATATTATGTCAGTAACTGCTTTGATTTTTGTCACTATCCTCAACAAAAATGGTTTTTGACATTCTACCTTGTCATGAGTGACACTGAGGCATTCTTCAAGGTATTTCTATGACATTCATTTATGTGTGTAATACATTTGTCTTACATAACACATTTAATTTGAGTGCATCATGAATTTTTGATTGATACGTTCTTCTTGATCTCTAAAGAGTGACCCAGAGCATTTTTGTTGAGTCAACAAGATGCATGTTTTACACCTAGCAAAGTCATTAAATGTGACAATGGCCACATCATGAAAATTAGTTCTCCACATGTTATTAACTTTTGGCTAGGATATTGGCTCATATTCTATCTACTAGTTGTGCATTGATGTGGCACCTCATAAATTCTTGACTGAAAGATGTTGAAAGATGTCAAAATTTTTATCATGAGTCATCTATATCTACTTAGCATGTTAGTCATGGAAAAACATCTAAAAAATCATACACCAAGTGGTTTGACAAATCTTTAGATACCATTATATTCTTTTGTGGCTTTTGTTAAAATCTCCCTACATGAAATGCATTTCATTCCCCATTTTTGTGACAATTTTGAATGTTAAAAAAGTTACTTCCTTTCAATCCATATATTTTAAGCCAAGATTCCAAATATATCTATGTACCCTAAAAATCAATGCTAGTTTTATTTTTATTTTTCTTAAACAAATCAACAGAAAGGGCATCCAAGACATGTTGCCTCCTATCTATTGTGGTAGAATCAAGTAAATTCATCTTTAAAGAGTTTATAATCTCAAATGACAATCCTGATTGAAAACATTTTTTGTTGCAACATTTATCTATATACATTATTGTAATCTAACTATCTATGCTTTCATCAAACTCCACTTGGCTAAGTGAATCGTTTGGCTGACTTCTTTTTTGGCCTAAGTATTTTTGGGAATGAGTTAATTTTTTTATATGCCTTTGCACTAGAAATTTTAGGCAATGAATGACTTCATTATCCACTACATCCCAAATGTTTCCAAATTTTTTCTCCTTTGGTGTCATGTATGGTAAATTGATTTATCTATAAGTATTAGTATCCACTATTTTGTTGGAAGGCCATCTAATGATAGATGTTTCACTTTCTTCTATACTAAAACTCTCACAATGTTGTATAACATGCCTTATGTAAATTCCAAATTTATTTTTCCAACATTGGAATAGGAATGCAACCAAAAATCTCCCTTAGTTGTGCAAATTTAACATAACCAAAAGCAAATTTTTTGTCATTTACAAGAGTTGTACATTTTTTGCAACAAATGTACCCTTTTCCCAACAAAATCTTTTCTTAGACTTTGAATTGTGGTAAGATCATCGATATATCAAACAAATGAATCCAAGCAAGGGTTTTCTTATTGTAATGGTTGTATATGAAAAATTGGATGCAAATTATTTTGACTTTGTTCTATGTCATTGTCTATAGAAAACTTGTTTGTGGCATGTTGCATCATTCTTGTGCTATATATAGTAAAACTATCAACTACACCCCCCAAATTATCCACAAAAGCTGTAAGAAATGGAAGCAGTAGAGTCGGATCAAAATCTTTAGTCACATTAACACTTACACATCCAATAGGTATTTCTTTATTATGGCATGTGGAAGTGAGATTTATGAGTTCCAAAGAGTCAACATCTAGACCTACCACTTTGTGTATTCTTCCTTTACCAATGACCTTACCATTATTAATGAGAGAAACATAGACTCCACATTGGAAAGCCATTAACATATTATTTTTCAATTTGACATTTGAAAAATACATGAAAAGAGTTGTTAATTAGGGTATTTATAAAATCAGTCCAATTTATACATATATGTAGGAGATAAGGCTATGTTTATACCAAAACATAAGCATGGAGATATGTTAAAAACTAAAAATGTTAAATAGGTAATGTATAACATTTTTTTTAATGACATAGTTTATATCAATCCAATAAAATAATAGATTTTAATATCATATATTGCATACTTCAATTCTTGTTTTATCCTACTTTTAAGGTATCTCCTAGGTGATACATTACAAACATATATTAGAGAAAAATAGCCACGTAGAGAAAAATATCTAATTAAGTCAATATTTAACCATGTATTTTATTACAATACAAAATGATAATGAGCAATGGGGGTTTTGAGAAAAACTATGGAAAATGATTAGCTTCTTATATTTTGGGATTCTATATTTGATTTTAACCTCTGTTGTGGACTCAAAAGTTTAAAGGTATCTCTTAGGAGATACCATTCATTAATGCGTATGATAAGCCTTCAAGGTTTGAAGGCAGTAATGAGTAATACCTTCAAGGGTACCCACAAAATTAAGCATAAGGGTATATGACATACACCTATTAACCCATGACGTTTCAATACTCAAAAAATATTTCAAGTTCACCGGGCAAGCAACTCTCCATGATTATGATAATTGCATCCATCTCATTAACGTAGAGACCCATAGATGGAACTTCATGTATGAAATCTTGGGGATATGTAAGAAGCATTGTGGTGACATATGTCTCCCTTTGAACTACCACTACAATTATTATTAAAAATGGGGCCCACATCCTTAGGTCAATGGCATGCCTTTTCTTTAAATAAGAACTCCCTTCTTTCCTGAGGATCACTATGATGACATGTGTCATCAATGAAAGGGACTGAGACTTCAAGTTTGCTATCGCACTCACCTATGTGCTCAGTCACTATGAGTCTATGAAGAACCCAAGCACTGGCTTCAATTTTTTGGTTGCATTCTTTATTCTCTTCCAAATAGGATACATGTGGTCTAGGAGTGGGTGGTGAGGTCATTCTTCAACTACTATATTTTTTGGTCCTTGGTTGAGGACTCTTGTTCCATCTACGATTGCATCTATTGATGCACTCTTGTAGGGTATAAGAGGCTCTTATGGGTATGCATAATCAAATTATTGAATTCATTTAATAAGATAGTCTAAAATGTAAAATATCATTATTTGTACTTTATCAAATAAAGGAGATTAAGGAGAAATTCAGAAAAAAAGTACATTGATCTTGAATTATGTCCAATAAAGTAGTGGTGACAAGACATGTATGGTAAATGGACTGATAATGGTCATGAAAGACCATTAATGACATGGCATTTGAAAATATTACATCTTATTTGACGTATATCAATTTGGGACATGATATTATTCTATGAGGTAATTTCAAGATTTTAGAGACATAAAAGGTCACCATCAAAGCCAAAATATTAAAGATGAGGCAGAGCACTCATGCGTAGGTAGTCAGTGCATTTAAAGAGGTTATCAAGAACAAATTAGATGCCAAAATCAATAAAATAAAGCATAGGAACAATGTAAAAACATTAAAGACTTTGGAAAAGAAGAATATTCTACTATTTTCTCTTGATATACTCCCATGTAGAAAAATTGATACCCAGATTTTGGTAAAATAAAGTAATCAAATAGTGCATATTATAGGTTTAGTCATGGATAGGAGTAATTTTTTAATGCTACTCACAAATGCAGAGAAGGAAAAAATGGGGATTGGGATAGGTATTCAAAAAACCAAATTCAATGACTCAGATCCCTTCAACTTGTTAGAAATGGCCAATGTTACTCTCTTCACCCTATCAACACAACTAGGTGCATAAGAAGGAGATCTTGCATTTCAACATCCACTTCAGGATTTTGATGTAAAGAGGCTAATCAAGTTACTTACATTTAATCAACTATATAAGGTCATGCATACCTTATTAATTAGATAAAACTAAGGGGCTATTCATTTATCTAGAGATATCATCTTTTGGATAAATGCACAGACCATGGCGAGAGCCATAAGCCTCCCAAATCATGAAAAATCCTTATTACGATACAAGTCCACTCATCACCAATTCATCCATATATTCAGGATAAGTTTCCCACTAGGGTAGGTAGAGAGACCCTATTTGACTCCATTGAGGATGTTTCAATGCACATTTTGGTAGAGTGTATTACAAAGAGGTTTTGATAGAAAATGAATTAGATCAAGAAAGAAACAAAAGGAGGAATTAACATTGCGTATTACATGATACAACACAATGAGAAATTTAATTGGCCCACATTTATTGCATCTAATCTTACCACTAATATCGATAAGGTATTTTCAAGTAGCTCACAAAATTTCCAATATCACTTTCTAGTTTTATTGTTATGCTTCACCTAATGGAAGTCCTTGCTAGGCCAAGTTAATGTTACTATAGACTTTTGGCATGTTACTACCCTTGTAGGCATCATTTGGAATAAGATAGGAAAATATTATGAACAACTAGGGTGGTTTAACACATGGTGACTTGGGGCTCTAGCTTTGATTAGGTTGCACCCTCAAATTCCATAAGATGCCATGTAATATTTGGGACAACATACATTGGTAACCAAGTTGTACAATGGTATTCAAATCAAGGTTCATGAGTTGGCCACACCAACTATGAATCCAATGCCTTTTTTCATCACAATGGTTGAATCAAAAGTTAAATTATGGAGGAAAATATCCCTAGTTGTATAAGCTTGACAAGATTAATAATAACTGTAACCAATTGCACAACCACATGCCTCACCCTAGCAAACCATGGCTCTCTGGAGATTAAGTAAAATCAAGTCTTGGTTAGATAACCCACATGTTTCAAGGATATCTTGGGAGTATGATCTCATAATGTTTTGGGTTGATGAATAGGAAGTTCTTCAATGCATGATCAAAGACATCGATCAAAAGGTCTATGATATGGAGGAGGAAAAGGAGTTATTTTTGTAGAAAGTAGTGCACACTTACCAAGTGCAAAATAAGATAAGTAGTGACCATTTTTTCAACATTACATAACCACCTCCCACTATTATTATGGATGCTATAGGTCAAAAAGAATCTCAACATGAACTTGTGATAAAATTTTTCAAAAAATATCTAGAATCTGGTTCATCATCTATATAGTTTGTAGATCTACCAAAGGAAGGGAGCCCACTATGGCTACTGATGCACAAAAAACATAGTCTTCATCAGGTGAGTTATTTAACCACCATACTCAAACATTTGGTATCTTCAAAGAGCTAACCATAATAAGTATTGAACATTAGTTAAAGTCTAGGGGCATGATCAGATACAAGGATACACTTATGCCTTTGGCCGAGTCGATAAAGTTTTTCATGCATAGAGGTGTCACGATTATGGAATATAAATATTTGGATCACTCACAATATGATATGGAAATAGATGATGTAATGTAATGGAAGAATCTCCAGATACCATTATCTGAATAAGATCCACTATGCTTGCTTCCACTTCTATGGAGATGTCTTTGGATGTTTTGCAGCTATCATTATCCAAGGAAATTGAAGGAGTAGATGCATTCCAAAAATTCATTATGATAAAGGCTCAAAACTTATAATAGATGGTTACAGTTGGATGAGGAGAAAGTGAAAGCAAAAAATCAAATTATTGAGGATAGGTATCTCATCAATGTGTCTTGTCTTACTTGGGTTGTGTAAGTCCTTGGTAATCAAGTAATGTCTAAGGTTAAATAACTCATTGTATTGTTGACTCAACTAACAAAGGATTAGGTGAGTACACATAAATTGTGCACCCAAAGATAGGCTATCTATACTGAGATGGAATGCATTTGAAAACTTCTAGAGGAATATGTGTAGGTCTTAGATAATTTGCACACTAGGCTAAGCCAATTTTGTAAGAAATGATTTATTGGAGGTAGTATCTTGACAAATCCTTGGATTCTACTAAACTATAGTTTGTAATAATGGATAAAGCTAAAGTTGTAGTGAATGATTAAATGGATACTATGGAAACACTAAATGATGCATTTCAATAGTTTTTAGAAGCCAAGAATACCATGATGAAGAAGCTCCAGGTCTCATAGAATGAGATAATGCACAACACACTTATGGAAATTCAAGCCCAAGGGACTACAAATAGGTTGGATGATATTGTGTAAGATATCTAGCTTAAGTTGTCAAATTTCAGAGACTTCCTTATCATCACAGAAGTAGATGTGCATAATTTGATGGAAATTTAGATTCCACTACATGTTTTGCTTACCATGGTGTGGGAAGTACTTGATAATTGGAAAATTCTCAAGCATGAACTCTCATAGGTTGAAAAAGATATTGTACATATCATAGATTAACCTAAGTTCATTCCACAATAGGAGCTCCAAGCAATTTTATAAAAGAGAAATCTGCATATAAAGGCATAGTCTGGGTAGCCATAACCTACATAGTAGGTTAATGTGAAGTTCAAGTTTTGTAGTTTAAGAACTGCAAAGGGTGGTAATCAAGTATGGAAAACTAGAAAATTGGAGTGATTAATACCACTTTTGTGAAAGGCTAATCTTTTCCAGCTTTAGCTGAGATCAGAGTTCAAATTTTGTCTCAAGATGAAACAACAATTTAAGTCCATGAAAGTGATGGATGTGGAACAAGGACATGTGTATAGGATATTTTTTGTATTTCTTTAGCCTTTTTAGGCAAGCGATAGATATAAGAATTCCATGTCTCTTTTCTTTTTGTATGTCAAAAATCTGTAATGTGAAGAGACAAAGCCATGTAAAAAGTTGTATATTATTTTGATGTTATATTTTTCATGGTGCATATTTTTTACTCTATTTTATTTTAGCTTGTTCTATCTTGTATTATGTTGTTTATGATCTAGAATTCTTAACGCCATGTTAGTTTCTTTTTATATTTTTTGCAGTATATAAAATTGAAGATTTTGTAAATTATCTCATGCTAAAATTAAAGATTGTGTAGTACCTTTGAGTATACAATAATGCATGTTTTTAAGGTATTAGGTATCTCGTAGTAGAGAATTTCAAACATGTATTTGTAGTACTTTCAATGGATATCCTAGTAGATACCTTGAAAATGCACATGATTGGAATTCTTTCAAGATAATAAGGCCTTGTAATACCTTCAATGTCTCCTCTATGCTTAAAGGTATCTCTTAGGAGTTACTTTCAAGGTAACCAAGAAGGTATTACAATGCCCTTTAATGTATATATATATATATATATATATATATATATATATATATATATATATATATATATATATATATATATATATATATATATATATATATATATATATATATATATATATATATATATATATAATATTGGTTTTTATTCAATTGGTTAAAATTTGGGTTGAAGGGGCCTATTCCATTTATAGAATAAACTCAGAAGATAGACATGACAAATCCAAAAGACAAAAAAGGAGCAATAGATGAACCCAATATCTAAATCTCCATACAACCAAACTTACGTAAAGTATCAACCAAAAAGCCTAAGACCAAACAAAAAGACACAAAGCAAGCCCAACAATTTTGAATCATAATAAATGACCAAATTCTATGTCATACTACTATCACCTTTATTTTTCCTTCCTTTGGTATGAATTCCCATGAATTGATCCTTATCTTCTTCTTATATTTTGCATTTGAGGCTAGTAGATTGGATATTCATTTTTTCCTCCTTAATATCCCTATTTAAATCCTCCTTTCCACCACTATGAGTTTATTTTTTCCCCTTTGGAGTGCATCCAAAATGATCCTTGCCCAATTTAGAGGGTGTTAACATGTGACCCATTATCCCTTGTAACTTTTCAAACTCATCTGTAACTTCATTGCATAGAATTTTTTGAATGGAAATCTATGTGTAACTTTTGAAGGGAATTTGTGATATCTATTTTGGAATGGGAATTGAGAACCCCTCTAACTCTGATAGCTAATGGAGGAATGTAGGTAGGACTCCCCATGTCTGGTCTAGGCTCCTCTTGCATCAGTTGGGTAGAATCCCTGACATTCTATTCCTCTAGTTCGTGATCAGAAGCTGACTCTATGGAAGATTTGTCCCCTCCAATTTTTTCCTTCTCACTAGGGATATCAATTGCCTCAATGATGATTTTGGCCAACTATGGTTCCCCTCTCTTAATTAGTAGCAAAATCAGACCTTGGTGAATTAAGTCTATTGAAGGGTTTTTCTTGAAGTTTAGTACTGAAGCTTCCAAGGATTGTAGAAAAAAAAATGGAATGTTGTTATGGCCTTTGAAATGCTTGAGTAATAAGAAGTGATGGGACAAAATCATAGTATGTTTTCCTTCTAAGGTAATATACCTCATTATCTAAAGGTAGACTTCAGGTCATTTCCTTGACAGTTATGACCTCATGAAACCTTTATGGGATGAAATCTTGGGTTTCTTCTTTTCCTTCATGAATAAAATGCTAAGAAGTTCCTCCTTTCTCTTCTTGTCCCTGAATTCTTTGATGCCAAAACAATGCATCTTGATAGTATCTCTAAGGAGCTCCTTAGTGATCAAGATTCTCAAGCCATGTATATAGAATTTACAATCTTTCCAACTGAGAGTGAAGTCCCTAGAAAGCCCTATTTCATGCCTAATGAGTCATTATATGAAAGGATCCAAATCACCTTTGACCATTTTGTTCCAAATTTATTCATTTTTCTTAACATCTGAGCATGAAATTGGTTTTAACTAATCCTGAACCCCACCCATATTGTGAATTTATAGGCTTCTTCTACAAGCTTCATTGTTCAAGTTTGTAGAAATGGAAATAGATAGGTTATGGGACTAAGAGCCAAAAAAATAATGTGATACGAGCCTGGAGAGCCCAAATGTGTAAGGCCTTAGGAATAATTACCTTGCACATGTTAATATCTAATATTTTGATATGAATTTGTGCCATCATTAAAAAAAACATCATGCCAATGTGAGGTGTGTCCTTTTTTTGATACAATAATTAGGATGATGTCATCAGGAAAATCCCTCTCATGCCAACTAATAAAATCACTTTTTGGGATTAAGATAGTTGAGTTCAAGATTAGTGAATATGTTGATTAAGATAGTTGAGTTCAAGTGGATTCATATTTATAGATGTGTACTAGTGCTTTCATTGTTGTATTTTTCTATGTATGAGAAACATCCACCTCAAATAATTCACAAGCTTGAGTTAGGTTTTTTAAATTATTATTCAAGACTTTGGGTCTTCAAACTTTTTTATTCAAAGTTTTTACATCAAACATTTTGTGCAAATAAATGTTTTGAATGACTTATGCAAACAATAGTGGATTTACACTTCAAGGTATCTCCTAAGAGATACATTTAATATTTGAGAACTAAATCTCTAGGTTTAAATCCCACATTTGATGACTTCCTATTGCAACATCACTTATCTGTTTCTTATTGGATCAACGTCACATCACTTGCCTATTCCCTTACCTCCTAGAGTTCAAGCAATTTTCAAACAAGGTTAATAGTGGATTTTTAGAAGTGAAAAGGCACTACTAGGTTATATTTGGAATCTAATTGTAATACCTTAAAGGTATCTCCTATGAGATACCTCTCAAGCATGCATAAGAGTGTATTTCCCCTTTTAAGGTATCTCCTTAGAAATACCTTTCAAATAGGTACAAGAGTGGATTTCTCCTTCAAGGAATAAGTACAACAGTGGATTTACCTTTCAAGGTATCTATTATGAGATACATTATAAACATGTACAAGAGTGGATTTCCCCTTCAAGGTATCTATCTCCTAGGAGATACATTTCAAATAGGGACAAGAGTCGATTTCTCATTCACTGAAGGAGTACAATTTTCCTTTACATGGAAGGCACTACTAGATGCCTTGGATGAAGTAGTCTAGGATATGAAGATTCACTATGAGAAGATAGAAATATATCTAGGTCTCCTTTCATACATTTATTTTTTGCCTTATGTGTAGACACCAGAATTGTGTCTAACCCTTGTCGTCCTCCCCTTAACCCCTGTCAACCATTTTCCCACAAGCCTTGACCTTGGTAGCATGTAAGAATGAGTAGAAGGCTAAAATTAGCCTCTGTCTCCATTCTGCATTTGCCGACACCGGTCACTACTCAATCGATGTCACCGATGTCGATCACCTTTTCGGCTGAGGTCAGCATCCTTGCCAGCGTCGGTCATCCTTAAACTACGTCCGTTAATTCATTTCTCAATCCGTTATCCGTTATTTGGTTGCCAATTGGTTTGGCAACCGGTTATCGGACCTGTGGCATTAAAACGTTTCTTTGATCTGAACCCCGCAGCAATGATCAACCAGTCTTCTTGCATCCAACCAAACGATCAACCATTTTTCTTGCATCCAATCAATCTATGATCAATCTCTCGTGTCTCTCTCTCCAGTACAAGAATTCTGCTTCAGTCATCTGGCAGCACAATGACAACTTCAATCATGTCTCTTATCATGTCTTTAGTGTGTAACAAGTAAGTATCTTGCTCTATGTTTTTGTGTTATTCTCTGGTTATTATTTTTTATTTACTATCATCAACTCCTATTTAGACTTAGACTACAGCCCCAAGACCTTATTTCTTCCCGTATCAACTCTATCTACCATTCCAAAATATACAGTCACTCTACCTAGATCCCTATAAAAACCCCCAAACAATCCTTCTGACTCCTAAACTGACTCCTTAACCCTCAGACACCATTCTGCAACCCTAAAACCTGTCTAGAACTCTGTCCAGACCCGACCAAACCCCGTCTAAAATTGTTGCCTCGACCGATGCCGATCATTACCCTGACCGACGCTGGTATTTTAACCGACGTCAGCACCCTTCCCTGATTGACGCCGGCACAGAGACCGACACCGGCAACTGTGCAAAACATTTTGCTGCATATCAGGTACGCAATTTTATCTTTTTGTCTTTTATTTGCTTTCATTCTGTCTCTCATTTCTACCAGTCAAATATTCTATTTTTAATCAGTGGGTTGATATCCCTTAAGGAAGTCTTTATACTTCAGGGATCAAGCGTTTGCTTGACAGCCCACCGTCTCCTTGTCTAACATTTTTTTGTGTGTTTAGTCTCTTCCTCTTCGCAGGTGTCATTCCTCCATAGCCAAAGAGGAGTACCTTCCAACATCTGATTTTGGTGCGCACGACTATATCCAGGTATCTTCTAGCCTTGACCATTTCTTTCAGTTTCTCATTTTCTTCTTTTGAATGTAAAAAGTGATTTAGCGTAGAAACATTCTGGCATGCCCGGTGGGACCCTAGGGCCTTCATTGGGTTCTTTCTTTCTTTCATTCATATAGGTGCATTAGGTTCCTTCCCTTTTCACCTCTTTCGTCTCTTCTAAACAACATCATAAGCAGGAATAAAAAGAACTTTTCTTTTCTTTCTTGCACTTCTAGACTAGTCAAAACTCATATTCTTCGACTCTTTCTCCATTCATCTTCATACGAACAAACATTTTGACTTGGACTTAAAACACTTTGCATTCATTTCTGTTTGCTTGCATTTCTTAGATCACACTTAGTAATTAATAAATGCATATTGAATTAATCTAGTCCACTTGATGTTACACGACCAAACCACTTGCACAAAACAAACATCTTAACTTACCTGAGACAAGGCCCGACTGGGATTTCATCCCCCAGTGGATACCTTACCTGTCTCGGCGATCTTACTTGGATTTCATCACCAAGGGGAAAGCCCACTCCGTTCTCTGGTGGAGTCTAATCTCTAGGGGAAGTATATTTTGGCTAAGCGGGCCCAGTTTATCACTGGACTCGTGAAGTGAGAGGAGCTTGCTCCTTAGCACCAGGCCTTGTACGAAACCTAACACAGACTTATTGAGCACCATCACTAACTTGAAACCATCCATAGACTGCTTCTTCTAGGACCCAACTCAAAAGCCAATCTTCCTCTACACACATTCTAAGGCACAAGCCACTATAATCCTAATAATTTACTCCTAGGGTTTTAGGATCTGCTTGTGTTCTTCATCTTTTCTGTTCTTATCTGCTTGTTTGAGCTTATGAGGACATACTTCCTTGCCTTGAATGGTTCTGACTCGTAGCTAAGCCAAGGCTCTAGTCGATCACGCGAGGCATCATTTGCTTTCGTCTACCCCGTCCATAACCAGCCCTAAAATGGAGTTCAACTCGGAGACTGAAAGAACTCCTACTAGACCATCCCCAACCCAAACGCCTATCATCCCAGAAGGGGACCAAGATTTCACACGATTCTTGGACCTCAATGTCAAATCCTTGCAGCACTATCTCGTGAATAGCTGAACGCGAGACTCCTTGGGCAATCCAATGTACGGAATGTCGACCTCTTTTCTTGAAACTATGGCTATATCAATGGCATCCATAGTTCAACCCTTAGACACCCAGGCTATTGCTTCGACCAATGACCAGCCTTTGACCAACCATCCAAGTGTGGCCTCTCCTTCCATCATTGGGCCCACTTCCACCGGGGTTTCGGCCCCCTATCAACCTCAACCCACTCAACCACTTTCTACCCCCTTTCAGAATCTGGTCGTCTCTATTCCACCTACCCTTGCTCCTATCAACACTAGGGTGTCTACCTATCCATTGGCCCATGTTACCTCTAACCAACCTCCCACGATGACATCGAACCTAGCCATGCCTTCTACCCAACCATCCTTAGTCTCCTCTTCTATCCCTACGACTAGTCATCCGTACGTTGTGCCCTTACTGGTACAACTGACTACGTCGTATGCCTCTTCCGGCCTCTTTCAAGCACCTTATAATCTAGGGGGCGCTCCACCCACTAATCCGTCAGTAGATATCATCAAAATGCTGATGGACAAGATGTCCAACCTAGAGACCTCTGTTTCTGGCTCACGCAATACTCTCTCATACGAACAAATTTGCAATGAGCCCATTCATCCTTCTGTCCCGATCGGACCATATCCCAGCCAATGGGAACTTCCTAAGTTTTCTCATTTTCAAAGCAAGGAAGACCCACAACAGCACTTACGGGCATTCAGACATGCCTGTTACCTTATCACCCACGATGATGCATTGCTTTTACACACGTTTCCTATGTCTCTCTCGGGTGCTACGCTTGATTGGTACAGCTCCCTTGCCAGCCATTCCCTCTCACGTTCACTCAGCTGGCCCAGCTCTTCCTTGATCATTTCTCTATCAACATCACCAAGAAGGTCTCCATCACAGACCTCTATTCTATCTGCCAATTTGAAGATGAATCCATTGCTGATTTCGTTGCTCGATGGAGGGGTCTCATCAATCAACTCTCCTTTTCCTTACCCCAACCTGAAATTATTGAACTTTTCTCCCAAGCCTACGCCAAACATATTTCTTCCACCTTGAGGGTTCAGACCTTTCGCACTTTTGATGAAGCCTTCACGATGGCCTGTAAACTTGAGTTACGTGCCATCGAGGAGAATAAAGTCAAGTTGCAGAGCAAGAATCCCAACTCCAAGACCAATGACCCCTCTTCTAAGCCTTCCTCATCCAATCCTAAATCTAAAGCTTCAGCAAACGTTGTGGTTGTTAGATCTTCCTCCTCTTCCCCTTCAACTAATCAGCCTGAGCCATCCACATCTCAGAGTGCCACCCACCAATTTTAGCAGAGATACATACAACGGAAGTTTACTCCACTCAGAGAATCATATGCGTCTGTGCTAGAAAAACTCGTCAAACAAGGGGTCCTCAATCTCCCCCAGATCCGACCACCTCCACAATTTGATCCCTCATGCACCATCCTTGCGTGGTATAGGGAAAATGACTTCTGTAACTACCACCGTGTTAAAGGTCATGACACGGGCAACTGTAAAACCCTTAAAAACATAATCCAAGACATGCTTGAAAAGGGTGACCTCATTCTAGACAATCCCAATGCACCACCTAATCAGGGTATCAACATCTTCAAACAACCATTCCCCAATCATCCACCAACTCAAAACAATGTCCAGACCTTGATTGACAACACTCATGAACACAACATTCGAACAGTCAATACGGTCTCGCCCTTCATTTCCAACCAACCTCAAGAGGTGAGTCCATCCATCAGTCCATCACATGTGGATGAACCTTTTTCTCTGCTTAGTTCTCCGTCAACCTCTCTCATCTTGGAGGATGCCTCGACCTTACCAACACCGCTGGTTTCACCATCTTCCTTCTTGCTGCCCATGGAGGACCCAACCTTTCCTACTCCTCGACCGCAAGTGGAGGGCACAATCATCCCTACCCTTTACCCACTTGAGAAGCTTCATTCTCTGATTTCTTCTCCACCCAGAGAAGAACCTACCTCTCCTTCATCTCCAACCAAGGATGAACCCATCACAACTTCATCATGCCTTGGGGCCGAGACTACCACACCTTCAGTCCTACAACAGTCAACGTCTTCTCAAGAACCCAAACCTCATCCCACATCTTCTCAGCCATTTTCTCGATTAGTGGAGAAACTTGAACTTATCCCTTCTAGGAAAGTGGAGCATCAGGGATTGTGGGAACGTCTCACAGCTCTTCAACATGCCCATGCCCTCTCATCTCATGCTGTTAATCCTCCCATGGTAGAACCTCCCAAGACTCTCAACAAAAACCAAACTTCCACTTCTATACCGTTTATATCTCAACCAACCTCATCAAAACCAAAACCCGCATCTACCCCATCTAAACCTATCAAGTCACTTGGCATTTGCCCTGTCTCCAACCTCACTCATCCACAAGTGAAGGTGGACTTAGACCAGACTTTGACCAATAGTAGTCTTCAACCCAAATCATAGAAGACTGCCAAACCACAGAGGTGAACACCTCCTCCCCCGTCACCATTGCCCTCCATTTTGGGCCCTCATCCTTCGACCTTACCTAGAGTCCTTCCCACTTCGACCTCTAATCAAAACCGGTTGCCTCCTTTGCTTCCTTTACCTATTGCTAGCCTACCCCCTCTCAAAAGGGCGATACCTCTCATGAAGAATGTACCGTCT
Organism: Torreya grandis; assembly: GCA_037957365.1. NCBI lineage: Eukaryota > Viridiplantae > Streptophyta > Pinopsida > Cupressales > Taxaceae > Torreya > Torreya grandis. Next base: position 2,552,751 of record JARHVA010000069.1, read on the forward strand.
CCACCTGTCGCCACACCATCAACCCAGAAGGTGGTACGAAAACCTCCTCCAACTTTGCTCAAGCAAAAGTCACCGGCATCGCATACATCGACGAGCACAGACCCTTTAGTGGGCTCATACTCTTTGATCTTGCATCGAATTTTGTAAACTTCTAGCATAACTCTTACACCCATCAAGCCTTTCCAACCCCTTAGATCTAAGCCCTCCTGGTTCGATGACACAAAGATTTTCTTATACCATCGTACGCCAGGACACGATACTGAGACTTGTTGTGCCCTCAAGGCTGTCATTCGTTGCTATCTAGAGAAAGACACTCTTTTCTTTGAGGACGCTCTCGACCGACCCCTGAATCCTTCTCATAGCCCTCCAACCTTTTCAAACCCATCAACATCTCATCAACAGTTACAACCCCTTTATCTCCTTCACCTCCTATCTTTGAAATCAATGCCATTCACATAACCACTAGGTCACAAAAGGACAACGCAAAAGAAAAAGCTGCCATTCCTTGGACCTACCCTTTTGTCAATCCACCTCAACTGCCTAAGCCTAAGATTTCTATCCTTGGCGCGCCTCAACCCTCCTCTTCTTCTTCTTCTTCCGGACCAATCCACAACTCCATGTTAAAATAGCTTCACCAGACACCTGTGAAGATGTCCCTTTATGACCTCATCCAAACCTCACCTCAACATCGTCAAGCCCTCATCCAAGCCCTGCAGGCAGTGGAGGTCCAACCCGAGGACCCCCAGCCACTTGCTACCCTTGTCCACTCCTTAGCCCCCGTTGCCTCCATCACATTCAACGATTTTGAGATTCCCACATCCAACACGAAAGATCAGGATGCCGCCCTCTTCATCACTGCCTATGTTGATCGGACATGCATTAAATGTGTTATGATCAATGGAGGTGCCAGCATCAACATTATCTCCACCCATGCCTTTGATCAGTTGGCTCTTCCCAAGAATTGCATCTCCAAAACTGACACAATCTTACACTCCTTTAATGACACTACTACCACAACCATTGGCACAATTGTCCTTCACATTCGCGTTGTTCCATGCACTGTCTCAGAGCTCTTCTATATCATTGAAGGAGAGTTTCAATACAACATGTTGCTGGGCCGACCCTAGATTCGTGCCATGGCCTGTGTCCCCTCCACTCTGCACCGTTGTGTGAAATTTGAGCACAATGGACAAGTCCACACCATTCCTGCTGACCCTTCACCCTTCAAAACTTGCAACACCACCTACCGTCCAAATGATGTCCTCATTCCTATCAAGCCATCAATCCCAGCACCGCCTCCATCTGCAGAAGCTTCAACTAGTTTGCAACAGGCAGTCACCCTCACACCTCCCCTTCAAGCGACGACCACAAACCCCATGGAAGACATCTTCCAAAGACTTTCATTGGGGGAGTATCACTTGCTGACCTTAGATATGTTCCAAACTCCACAAGAGTATAGATGCCTTCATCAAAGCCCCCATTACGACCATCGGATCGGGATGATCGTACCTTATGGTTTTCCTCACCTTCGAACCAACCTCATCTATGGGGGGCTCAATCAAGATCCTACTGACGGTAATCCTCTTTCTTCACCTCAACCTTTCACATCAGACTTCTCATTTCTTGGCAACCCCGCCTTTGCACACACTTACCTTTATAGGTGTGCATGGAAGGGTTTTGGTTTCAGATGCTATGAGCAGGGCTCCCATCAGCCCATTAAGCCGCTCAACGATGACGATGCCAAGAAACGGTATGGCCTGGGATATCACGACCCCACTCAAGACCCTATAGACCTTTGTCCTGAACCAACCATTGACCAATCTCCTCCACACTCGCCTATTCTTCCCCCTTCACCTATGGAGTCAGTGGTTTCCATTCCTCCTAGTTTTTTTTTTGCATAAACACCATCCGCCTAGAACCCTTGACTTATCAGCTCAATGGGGTGTCCAAGTCTCTCCCTCTCATTTTTCCCAGCATGATCGAAGATGAGTCGACAACCATTCACACTATCCATTACGTTGACGACGATGCCATTCTTTCTTACATGGGCGCTAATGATTCTTTCATTCAGTGCTCCCTCCCTTTTGAGACCTAGGTTATGTTAAATGAATCAACCATTGACATCAACCTTCCTTCTGTCGATGTTCCTTATGTCTTAAAGATTGGCCAATCTTTAGATGCTCAGGAGCAGCTTAACTATACACAGTTCCTCTCTGACCATAGCAAGGCCTTTGCCTAGACTTACAGTGACATGCCTGGCATCGACCCCACCATCACTACCCATAACATTATCACCAAGCCAGAGGCTAAGCCTGTCAAGCGAAAGCTTCAAAAGATGCATCCTCGCATTGCCCTCCTTGTCAAAGAGGAGCTTCAGCACCTCCTTTCTGTCTCCTTCATCCAGCCCATCGATTAACCACAGTGGGTCTCTAACATCATCCCAGTCACCAAGGCAACTGGGGGGATCTGGATCTGCACGAACTATCGTGACCTTAACCTAGCCTGTCCCAAAGACGACTTTCCTCTTCCCAACATTGACCAGCTTGTTGATCTTACGGCCGACCATGAGATGCTATCTCTCATGGATGGGTTTTCAAGATACAATCAAATCCTGATCACTCTAGAAGATCAGCACAAGACCACTTTCATTACCCCATGGGGGACTTTCTACTATCGAGTCATGCCTTTCGGCTTGAAAAATGCAAGCGCCACTTATCAGCGTGCCATGACCTACATTTTCCATGATCTCCTCCACAAAATCATGGAGGACTATGTGGATGACCTGCTCGGCAAGTCCAAGCTTCGCCGTGACCATCTAACCATTCTCAAGATCATCTTCTCTTGCCTTCTTCAATATAATGTTCATCTTAACCCCAAGAAATGTGTCTTTGGGGTCCTCTCTGGCAAGCTTCTCGGCTTCATCGTTTCTTTCTGTGGCATAGAGATAGATCCCACAAAGATTCACGCTATCCTTGAAATGTCACCCTCGACCAATCTCAAGCAGCTTCACAGTTTGCAAGGGAAGCTCCAGTCCATTCGCCGTTTCATCTCACAGCTTTCTGACCACTGCCAACCTTTTCATCATCTCCTTAAGGACATCTCCTTTACATGGGATAAGGACTGTCAAGAGGCTTTTGAAGCCCTTAAACGCTATTTGGTCTCTCCACCAGTCCTCATTCCACCTAAAGATGACCAACCCTTCTACCTTTATATCTCAACCACTAATCATTCGTTAGGTGCTATGATCGCGCACCGAGACGAGCATCACCGTGAGCAAGTGGTCTATTATATCAGCCAAACACTGGTCGACTATGAAACTCGGTACACCCATACTGAGAAACTCTATTTGGCGTTAGTCTTTGCTGCTACCAAGCTCCGCCACTATCTTCTTAATCACAAGACCTTTGTCATCACCCACATCGACCCTCTCAAGTATATGCACTCCAAGCCATATCAAAATCAACGTATGGCTCGGTGGCTCATGTTGCTTGCTGAGTTTGACCTCAAATTCATCCAGTAGAAATCTATCAAGGGGCAAACCATCGCTGACCAACTAGCAGATGCCCCTCTTCCTGACAATCAACCTTCATAGTGTGAGTTTCCTGATGAATCTATCACTGTGCTTTCCACCGATGACACTATCTATCAGATGACTATGTTCTTTGACAGCTCCAAATGTCAACTAGGTGGGGGTGCTGGGGTCATTCTCATCCCACTCGAAGGGGAGCCCATGCCTCTATCTTTTAAACTCGACTTTGATTGTACCAATAATATGGCTGAGTATGAGGCCTTAATTTTGGGACATCAAACCACCCTCTCTCTCAACATCAAGTCTATTAACATCTTCGGTGACTCGCAGCTCGTCGTCAATCAGGTCAACGGTTCATACCTCTGTAAAAATGAAATTTTGAAAAGGTACAAAAACCATGCTGACATTCTCCTTGCATCTTTCGATCATTACCTCCTACAGACTGTTCCTCAATCCATGAATAAGTTTGCTGACACCATGGCTTCTCTCGCTTCGCATATCCCATCTTTCTCATCTGCATCCAGATTTTTTGTCACGCTGCATCGTGTGCCATTGCCTTCCTATATCTCTCTTCACATTAATCATGTCAACACTATAGACCCTAGCCCACGAGATGCTTGGTATAAGCAACTTGTGGACTTCTTATCTTTTTTTGTCATTCCTCCCAACCTCTCTAACACTGCACAGTGAGCTTTTATCAAGCGTACCACTTGCTATACCATGCTAGGGGGTCTTCTCTATAGGTGAGGCTTCGACGGCCTCCTTCTTCGCTATCTCACCTCCACTAAAGCATCTCAGGCCATTAAGCAAGTCCACGACGGGATTTGTGGTGGACATTTCAGTGGGAATTCGGTTGCCAAGCGCATCCTTCGTCTGGGCTATTATTGGCCTACCCTTCATCAAAACTATAGCGACTATGTTCGGCATTGCATCAAGTGTCAGCAGCACTCTAACTTGCTTCATCTTCCTAGTCACGCCTTACAAATCGCTTAGGATTTCTGGCCTTTTTCTCAGTGGGCTTTAGATCTCATCAGTGAGATTAACCCTCATTTGTCTCTTAGTCATCAATCCATCATCATAGCCACTGAATATTTCACCAAGTGGGTGGAAGCCATTCCTCTCATCTCCATAAAAGCCAACAAGATCATCGACTTCATCATCACCCACATCATCTATCGTTTTAGTGTCCCTCATAAAATCATCACCGATAACGGCAAGTCCTTTAAAAACAAAACTGTCCAAAAGCTATGCGACTCATTTAGCATCAAGCTCAATTTCTCTTCGCCTTACTACCCATAAGCAAATGGGCAGGCTGAGGCTTCCAACAAAATTCTCACTAAAATTCTCATGAAGGTGGTCAGCGACACAGGAAGGGATTGGCACATTCACATTCCCTTTGCTTTGTGGGCCTATCGCACTAGCATCTGAACCTCTACGGGTGCTACCCCTTTCTCTCTCATGTACAGAATAGAGGCTGTCCTACCTCTCAAAGTAAAAATCCCGTCTCTCTGCATCTCTCTACATGACATCCTTTCCAACGATGACTTTCATCAAGATCGCTTAGCTCAACTTGACAAGCACCATCTTGCTGCCCTTAATCATCTCCATGTCTATCAACATCGCATCAAGCGTGCCTATGACAAAAAATTGTGAGAACAAGATTTCAACATCGGAGACCTCGTCCTCAAAGAGAATCAACATGTGACCAATATGGAGCAAAGTAAATGAGGCAAGTTTGCTCCTAATTGCATCAGACCTTTCATTATCACACACAATTATGGATCAGGGACTTATCGTCTGTCCTCTCTTGATGGACGACCAGAACCTGAACCTCTTAATGCGTTGCATCTGTGACCGTTCTACTGCTAGTCGAGTACTCATCCACTTGACACTTAACTTGAGCTCGTCCCTTGAGCAATCCCCGTCCTATTAGTCCTAATTCCTTTCATCCCTATTCCTCTTAACAATTCCTTTATAACCCTTTTATGATGTATGGATGCTTTGTCCTAATAAAAGGGAACCCTTGACCTTCTATAATCTTGTCCATGACTCACATTTCTGTAAAAACAAATCAAGATGTCAAAATATCCATATCAATATCACATTAAAAATGCAGACTGCTCCCTCGAAGGATAGTTGTACTATCATTGCTGTAATTAAATAGACTGCTCCCTCGAAGGACAGCTATTCAAAAGCCCTTATATTAAACAAAATTCTAGACCACTCCCTCGAAGGATGGTTATGACTAATCTAAAAATAAACAACACTATCTTCGAAGCTTCTCGCATTGATCAGCTTCACAACTGAACACCAAGCAAATGACATCTCTATGCAGGCTTCCCGCATTGATCAGTCTGCATCAAAAAAAAAAAATGCGTCATGGACTTGACTTATAGTTGTCTCAGGGTCTCCTATAAAAAGGGGCAAAGTTATCTCTGCTCTTAAAATAGGTTACCCTATTTCCTCCTCCTATCACCTGCTCAAGGGACTTCGAGCTCACTTTAATATCAAAGTGATTCGATTACCGTTCTAACACAACATCTGGTCAAAGATGTCATGCATGAATGAGGCTCTTGGTTCTAATAACCCCTATCTCTATTGTCATTCTGGTCCTTGTCAATGAAAGAGCAATATGCCTTTCACTTCTTCTGCACTTTGGTCACATTCACCTTCATCACTTGTCAATTACCTCAACTCAACCCTCTTTTCAGGCCACTCCCATAGCCTATTCACACTAGTTTCTATGAACACCAATACACAAGGAAACTATCGACCAAACACAATTTATGTTAAGCATAAACCAATACTTGTTGAAGCATAAATAGACCTCAATTCATCTTTACAATACATCCATCATGAATATGGAAAATTGCTAGGGATGAACGACCTCTTGACCAATGTTGCAAAATACACCATTACACAATATGGAAAAGGCTGCAACATTATCTCTTCTCCTTCATCATTTCATCATGACCAAGACCAATCTATCGACCACTTTGACCACCTGTCTACCACTCAGACCCTTTGTCTGAACTACATTGGTTTGAGGCCCTAAGACTAGGGCTATGTAGGCAGCACTCAGTTGACACGACCGTCTTCTGGGGTTAGCTCGACCACCCTCATTTTTTTGTCTCTCTGATGGACAAACCTCCTTTCCTCCTTTTGACCATGACCTTGCCCTCAACCAAGACCAATTCCATCCCTTTGACCCTTCCTCCCTTTTAGGGAGAACTACATTGGCCTGAGGCCCTTAGGATAAGGGCTATGTAGGCAGCACTCAGTTGACACGACCATCTTCTGGGGTTAGCTCGACCACCCTCGTTTGTTCATCTCTCTGATGGACAAACCTTCTTTCCTCCACCTCGACTAATGACCATTGGAGATCATGCCTATCTCCTCCGACTTCGACCACTTCCAAGACAATGTTGCCTTGGTTGTTTTTGCATGTATGCTACCTCATGATTGGTTAGCAAAATTGTGCGCAAACTTTTGACCTTCAAAAGTATAGGATCGCAAGCCAGTTGATCCGCACTACTTGTGACATTTTCATGTTTTTGAGAGCACTTCCTGAGCCCGAGATACCTAGAACACGATGACCATTTGGAGCTTCAGCTTAGATTGAATAACCCAATCAGCAGATGACTAAATGCTGGGGCCCAGTTATTTCAATTTTGGCACTCCTTGACCCTCGACCTGTGACACTTTGACCTGACCATCTCGTGTAGTGGTATGTGTGCAATCACAACTTTTGCAGCGTTCACCCTCACCCTTTTTTCATCCACTCTTTGTCAAATCAGCACCCGATTCTCGGTTCCCTTCCCTCACCTCCTACTTTGAGGGGGAATACCTCATCCATAATTAGGGCAATCCAATCCTCTTGTTTTTGTCTTGCAGTTCATTCGAACAACCAATAAGACGAAATCGACCTTATCCCACACCTGGGGCAACCACCTCCTATTTTTGTCTTGCAGTTTGTCCAAAACAACCAACAAGACAAAAAGGGGTAAATGTAGACACAAGAATTGTGTCTAACCCTTGTCATCCTCCCCTTAACCCTTGTCGACCATTTTCCCACAAGCCTTGACCTTGGTAGCATGTAAGAATGAGTAGAAGGCTAAAATTAGCCTCTATCTCCATTCTGCATCTATCGACACCGGTCACTACTCGATCGATGTCACCGATGTCGATCACCTTTTCAGCTGACGTTGGCATCCCTGCCAGCGTCAGTCATCCTTAAATTGCGTCTGTTAATTCATTTCTCAATCTGTTATCTGTTATTCAGTTTCCAATCGGTTTGGCAACCGATTATCAGACCTGCAGCATTAAAATGTTTCTTTGATCTGAACCCTGCAGCAATGATCAACCAGTCTTTTTACATCCAACCAAATGATCAACCATTTTTCTTGCATCCAATCAATCTATGATCAATCTCTCGTGTCTCTCTCTCTAGTACAGGAATTCTGCTTCGGTCATCTGGCAACACAACGACAACTTCAATCATGTCTCTTATCATGTCTTCAGTGTGTAACAGGTAAGTATCTTACTCTATGTTTTTGTGTTATTCTCTGGTTATTATTTTTTATTTACTGTCATCAACTCCTATTTAGACTTAGACTACAGCCTCGAGACCTTATTTCTTCCTGTATCAACTCTGTCTACCATTCCAAAATATACAGTCACTCTACCTAGATCCTTATAAAAACCCCCAAACAATCCTTCTGACTCCTAAACTGACTCCTTAACCCTCAGACACCATTTTGTAACCCTAAAACCTATCCAGAACTCTATCCAGACCCAACCAGACCCCATCTAAAATTGCTGCCTCGACCAATGCCAGTCATTACCCTGATCGACGCCGGCATTTTAACTAACATCGGCACCCTTCCCTGACCAACGCCGGCACAGAGACTGACACCGGCGACTGTGCAGAACATTTTGCTGCATATCAGGTATGCAATTTTATCTTTTTGTCTTTTATTTGCTTTCATTCAGTCTCTCATTTCTACCAGTCAAATATTCTATTTTTAATCAGTGGGTTGATATCCCTTAAGGAAGTCTTTGTACTTTAGGGATCAAGCGTTTGCTTGACAACCTACCATCTCCTTGTCTAACATTTTTTTTTGTGTTTAGTCTCTTTCTCTTCGCAGGTGTCATTCCTCCACAACCAAAGAGGAGTACCTTCCAATGTTTGATTTCGGTGCGCACGACTATATCCAGGTATCTTCTAGCCTTGACCATTTCTTTCAGTTTCTCATTTTCTTCTTTTGAATGTAAAAAGTGATTTAGCATAGAAACATTATGCTCAAAGAAAAATTGTTTTGGGGCCCTAAGTGAATTAGCCATGTTGCACCTTCAATGTGTTTTGGTGATTGAGGTTAGGAACTACCTGATGAGATGAATGAAAGACACATGGTTATCTCAAGGGATTCCTAAGACTATTTTCAAGGATTAAAATAATCTTGCACCCTTATCCATATCAATAAGGATGGTACAAAAGTAGAAATTTGGCTGAGATTTTGAGATAACATCTAAGTTGGACATGTGGTTGGTCCTCAGGTATTTATTAGTTCTAAGCCCTTTTTGGAGATTGTCCCACTTATATTTTGCTTGTCAAGGTACAAAGAGTAACTAATGGCCTGAACACCTAGATTTGAAAAGAGAAGTGATTACACATGGTATATCCTTGGGGTTTTTCAATCTCCATGTCTTTTATTTTAAATTGCCTCACCTTTGGGTGGGCAAGGTGCAAAAGGTCCTCGAAAGCTTGAGAAGTGCCAAAATGAAATTTTTTGCTTATATGAATATACATGTTTCAAAGAAGATTTCTTGACATAAAATAAACATTTTCCCCTTATCTATCTTTTGTCAAAAAGAAGCTCAAATGACTTAAAGAGTGTAGTTGGTAATGAGCCATTAAGCTTTAAAGCATTAATGGCAACCCTAATTTCAAAATGCAAAGGATTATAACTAAGGAATTGCCTTCATTCACATTACCTTTTACATTCAGAGATTATATTTGCATCTTCGAGCCATTTGTGTGCCCTATCTATGTGCATCATGAAAGAGTGATTATGACTAATTCTTCAAAGGTCTTCAGTTTCAATTACATGTAGCCCTTTGACTTATTAGCAAGTGTTTTTCTAGCTCCTTGTATTGTGTTCTTTGAGGAGGTTTAAAGGTTTTTTGAGGGTGATCATAGTGATGAATTAATTTAAGTTCAAAGTATTGCACTGAAAGAGCTAGGGAATAATGGTGACTACTTCAGCATCTATCAAGAGCAACATTATTTTTGTTCTGGATGAAATCAAAGATATAGTTGTTCAGGGGTTAGACTTTACATCCCTATTAAATGTCTTACATTAGACAAACCCTCTTCCAATAGTATCTAACCTTGGAATGAGTTAAGTCACCCCTATGAAAACGTTCCCCTTGGCTGCCCCATACCTAGAGTTAGTGATTGCATATGCCAAAGTATACCAACTAGACACTAGGACTATCAACAATGGAAGCTGATCAATTATCTACTCTTTCACTCCTTTGGCCCTCAATACCATGCTTGGGATTCCTCTTCAACTTGAAATTATCACACTCTCTCTAAAGTAATTCCAAGAGAATACACACAAGAATGACAAGATAATATGGGACATTGTCAACTCCTGCTAGCTAGTTAAGAAAAGGCAAAAGGTCTAGAGAATGTGTAAGAGTCTGAAATTGGTAGAATTCAAGTAATTACCCTAGTTTGTGATTACCATGGTGGAAATATTTTATCAGATGCCCAAAATAGATAAATTTTAACTTTGGATGTCCATATCTTAATCTATGTGTTGGAATAATGGAAGAAGTTGGACTAGTCTACCATTCTAAGTGATAATCTACAAAAGTAGATGATACAACTATAGATTTAAATCCACTCACATAAGGAATTATTAGTTATATTTTACATGTCCTCCTACTTGATGTATAATTTGGTGCATAATAGGACATTTTATGGGCTCACCATAAATCCTAGTGGGATGATAATATATGAGGTTTATCTTGAAATAACTCTGGATGACTTCAAGAATTTTTTTGTAGAGTTTATAATTGTTTATTTAATAATATGATGAGTGTATTCTATCCTCTAAGAAACCTCAACATGATCTCTAAGGGGGTAAAATACATAATTGATAAATATGACACCTTGTATATTTAATTCAGATCATTTTCTTATATTAGGGTAAGTGGTTACTTGGGATCTCCATACAAATTGTTGAGATACCTAGATGATAGACTAGCAGTGATGGAGTTAAGTAGGCAGATTGTGCCCCCACATGAGATGATAGTAGTGAAGAAGATAAATAATCATTTCAAGTTTCTAATTAAAATTAGACATTATTCATGTCCTTCTATTACCAAAGTTAAGGGACTAGAATAAAAGATGGACTAGTATGTGATTAACAAGATGCTACCCAAGTCAAACTATGATATCAAATGGTGGGCAAACACAATGACCAATGTAATTCTACATTAATAATATTTATAAGACATCTAGTCTATTTTCACTATCAAGGAAGATGTTAAAAATTTAGATTATATAAGACTGGTAGTGCTTACAATATCACTCCCATCCCCAAAGACATGGAAGATGATAAGAGGACACTATCTAGAGTATATAATCAGTCCAATATTGAATCCCTAGCCATATCACATGTGGAGTTCACTACTAAGGAAAATGATTCGATTCTATAGAAGGCCACCAAAATCATGAGAAGAACCTTCAGGTGGTTGAAGGAACATGGAGTTGATCTTAACACGTATGACACCCTTGCCCTTTGATAACTCAGATAAGTTTAGGATTTAAAGGGTTTCCTCCTAGAATATAGTGATGCTCCCTTAGCTCCACCACCAGTAGTAAAGGACAAATGTAAGAACAAGTTTTATGATGTTGACTTCACCAAGCCAATTAATGTGGAATCCATAATTGAATTATAGTCCAAGTCAGGATTATCCTTCTCAAATTTGGGGAAAAATTGCTATTAGGGAGGTTACATTAGTTATTTCTTCCCCAATATCCATTGAATTAGAAGGAGACTGAACTATACCATCCATCCCAGCAACCATCCCAATGGTTAATCCAATTATTGTCCCACCTACTCCAATAGCACAATAGCTAGCCATTGTCCCTCCCTCAAAGAGTTATTTAAGGAAGATAGGAGGTGAAGAAGAGGTATAATAGCCCAAGAAAAAAAGAGTTAAAAGGGCTTAATAGCCTCCAGTTGGGATTCCTAAAAAGAGGAAGGAGGTTGTGTTCAAAGACCTACCTTCTAAGGAACTCCTCATGAAGAGGAAAGAGGATCAATCCTCATATGCTCAAAGATTGAGAGATATGAGTGATGAAAAAGACTTAAATGAAAATAGGCCCATTGCAAAGGTGATAAATAAACAACTAGCATTCAATCCTCCATAAGTAAGAACTGGGTAAAGAACTCTGAGGGAAAGACCCTAGACCCCAATGAAGGCCCTAATGGCTGATTTATTTTCAGAAGAGGGTCCTTCAAAAATAGAAAGTAAGGGTTATAAGGAGGAATTTATGGACTCAATGTATCCCCTCTCTTTTGAATATGTTTTGAAGTTTGGAGTTAAGGTAGACACTCAAGTTTAGGCCCCTCAAGAAAAGGAAACAATCTCATTAGATATAGAGACATTTGTTGAGAATGTCATCACCCATCCACCAGGCCAAGATAATTAGGGTGAAGTTGAGAAAATGAATAAATACAATGGGAAGGATAAGGTGGATCTAGAGTAGGATACTCAAGTCACCATTGATCCTGAAGGGGTGGTTGCACAAGAAGGACTACATATAGCTCCAAAGGCATCACAAGTTGTCCCTTCCCCTCCAAAGGTGTCAAGTTCAGCATTTGAGGAGAAGGTGAGTATAGAGGAAGGTGGGGGAGCAAACCTAAAAATGGGTACCCCAACCCATGAAAAAATAAATAATTAATTGGACTAGTCTAGTGAAGGTGCTGATGAGAGTGCTTTAAGTAATGTTGCTTTAATTGAAGTACCTTGAGGTCTCCTTCCTCACATCAAGGTCCATCATCCAACCCATAATAAAGGTCTAAAGGTTATGATTGGTGAAGAGTTGCTTGAGGGAAATAAGAAGGTCACCATAGACCCATCTATATCTAAGGCTTAGACAAATAAATTAGGTGAAGTGGGTGCAAAACCTTCTAGTTAGTCAGCAGGATGAAGAAGCTCCATTAAAATGTTACTCAAGGAGTCTCACCAATTTGGTCTAGATTTTGAAGTTTGAGCAGATATAGCCAAACCTAGAAGGGGAACTTGGAGAAAATAAGGATGGTAAGGAGTTTGAAAGTGATGAAGAAATTGAATAGTTCATGCTAAGTCCATAGCCCATTCCTATGGCACTTCTTATATCAAGTAATCTGATGACACGACCCTTTACTATCTTGAGGCTTACATCTATATCCAGTACATCAATGGGATTTTAGACAATACCCCTTCTTTAGGTCAAGGAATAGGTCAAGTAAAAGAAGGACATTATGAGTAAAATTGGGGAGATCGATGTAGTGAAGATCACCCAAGCATATATGGCCAAACCCCCCAAGAAGGCTAAGACACATTCCAAGACCACATTCACTACCATAGGAGAAAGGAATTTGGAGGTAGCCATTCCCCCACCAGATGCTTTGAATAAAGATGACCCCTTTGAGAATTACACTATTTATAGATACACTCTAGGGAAGCCATCAAGGAATGAGTTAAATCATAGCTCATAGGTTCTGGTGAACATGGTGGCTCATAGGATGGATAAAGACAAAGCCACCATGGAAGATTGGAAGGCATAGAATCAAGATATGATCTAGTATTTGTAAAAGATACTAAGTGAGCCCAATGCAGTAACTCCAATTGCTAGTATTTCTCTAGAGCATCCTCTCTTCTCAATAAAGTCACTTGATTTTGGCTGAATTGATGATTTAAAGTCCAGAGGAAGAGCAATAAAAAAAAGGCAAGAAAATCTACACACTAGGGTAGAATAAATAATCCATTCAACATTGAAATGCTTGAACAACATAGTGGATAATAAGAGGGAGTGTGATGTTAAAATAATTTTCTATGAGATGTATTTCAAGATGTGGGAGGAGGTCTAGTGTAAAATGGATGAGGTCTATAAGATGGGCATAGATACTTTGATTGTAGAAAGGATCATTTCTACCAATGATCACAAGAATCCCAAGGAGTTTTAATGTACAATCAAGCATCATTTGATGATGCTCAAAGATGACATCTTTGATTTAAAGGAGAAGAACAGTCCCTTAATACTGAATAAAAGAGATAGATGTTGCATCAAGGAAGATAGTAAGGCTTGATGGTGCTAGTGACTTGGAGGAAGAGATGATACACATCACTCTAAAAAACTTCATCGATGCACCATAAGAGTCTTTTTATGTTGATAAATTAAAATATTTGGTGTCATTTGCGAGGTCTTATGGGCATCTTAAATAACTCATTGGATGAAAGTAGACCATGCTTCAGAAGTTTACCACCTAGGTTGAAGAGTATAGAGTAAAATTCAAATACCAAGTGGGCCCAAACCAAGGGAATCTCACCCCTATGCTAGAAGAATATACTAGGTATAAAAATAAGTTGTAAAAATATTCCAACATCCAAATTGACTCCAGAGCATAATCAAAATTTTGGTTTTTCTAAGCTGGCACCAATTCTTTCTTACTTCCCTCCCTTTTTATTTCTTCTCATTTCCCACTAGGAAACCATTGTACTTGGCCCATTATTGGCATGTCCCTTTCAATTACTTTTTGTGTAATGATGAGGATATGAAAGGGACATTTTTGTCTATTGTGCAAGAGGACAAAGGTTTTGTTTTATCCCTTGTGAGATATTCCTCCACATAGATAACTATAAAATATCTAACCAAGATGGAGGATCAATTTTTTCATCATCACATGGTCATGAGCATATCCATGCATGTTTTATTTGTACATTATTCCAAACTCTCATTTGGATTAATGGACATTTTTTTATATGATCGTGGTTTTACCTCTTCCAATGTTGCTATGAATTATTGCTTGTGTTTCTGTAATAGGTTCAATGGACATGCTTAGGTTATTTCAAAGGTATCTCCTAGGAGATACCTTGAAGGTCCTTGGAATACCTTCCATTTTAATTTCAAAATTCCTTGCAATGGATTTGATATAACCATGACACCTTTTTATTTGGAAATAACCGTGATGCACATGGTTGAATTTTTTTGTAGAGGTATCTCTTAGGAGATACCTTGAACATGCACACAATTGAATTTTATTTCAAGGTATCTCTCCTAGGAGATACCTCAAAGGGCCTTGGAATACCTTGAATATTTCTTGAAAAGGTCCTTACAAATAATTTGATATAATCATGACAATTTTTTATTTGGCAAGAACCCTTGCACACTATTGGAATTTTCTTTTGATATATCTCTTAGGAGATACCTTGAACATGCACATGATTTAGAATTTTATTTCAAGGTATATCCTAGGAGATACCTTTAAGGGCCTTGGAATAGCTTATTTATTGAATTAAAATGTCCTTAAAAATTATTTTATATAACCATGGCACCTTTCTATTTGGCAAGAACCCTAATGCACATGAGGTATCTCTTAGGAGATACCTTGAACATGCACACAACTAGAATTTTCTAGGAGATACCTTAAAGGGCCTTGGAATACCTTCCATGTTGATTGAAATTTCCTTACAAAGGATTTGATATAACCATTACAAATTTTTATTTGGAAAGAACCTTGATGTACACTATTGGAATTTTCTTTCTAGATATCTCTTAGGGAATACCTTAAACATGCACACAATTGGAATTTTCTTTCAAGGTATCTCCTAGGAGATACCTCAAAGGGATTTGGAATAAATTTTGTGTTTATTTCAAATGTATTTGTAATGGATTTGATATAACCATGACACCTTTTTATTTGATAAGAACTGTGATTCAAATGATTGGAATTTTCTTTAGAGGTATCTCCTAGGAGATACCTTAAACATGCACATGATTGGAATTTTATTTCAAGATATCTCTCCTAGGATATAACTCAAATGGACTTGGAATACCTTCCCTGTTGATTGAAAATGTCCTTGTAAATGATTTGACATAACCATGATAATTTTTTATTTGGCAAGAACCCTGATGCACACTATTGAAATTTTCTTTTGAGATATCTATTAGGATATACCTTGAACATGCACATGATTTGGAATTTTCTTTCAAAATATATCCTAGGAGATCCATTAAAGGATCCAAAAATAATTAATCTTGGAGGATCCAATAGTTTCTTCTTTGTCATCAAATGATGATCTAATGGTGCGAAGGCCCCAACAAAGCTACATCCTTAGCTTTCAACTAATGGTTCTTGCTTCATCATGAAAACCCAATCAGATGGAACAAGGCATAGTTGAAAACTCAAAGGACTATGGAAAGCTTGAATAAACAACAATTGGCACCCTCAAATTTAAGGATTAAAATAAAAGGGGCCCACCTGATAGAAATAACTAATCATGAGCAAGCTCCCAGATCATGATCCTATGGCCCTCACTTCATCATGAACTTTGATATAATGGAGCGAATTAAGTCCAAGACCCTTGGAAGATCCACAAAAGTGCTAAGTGGCACCCTCACATTTGGTTGTGAAGATTTAACAAGATTAAAATTAACATTTTCATGATCATTTGATCATGAAGATACTAACTTAAAGTTAGGGTATTTTTATAGATCAATGGCATGTGCTTCATTACCAAAGGATGATCTAACAGTTTGAGGGCCTTGAAGACTTTTCAATGAAAACCTGAGACCCCATAGGCTCTATTCATGGAAAAATACCATTTTAAGTGAAACTAATAGATGATTTAATGGTTATTGATTCATCATTAAAGGATGATCCAATGACACAAAGGTGCCCATGACTTTTCAAGAAATGACTGATGCAAGATACAGAGCACAAGGAGGCATGTAAAAATTTCAAGTGTCACAACCATGGGGATTAGAAAATAAAGAGATAATCATAGGCAAAGACCTAAATTATAATCAATGATTCATGCTAATCCAATATTTTGATTTTATGGTGTGAAATAAAAGGTATTTCAAATACCGATGGCTAGTGCTTGAAGGCATTTATGAAATATGCTATGAAAGGTCTAGACCAATGTCACATAGGCACCACACAAGTAGAAAAGGATAAAATACAAGATCTTATGGGCTTGAAAACATAAATTATAAAGGAAAAGGTCCAAATCAAATCCAAGGCACATATAAGCCAAAGCGTGGATATATCCTACCATTAAATCTCTAGAACCCTAAACCATACATAAAAGTGACCCAACTGAATTCATTTGGTCACAAATTGATCCAAAGAGAGATTGATTGTGTTTTTGAGCACAAAAGAGATTTCATAAAGACCAATTTAAAAACTAGTAAGACTAATTTATATAAATAAAAACCATGTCAGCTCACAGAGAATAGATAAAAGAGGAGATCGAACTCTACTTGTCAATAGATAATGAGGGCCAAATCTTCAAAGACACCAAATTGGATGTTATGGCCCTAAATTCATTGGGCATTAGAAACTAGTCTAAACTCTTCTTCATGGTGGAAGAGTTGAATCCCATCATAAAACAGGAGTAGAGAATTTCCATATTGAGTTTAGGCACTATGACCTAGTCATTTTATAAATGGCTAGCCTCCACTATGCTGCAGCAAAACTTGAGGTATTGCATTGCATATATATCCTTAACCCTTTCTTTGTTGACTATATAATTGATAATGAATAGATCATAAGGGAAGGGAATTCTAAGAAGGTATCATATATTTCTTTGGTAGATTTTGAGAAATATTATAGGCACCCAATTCCCCATGTAGATTTGCCCAAAATCAAAGAGTGGACCTCCAAACATGACCTAGACTCTATCCTTAGACCCTGGCTACACCAAGGACCCCATATCTTTAGAGACTTTGAGGGAAATATCCTAATAGTCTAGTTCAGGGAGGGAATTAGGGTAATAATGACCCTATTTAATCGAGCCTTTGGATCCCTTTCAACCACCTATGTGAATAAAATCTAGGTTCCCTTTATGCATTTCATGGTGGGAGAAAAGGTCACTCCTCCAATTGGAGATTTGGTCACTATTTTCTTGACCAAATAGTTCACTACCATCAAAAGGAAGACATCTAAGAAATTTTATATGATGTCATACCTATTGGATTCCCTACTTACCTATATCAACTTCCCAAGGATTAGGAATTGGATTCTTGAGGGAAAAACTACCATCTCCCACTATTATTCCAAATTACATATCTTTATTTATAGGAACCATATGCAATTTATTTGTGACTATGTCTACCCTACCATAGTTGAAGCCATCATAGGTGTTACCATGCCTAGGTTCTATCCACTAATCAAGAAGTACATGTAAATGATAGGTGACATCTGATACTACCCTGACTATATAGTCATCAAGATTGAGGGGATCATGTCCTAGCCTTATAGATTGCCAGTATATGTTCCTAGCAAGCTGACTAAGCAAGAAATTGCCTCCTAGCTCATCCATGGCATTGATGGAATTTACAAATAAAATAGGAAGGGTCTACTCCACCCCTTCCCTCTAATTATTGGAAGGACTACACTTTAGGATTGGAAACAAGTTGATACCATGGCCAAGCATAGGGATTCATTTGGGTTTCAGCTTGATGAACTCAAGATGTGGGATCCTAAGAACATAGTGACTAATCATTTGAATGATAAGAAGCTCTCCAAACCTAACTACATACATCAAATTGGTGTCCATGACACCATTTACATTAAGGCCAAGAACTATGAGGAGGTGTTGGCCAAAATCAAAGGACACAACATCAAACTTGAGCATAGATTGACCAAAGATGACAAGCCATTAGGAGGCATGAAAAATGCACCCTCTCCAATATCACTTGTTTCCTGGACCATTTGGGATAGCCCAAGAATAGCCCCAAGAAGATAAACCACAATCTTATGAGAAGGTTGTGCAAGAATAAGGTGAACAAGGCTATAGTAAAGAGAAAATATGAGAGAGGAAGCTAGAGGAGAGGCCTAGAGAGTGGCCCTCATCTTCAACACTACCCCAAAGGCCACGTTCCCTAGTTGAGTACATAGATATGATTGCTTTAGAGCTACAAAAGACACTTGAGGGTGATTTTAAGGAACTTGTAGAGGTATATGACACTACCAGGGAAGAGGAATAACTTGAAAAGGCCCAAATCCAAAAAGAGGAGCTTGAAGAAGATAAAGGAAAAGATATTGCTCTAGGTATGGTCCCTGTGGCATCCCAAGAGAAGAGGAAAGTAGAGCTAGCATTGGTTCCTATTGGACCAATATTGGACCAAAGAAGAAACCAAGATTGACCATCTCTCACCCCATAAGTGAGATAAATTTGTTAGTGATGAATTTCCCATTCATGGGCTAGTCATTCCTAACTAGTTTATTCAAAGGAAATCACAAAAGATTCATTCTCTCTCCCATTCATGGGCCATGACAAGAGTTATTGATATTGAAGTACATGATGACATCAAGCCATGGATTAGGGATATAGTAAAATAATAGGAATAAAGGAGGATTGTGGGCACTCAAAGACTATAAAAAAGAAGATGGATGCTTTGAGAGCATCAAGAAGCATAGGCATAGAAGTCCCAGAGCCTCTTAAATTCACAAGATCATCCACCACCATGAAGTTTAATCCAGAGAAAGCTGGATTGGATAAGGTCACCACCAAGAAAGCTATGGTGGGAATTGAGGAATTCACTTTCAAAAGATGGAACCCTTTGTAGGATTAACCTCTATGGGAGGATAGTAGCTTGGAGAAGCTACCATACATGAGGAAGACATTGAAAGCTGGATTGAGGCTCAATCAATTCAAGTAAAGATTGGGGTCTAAGGCATGTAATAGAGGATTCTAAACTTGAAAATAGAAAAGGAAAATATAGAAACCTAGGGCATTTTGTTAGTCCCTGACTCCATAATGGACATGTTTGAGGACTCATTTTTTTATATGTTCAATTATTTGAATTCAATAAAGTTAAGGTGGGATGCCCTAACCTAATAAGGTGAATCAACTAAGTAATTAATAATCGAGTGGCAAAAGGCAAAGACCCAAGCTAGGGATCTCATTGAGATTATAATTAGGAATAAAATTCCTAAGTTCGAAACTATCAGCCTAACACATTTGAATAGTATACTAGGAATAATATTAGACAAGATCCAAGGTTTAAGTACTTGGACAAAGAATTTGAATAGGCTTTTGGCAGATGATAAAGAATTTATCCTCAGAATTGAGTAGCTCATGTGAATAATGTTGTTAAATCCTATCAAGACCACTACAATTAGAATCATTGATGATGTTGAATTCAAGCAAAGGGTCACATTGGTCATGAAATTAGTTAGGAGCAAAAGCCAAGGCTAGTCTAGAAGAGACAACAAAATAATTTTGGACATGATTTTCATAATAGAAAAGAAAATAGTAGAGGCAAGGAGCATAAAAGAGGCCATGAACAAAGATGACTGAGACAAAGATGACTTGGTGAATTAGGAAGATGTTTGCCTAATGAAGCTAGCTATGGACATAGAGCTAATCAAGGACTAGTACCAGAAGGTAGTGGAACTGCTACAAAATCAACAAGGGGATTCTTTGGCAATGGGCCAACCTAGTGGCTAATATTCCTTTTTGTAAAGAACATTACAATATCTATAATAGGAATATTATTTTATAGGGCATATGCTAGTCTGTTAGAATATTTCCCATAGGCCAGTCTAAATTTGAAGAACAAGTGTATTCTAGAACTTGTAAGGACAACTATCCTCATCTTTTATACACCTAAACATTGTAATTGATCGATATACTACCTGACCTTTCTATAAAGGCATGCATTGCCATTTGTAAAAGAGATATTTTTGAGCAAATTTTGTATGCTTGAAAAAAATAATATAATCAAAGAATTCTACAAAGATTTTCCACATTTGATGTGTCAATTGCTAAATAGCTTTTCTCTTAATTACTAGTTTTATGTCTTGAATTTGAATGGTTTCTTTGAATTATGGGTTGCATGTCTTGAAGGAAGGACATTTGAACTGCATGGATTATTGGATAAATCTATGCAATTATTAGTTTTCACTAGATGATGAAGATGATAAAAAAGGTGCAAAGTAATTATTGTGCGATTATTTTCCATATGATTTAAACCAAACAAGAAGTCTACCCATATTGAATTACAACTAATGGAGTCTACCCATTTTTTTCTTATACACCCACTTAACTCCTTTGACCTATTTTAATTTTAAAAATGGCTTTATAATAGGGCTCAATGTTACCTAGGCCAACCCAAGGCCTCCTTAAGCTCAACACACATTCTTGAAAATTGTACTATTTTTTATTAAACATTGATTGAAGTATATACATGCAGAGCATTTGGAGTAATATTTATTGTATTGTTTTATAAAATTTTATTGTTACAATTTGAAATCCCTATTTACCTAAATAATAGACATGTGTGTGCTCCTTCAGTAGAAGGCTTGCTAACATCATAGTTGGGTGCGCTTTAATAGGGCAAAAAATATTGCAATAATCCAGGGAGACTATCTGAATCTTAATGATTTCATAACATATTAAGGTGCTAAATAATGAAAAAAAGGGCCAAGTAAATAGAAATAAATCACATAATTTAGATAGAGTAAAAAAATATATTGAACACTATTAAGATTAAATACCTAAAAATAAGGATTTTTGCATATTTTAGATAGAGTAAAAAATATATTGAACACTATTAAGATTAAATACCTAAAAATAAGGATCTATAGAAATGACAGTAACAAATATGGTCAATGCTTCAGATACTCTACAACCTACTCTATTATTATTTGTCATGACTCTACAGTGTATGTTTAGAAAAACTAAGAATATGTAAGAATAGGAATATATCTAGTCAGACATGTTTGGTGGTTTTTGTTCCTCTTAAAAATGTGTGAAAATTATATGAACCCTATTTTTAAAAGTAAATTTAAATTTCAAATTCGTTGGGGATTCCTGCCTATTTCTGAATGAAAATGCACCTCGAGTAGTCAAGTCGAATTGAAGGTGAGTGATATATTTAATATATTAAAATGATATTTATATATATTATATTAAAATATATAATATTTATTTAAAACATTTAATAAAAATATATAATATAATGTAAAATAGTATTACAATATTATATAATGTATTTTATAATAATAATTATTATTATAATATAATATATATGTTATTATAGTTTATAAATTAAATTATAATTACATATTATATATTTTAATATAGGAGAAAGGTCGTAGTAGCTGTGCACCCTAACTTTGGACATCAAAATAAGTTGCCATAACATCACATTAGATTTTTAAATTTTTAATAAGTCATCTTAAGTACTTATAACTAAGGTTTCAAGGTCTAACACATTATATATTTTATGATATAACATATTTTATCATGAGAGGTCATAAAATGCATTTTTTAAACCTATGACCAAAACTTAACTTTGAAGTACCAATAGTTGTGCATAAGAGTATCAATATTTGAGTCTTACTTATCAAGATGTGATTGGTTACTTCAATTTTATAGAATAAATTTTGAACAAGTATTAGATACTACATTTTCAACTTCTAGTGCTCTTTAATATTTATACACACCAATATGATCCATCGATGGAACACATGTTAACAAAAGCCCTGTTTGGTAATTGGAACATACATAACTATTGGGACCTTTCCTCTAGTATATTTAAAATAAAATATATAATTTATATATAATATTACTCACTTTAATAAATATACACATTCATACCCTATGCACATGCTACAAAAATCCTTCCTAGACTGTGCTCGAGGGTGCCCTAAGCCCAGTCGTACTCGGCATCCCAATATGCTTCACTGCTACCTAGGCTAGCCCTAAGCTTCCATCAGATCACAAATTTTAATAAAATCAAATCAATTTTTATGCTTTCAACTTAACCAAGAAATGTGTAGAGTTTTTCTTGGTTTATTTTTCTCATGTGCGTAGGAGGGGATTAAAAAGGTGGAGACATATGGATTTACAAAATTTATTTTGCTTCACTATGTGCTCACCCTTATCCATGTGCACACACACATATCATGACATATAGTGTATGTATATATGTACTGGTAAGAGGGGTAAAATTATAATTGATAATTAAACCTAGTAATTCCAAACCCTTGACAATGTAAAAATATTACTTAATTTCATCTTTAAAGATAATTGTGGGTACAGATCGATCGGGATCTAAATCACCATGTAATGATTTAGTCTATGATGGCTTGCATTTTACGTGTAAAGAGAGAGAATCTTAGAATGTAATCTCTACATTAAAACTGAAGTGGACATATATGTTTCAAAGACACCATCTATTCCAATGCATTATTAGAGCATAGATCA
Organism: Torreya grandis; assembly: GCA_037957365.1. Lineage (NCBI taxonomy): Eukaryota > Viridiplantae > Streptophyta > Pinopsida > Cupressales > Taxaceae > Torreya > Torreya grandis. Next base: position 2,575,783 of record JARHVA010000069.1, read on the forward strand.
CCATAATTAGTTTACATCAAATCCAATTAGAAACGCCTATATAATTAGATATACACCCAACCTATCTTGTTTAAATATTTTTTATTTTTTAAAATAGGTTAGATCTTGAAGCATCACAGACCATAAAGGAGCATAAAGCATGAACTACAGTATATTATGTGAGCAAAGTCTAAAACTATAGAAGTAGATGGAAAAAATTTAGCAGATAGAGATAAATTCCATTCAAAATAACATAGAACATCACATCCTCATAGATGGATAATAGAATATATAAGGTCACAAGGGCACATACAAAGCATACAATCACATCCATGAGGTACACCTATTAAGGTTGCAAAATGAAAAATGCTAACTATCAGTACTCCTAGACTATGACAATGGTTGTTTATCATTTGTTTATATTCCTAATTTTGTAAATAGGTGCATCAAATACATGAATATTAATAACTATGCATTAAAAAAAACCATGTACAAGGCCACAATAAACACAAGTCAAAAATCACCAAATAGACTTATCTATGAGAACTGATGAACACATCTCCAACTCACTTTGTGACACTTGTAGTCAAAACACAAATAAACATGTCTCATAGTCAGAATTCAAAATTAAATTTAGTGAGAAAATTATCATTCTAGTCTTATAAACTCAAGAAATAAACCAAAGGATTGGAGTGGAGAAATAAACTCATCGAGATAGATATTCATTTACGCTTTATCTTAATTTGAATCTTTTGAACAGAAGAATTATGTATCACTAATTTAAATTAGAGGTTAAAAGACCTGATCATTAACTAAAATTTGAAGGTCATTTTGTATAAAATTAGAATAGACTCGATTCATTCTAATAATTTGTATGTAATCTAACAGTTCATAGAATTTTATAACCAAGTTTGAGGGCTACTGAAAATTAATAATTCGCATGCTTTACTGCCAACTATCTTGAATGCCAAGTGTCATCTACAACATCAAATTTAATGCTTGTGACAACTTCAATGGTGATATGTGATTGAAACTTTTAATTTAATTCCTCCCAAACATAATAATGTTTGATAGATTTTCTCTTCAAAGTAATCTACCTCATCTACTATGCACATGGTGAAGTGTCAGAGTTTTAAATTCATACCCATGATCATATTTACCCATTTTTTGATGCTATGTGGAATTATACGACATAAAAATAAATTTAATTTTGTTAAAAATTTAATATTATTTTCATACTATTAACAATAATATATATATATATATATATATATATATATATATATATATATATAATCTTGATAAATGAAGTTTTTGTGACTCTTGATTTTACTACATTGATGTGATTTAGCTCTATAAATGATGATTTTCAAATCACTTCATCACATATCCAATTGATAACGATGCATGTATATGTGATTTGACCTTCACGAATATGTGATTTAACCTTCATAGATATGTGACTATTTTAATTTAATGCCCATTTATTATTAATGTTTGATAGATTTGCTCTTTGACATAATCTGCTACACACATGATTTTCATTATAGTTTCTACATATATAATATTGATTTATAATCTGTATTAACATATATATTATATGATATAATAATATTGATTAATATTAAAAATATATGAAGGGATTCATATGGTGGATTGACATTAATGAAGTATGGAGGGTATTATTGGTTGGATTGATAGCATGTCATGGCATGAGGGAGCCTAAAGTTTTTCCTCGTACCTATTTAAGTTTACTTCCACCTCGGTATTCAAGTCCTATGCTCATAGATTATAAATTATAATGTTTTGTGTTGTGTTTAGCTGGATGCAACATGGAGAGTACGAGTGAGATAGCGTTAGTAAATACATGCACTTATGGAGTGAGTGATGTTAGAGAATTGGTCTTTAATAGATAAATATCTAGTGCTCACCTCATGAATATCTTCTAGATTCCTACAGAAGAAATGCATGATGTAATTGTGGACAGCCTCAAGAAATATTTTTTGGTAAATAAGGTGAAAGTTAGGGTAAATTTAGAATTGGTGATGGATTTTGCCTCAAATAGAATGTTTTTGGTATCTGATGCTAAAATATAATGTTGGTTTGGTAAAGAAGATTCTTCTACATGATCTAACTCCCCTACCAAATCTACCACTCTCTAGGTGGGATGGCTTGGGAGTTATGTCAACTTCTACCTTTATGGATCTTGAGTTGAGATTTATGATCCTCTTAGGTTTTGTGGAGGATTTTCAAAAGAAGGTGATCCTACTGGATATGAAAATTGGGAAATTTATTTCTTTGCCATTTATGTCATAGCTAAAATCCCAATTCCAAAATTTGTCTAGTTATAAGAGTACCGATATGAGTAGAGGTGAGTAGAGGCAGTCATAAAACTAGTAATTAATATGGTGACATCATTATGGTATAAAACCATGTTGATGGAGGAAATTGGCCCTGATGCACTAGATGGCATCACTCACTCAGTGTCATTTTCATCTAGGGAAAAGAGACATTAGAACCTATCTTTAAAGAAGTTGTTATGGAAGAGGAACTTATTGGTGAAGGTCAGGAAATTGTGCTCCTGACTGATATAGATGATGTGCTAGTGAATCTTAATGTCTAAAGCTAGTTAGTTTCATTTCCTAGTACTGCCTAATTTATTAGTTATTGGTTCCATTTTGTTTTATTTTTTTTGGGCTCTTCTGTAGAGTGCTTATGTTCATTTAGGGCTCTACATTCATTTTTGTATTTGGTGGTGGTTTGGATTTTTCTAGTCTTTTGGTTGGCATTGTGTCATGTTTTGTAAAACTCTTTGTTTGTGAGCTAGGGACCCTATACAAACCCCATAATGATCTAAAAATATATATAATAAATTATCTTAATATATAAAAGTATTATGATATTATTATATTATAATATGTCAATTATATTTATTTAATAACTAATATAATTTTTTCTGTGGGGTGTAAGAGGGGTTATGTGAAGTGAAAGATTGTAAATCGATAATTAAACATACTAGTTACTCCAAACCCATGACATTGATGTCAAAATAATCTCATCTTAAAAATAATTATAGATGCAAACTTATTAGGATCTGAATCACCATGCAATGCTTTAGTCTAGATGGCTTGCATTCTTCATGTAAAGAGATAGCCTCTTATCACAATCACTATGTCAAAATTCCAACTCCCTTGATTTTGATTAGGTTTTGTCTTGGTGAATTAAATGGAGAAATTTCTTTTTTTATAATTAAAAAAATTAGAAGGGACCAAGAAGAATTATGGGTTTAGAAATACGATAAAATTTTTAAGTGGACAAATATGTTTGAAATAAACCATTTATTCCATGTGTATGTGTACTATTATACCACAACCACTTGTTTCTCTTAATAGTTCATAATGTTACATCTTCAAAAAAATGTGGATCAAACTCCACTTATTATGCATTCATAAGAGCCTAATAATTATTTCTAAATCATTACCATCAGTTCCAAAGTTCCATGATGATAATTTTACTTCTATTTCCATATTAGAACCTCTAAAATTTTCATTGTACTATGGTCTTGTAGTAGATTATTGAACATTTTCTAATTCTGATGATCCCCTAGATGTGATCCAAAACCCATGGTAGGAGATCCATCAAGTGTAAATTATTTTATGTGACGAGTTTATTGTTATTTTATTGGAATGAAATTCCCTAAATTATACAAATCTACATTTAAATGCAATCTATAAATGGATTCAAAGTCTAAATATATATAAATACTATATATAGTAAGTGTTCTTAGATATACTATTTAATATGCCCTCACATAACCATATTAATTTAGATAAGCACACAAAACCCTTTCCCAAGAGGTCTTTGAGTTACTAGGTATGATATTGTGTCACTTATTTTAATTATCATTATGGGGTTGAATTTGTCTCCAAATATTAGTTTGTAAGTTCAAAAAAGATGACTCGCCCTCATAAGTATTTGAATTGGTGAATTAAATTATCTTAGAGGTATAATTCCTATGGGGGGATAAAAATTAAAGAGTCAAATTCCTATTAGACAATTTGCTTATGTTACATCTTCAAAAATTGTGGATGAAACTCCATTTATTATGCAAGAGCCTATTATCTTTAAATAATTAGCATAATCTCTATGTCAAAATTGGAACTCCCTAGTTTCAATTAGGGGGTATCTATATTCATTGAATAAAGAGCACAATTATTGGTGATTGGGTTTTATCTTGGTTAATGCAATGGAGAAATTGATTTTGTTACAATGACATTAAAAAATTTAGAAGCGACCAAGAAGAATTTTGGGTTTATGAATATGATAAAAATTTGAAGTGGACATATATGTTTGAAAGACACCATCTATTTCACTGTGTATGCCTACCATTATACCACTAGGTCCACTTATTTCTCCTAATAATTAATAATGTTACATCTTCAAAAAATGTGGATGAAACTCCACTTATTATGAAAGAGCCTAATAATTATTTCTAAATCATTACCATCGATTTCAAAGCTCCATGATGATAATTTTACTTCTATTTTCATATTTGAACTTCTATAATTTTCATTATACTATGGTCTTATAGCATAGTATTGAACATTTTATATTTTTTGATGATCCCTTGGATGTGATCCAAAAACCCATGGTGGGAGACCCATCAAGTGTAATTTGTTATGACGAGTCTGTTGTTATTTTATAATTAAATAGATAAGCACACAAAATCCTTTCTCAAGAGGTCTTTGAGTTACTGGGTATGATTTTGTGTCACTTATTTTAATTACCATTTTGGGGTTGAATTCATCTCCAAATATTAGTTTGTAAGTTTAAGAAAGGCAACTCACCCTCACAAGTATTTGAATTGGTGAGTTAAATTATCTCAAAGGTATAATTCTTAAGGGGGGGAGGAGAGGGGGGAGAAGGGCGGCAAGGGGGTTAAATATTAAGGAGTAAAATCCCTATTAGACAATTTTTTTTGTTACATCAAGCTCAAAAAATGTTGATGAAAATCTACTTATTATGCAAGAGCCTATTATTTATAAATCATTAGCACAATCTCTACATCAAAATTGCAACTCCCTTGGTTTTGATCAGGGGAAATTTACATTCACTAGATAAGCAGCATAGTTGTGGGTGATCAGGTTTTGTCTTGGTGATTGTAATTGAGAAATTACTTTTGTTACAATGACGTTAAAAAAATAGAAGCGACCAAGAAGAATTTTGGGCTTAGAAATACGATAAAAATTTGAAGTAGACATATATGTTCAAAAGACATTATCTATTCTAATGTGTATGCCTACCATTATACCACCACCACTTATTTCTCTTAATAATTAATAATGATACATCTTCAAAAAATGTGTATGAAACTCTATTTATTATGCAAGAGCCTAATAAATATTTATAAATCATTACCATCAATTCCAAAGTTCCATGATGATAATTTTACTTCTATTTCCATATTTGAACTTTTATAATTTTCATTGTACTATGGTCTTATATCAAATTATTGAACATTTTCTAATTCTAATGATCCCCTGGATGTGATCCAAAAACCCATGGTAGGAGACCCATCAAGTGTAATTTAGATAAGCACACAAAATCCTTTCCCAAGAGGTATTTGAGTTACTAGGTATGATTTTGTGTCACTAATTTTAATTACCATTTTGGGGTTGAATTCATCTTCAAATATTATTTTATAAGTTCAATAAAGGAAACTCATCCTCAAAGGTATAATTCCATGGGGGGGCTAAATATTAAGGAGTCAAATCCCTATTAGATAATTTTCTTATATTGCATCAAGTTCAAAAAATGTGAATGAAACTCCACTTATTATGCAAGAGCATATTATTTCAAAATCATTATCACAATCTCTACATCAAAATTATAACTCCCTTGATTTTGATTAGGGGGCATCTGTATTCACTAGATAAGGATCATAGTTGTGGGTGATTAGGTTTTATCTTGGTGATTGCAATGAAGAAATTATTTTTGTTACAATGACGTTAAAAAATTTGAAACAACCAAGAAGAATTTTGGGTTTAGAAATATGATAAAAATTTGAAGTGGACATATATGTTTGAAAGACACCATCTATTCCAATGTGTATGCCTACCCTTATACTACAACCACTTGTTTCTCCTAATAATTAATAATGTTAAATCTTCAAAAAATGTGTATGAAACTCCAATTATTAAGAGCCCAATAATTATTTCTAAATCATTACCATTGGTTCCAAAGTTCCATTACCATAATTTTACTTCTATTTCCATATTTGAACTTCTATAATTTTCATTGTATTATGGTCTTGTAGTAGATTATTGAATATTTTCTAATTTTGATGATCCTCTAGATGTGATCCAAAAACCCATGGTAGGAGACCCATCAAGTGTAATTTAGATAAGCACACAAAATCCTTTCCCAAGAGGTCTTTGAGTTACTAGATATGATTTTGTGTCACTTATTTTAATTACCATTTTATGGTTGAATTCATCTCCAAATATTAGTTTGTAAGTTCAAGAAAGGCAACTCACCCTCATAGCTATTTGAATTGGTGAATTAAATTATCTCAAAGGCATAATTCTATGGGGGGGATAAATATTAAGGATTCAAATCTTTATTTAAACAATTTTCTTATGTTACATCAAGTTTTAAAAATGTGGATGAAACTCTACTTATTATGCAAGAGCTCATTATTTCTAAATCATTAGCACAATCTCTACATCAAAATTACAACTCCCTTGGTTTCAATCATGGGGCATTTGTATTCGCTAGATAAGGAGCATAGTTGTGGGTGATTAGGTTTTATCTTGGTGATTGCGATGGAGAAATTTCTTTTGTTACAATGGCATTAAAAAATTTAGAAGTGAAGAAGAAGAATTTTGGGTTTAGAAATATGATAAAAATTTGAAGTGGACATATATGTTTGAAAGACACCATCTATTCAAATTTGTATGCCTACCATTATACCACTAGGTCCAATTATTACTCCTAATAATTAATAATGTTACATCTTCAAAAAATCTGGATGAAACCCCACTTATTATGCAATATCCTAGTAATTATTTATAAATCATTACCATCAGCTCTAAAGTTCTATGACAATAATTTTACTTCTATTTCCATATTTAAAATTCTATAATTTTCATTATACTATGGTCTTGTAGTGGATTATTGAACATTTTCTAATTCTTATGATCCCCTGGATGTGATCCAAATACCCATGGTAGGAAACCCATCAAGTGTAATTTAGATAGGCACACAAAATCCTTTTCCAAGAGGTCTTTGAGTTACTAGGTATGATTTTGTGTCACTTATTTTAATTACCATTTTGGGGTTGAATTCGTCTCCAAATATTAGTTTATAAGTTCAAGAAAGGTGACTCGCCCTCACATGTATTTGAATTAGTGAATTAAATTATCTCAAAAGTATAATTCTATGGGGGGTTAAATATTAAGGAGTCAAATCCCTATTTAAACAATTTGCTTATGTTACATCAAGTTTTAAAAATGTGGATGAAACTCCACTTATTATTCAAGAGCCTATTATTTCTAAATCATTAACACAATCTATACGTCAAAATTGCAACTCCCTTGGTTTCGATCAGGGGGCATATGTATTCACTGGATAAGGAGCACAATTGTGGGTGATCAGGTTGTATCTTGGTGATTTCAATGGAGAAATTGCTTTTGTTACAATGGCATTAAAAAAATTAGAAGTGACCAAGAAGAATTTTGGGTTTAGAAATATGATAAAAATTTGAAGTGGATATATATGTTTGAAAGACACCATATATTCCAATGTGTATGCCTACCATTATACCACCAACACTTGTTTCTCCTAATAATTAATAATGTTACATCTTCAAAAAATATGGATGAAACTCCACTTATTATGCAAGAGCCTAATAATTATTTCTAAATCATTACCATTAGTTCTAAAGTTCCATGACGATAATTTTACTTCTATTTCCATATTTGAAATTTCCTAAACTATACAAATCTACATTTAGATATCTATAAGTGGATTCAAAGTCTATATATAGTAAGTGTTTTGAAGTAGACTACTTAATATGTGCTCACAGAACCATAATTTAGATAAACACACAAAATCCTTTCCCAAGAGGTCTTTGAGTTATTTTGTATGATATTATGTCACTTATTTTAATTACCATCATGGGTTCAAATTCATCTCCAAATATTGCTTTGTAAGTTCAAAAAAGGAGACTCACCCTCAGAGATATTTGAATTGGTGAATTAAATTATCTCAAAGGTATAATTCCTGGGGGTGGGGGCTAAAAATTAAGGAGTGAAATCCCTATTAGACAATTTGCTTATGTTACATATTCAAAAAATGTGGATGAAACTTCACTTATTATGCAAGATCCTATTATTTATAAATCATTAGCACAATATCTACATCAAAATTGTAAATCCCTTGGTTTCAACCCCAATATTGGGCTTCAAATTTGAAGTACTCAATCTGTTGTTAGCCGAAATGTTTAACCCTACTTTGCATTGAGACATCACATGGCTTGTTGTCATGAATGAAATGTTGATGTTTATAGATTGGTATGGTGTAGACTACTAATGACCTCACATAACCATAATTTAGATAACCTCACAAAATCCTTTTCCAAGTTTAGGTTTTGAGTTACTAGGTACAATTTTACATCATTTATTTTAATTACCATTTTAGGGTAGAATTCATCTCTAAATATTAATATTTTGTTAATTCAATAAAGATGACTCACTCACATAGGTGTTTGAATTGGTAAATTAAATTAGCTCAAAGGTATTCTATGGGGGCTAAAAATTAAGGATTCAAATCCCTATTACACAATTTAATCAATTAATTTAATGAACAAATATGAATAATTTTTTTAATTAGAATAATTATAATAAACAATACAAATTTTTAAATATTTTTATATTAGAAAACTATATTAGTTTATTATTTATTTATATTTATGTTTAAATCATTAAATATTTTTATTAAATAATGTACATAATTGTTTAAATGTTTAATATGTTTAAATATATAAATATTTTTTTAAAATAATTTTCCCCCATGCTTCGAAATTAGGGTTAAGTTTATATTTTTCTCTTTTCATTACTTTCTCTCAATTTTTCTCTCTCCTTTTTGAAGGCTGAAAAACATTATTTTATTGACTGCTAGGTTAACTGTGGAATTAGTGGTGGAACCGTTGACCCCATTTTTCACTATCATTTTTGCAGGTGTGGCATTAGTGGTGGAAGCTTTGACCTCTTTTTTCACTGTCATTTTTGCAGGTGCTTCTTGTAAGGTATTTAATCTATGTAATATATTGGTTTACTGTATATGAAATGTGTGATTTGTTTGGTTTGAGATGAACCTTTTATTCATTATTTACTACTTTAAGTTATGAAATTATTGAGATTTGGATAGACATATATTTTTATTATGAAATGTCTAAGATAATGAAATGGCAAAGATTAGGATTGTTTAGTGCTTGTATTCAATAGGGACCAAAATGGTGAATGTGAGGGAAAAGCATTTATTTTTTATTAATTGTAAGCAAATAATGAAAAGGTGAAGATGAGGATTGTTTAGCACTTATATTCAATAGAGACCCAAATGGTGAATGTGAGGGGAAATCTGGCATTTTTTATTAACTATAAGCAAATAATGAAATGGATGAGATAATGAAATGGTAGTGATTAGGATTGTTTAGGGCTTACTTATATTTAATAGGAACCCAAATGGTGAATGTGAGGGGAAAGTAGACCATTTTTATGAACTGCAAGTAAAATTGATGAAATGGGAGATAATAAAATGGTGGAGATTAGTATTGTTTCACACTCATTTGTATTCAACAAGGACCCAAATGGTGAATGTGAGGGGAAAGTAGAATTGTTTATTAATTTTAAGTAAATAATGAAATGGTCAAGATAATGAAATGACAAAAATTAGGATTATTTAGCGCTTGTATTCAATAAGGACCTAAATGGTGAATGTGAGGGGGAAATAGACATTTTTTCTTAACTGTAAGCAAATAATCATAGTAAAAGAGTGTCATGATGCAAGAGGGTTTCAATGGTTCCACCATCTCTATCCCATCACATCATTCATCTGTTGACTCTATTCAGATACTATAAATTATTTCTATTTTAGAATGAGTTGAAAAGTCATTTTTTGGCATGTTCTAGGTTATTATTATTTGAGTTGAATTGTTTCTATTTTAGACTGAGTTGAAAAGTCATTTTTTGGGGTGGTAAACTTTTCCCTCATGCTGCATCATAAAACTTAATAAATGAATGATTGAATAACACCTAGCATTATTATTTGAGGTGGCAAACTTTTCCCTCATGCATTGATATTATTGGGTAGAGGGGTCCCATGCATCATTTTATATTAAAAAACTACTTATAAAATATTTGTACCTATTATATAGGAGCAACTATTTTTTAGGGAGATGTTTTTGAGGGGTGGGAAGCAATAGGGGGCTGAAGATTTATATGGTTGCTCCTTTTTTTGTGGTTTTCAGCTATCATTTACATCCAAACAATTTTTTTTTTTTTTTTTAAACAAAAGTTTTGTAGTAAAATGATCCTAATTTCTCTCAATAGCATGTATTACACATAATTTATGTAGTCTTCATAGCACATCTAGATATCTTCAGAGCATCATGTACATGTCTTTTGATCACCCTGTATAGATCTTTAGAGCATTCTTAGACTTATTCAGATCATCTTGTGTATGTCTTTCGAGCACACCCAAAGCAGATTAGAAGCAATTATAGAGCATCTTTGGAGTGTCCTCTGAGCTTTCAATTGTTAGAGCTTGCTTGTTGAATCCTCAAAATTATACCTGAAAGAGTTGTAAAAACTATGTGTTGCCTTCTCAAAATCATGCTTCATTGGGATGTTTTGTTGTATTAAAAATTACCCCATCCTTAGGATGTGTTCCTCTACTCAAAATTACCCCATCTATGGGATGTGTTGCTATACTCAAAACTGTGTTATTCATCTAAGTAAAACACAATAAAGATAAAGAATCAACAATAAATTACATACAAATAATAAACAAATTGCATTCATATCCTACTTAGATCAAAATTTAACTATTAAATACAATATAATATATAACCAAATGCAACACTTTAGGGACAATTTATATAACTATGATGAGCTATATAAAATGCTCATCATTTTTCCCCCACACTTTACCTTTTGTAAGTCCTCTCATAAAGAAGTGGAATGATTTATCCTTAATCTAAATTTCCTAATTCAAACATCTGGCTCAGATCATAAACTTCAAAATGATGGCCCCAGTCATAGTGGCCTCTTGGTAAGAATCTAAGATCTCTTAGAACTGTATGCACCTAGGCTTCAAATTCAACTTCTGCTTGAGAATTCTAGCAACACCATGGAGATAGAGGACACAAAATGATAGGAGGCCTAAACCTCATCCCAATCTAGACATCTAAACCTCTTTCCATTAAGCACTGAGTGATTATCTGGTAAACTACTTTGTCTCTTCTTATACTCCATTTAATATTGGTGGGGCTAAGGAGTTCCCTTCACTTCAACTTAATAGGTGTAGTCTCCCACCTCGTAAGACTTAAATGGAAACCATTGGCATAATGATGGTTTATAAAATCTCTAAAAGTAGCAATATTAAATCTCAATATCTCATAATACTTGTTATTCATATACATATGATATAGTGGTTGAAAATAAGAAATAAGTTTCTTTGCTTCTAGAAATTTTGGTCTCATGCATAACCCAGTGGTGTTTTGTAATTTCATAAATCTATTATTGGCCTATTACCATGCCATTTGGTTCCTAAGAGTGGAGAGAAAGGCACACAATTGTGTCTCTCTAACAAATAAATTTATCAAAAAACTAGATTGATATCCTAATAACAAATTGAAAGTATAGAATATAAATAGCATCCTATTTTTCTTCAATGCTCTTTAGAAAAATGTCCATAAATACATGCTCATCTTCAATGATATGTGAAAAACTAAGGTAAATTAACTGAATCTACCATTTATAAAACTACTCATGTAAGAAAAGAACATAAACTGATGAAGGTTGTCTGCATGCTAATAGTTTCTTAGAAATAACATAAATGTGTTAAATAGAAGCTTGTGCTTTCTATAATTATAGTTGGGATTTTTCTAATTACATCTGAGATTCATCCTTAAGTTTGACATTTTTATCCTTCAATTTTTGAATTTTCTTCTGGGTGACATTCCAAGTAGAGATTATTTCATGTAATGGAATAGAGAAAGAGGGAACAACTCTTTTTGGACCCTCTATTTGAACTATAATATCTTGTGTTTCTCTTTGCATGGCCTGAATAGAGGCTTGTAACTCAAAATTCTAAGTAGTGATCTCTATTATTCTATTAGTATGTTAGGAAATCATTGTATTTATATCATAAATAATTTTTCTTGGATTATTAATTAAACTATGCTTTATCAACATTGGCATTTTGAAAATCATTAATCTTAGTATCCTTGGATAGAAAGAGAATTATGCAAATCAATAATTTGAGTGTCCTTGATAGCAAGAGAATTTTTTAAATTACTCAATTCTTGGGTCTATGAAAGTATTACATTGTGGACCATAGTTTGTTTAGCTTATATTCTTTGAAGAATTTTGCTTAGTCACTAACTCTAGTAACAAATTCTTCTCTCCTTTGTTTCAAATTAGAAATAATCAAGTCCTTACCTTTAAAAGTTGAATGGAGAACATCTAATTCTATTTGTTAGACTCTGATTGTTTCCTCGTGGCATGATAAAGCTTTGGCATGCCATAATTCTTTTTCTTCATTAACAGAATATGGAGAAGATGGATCTTCTTCAATCAAGGGTGCATTACCCTTATCAACAAAAAAGGGCACATGATGCTCTACTTCTTGAGGTATAACTTCTTCTACTAGGGTTCCCTCTATAAATATAACTTATTTTATGGCCTACACATCTTCTTCTTATTCTTCCTACAAGATAAGTTATAAAATGCACCAGAGTTTAGTTGGAGGAGGATGAGGGGTGTCTGAAGAAATTCCCATTTGTCACTTTGATTTTTGGAGTAGTATCTTCAAAACCAATGGTAGTGGAGATGGTCATTTTGTAATTTTAATTGTGGGTTCTTCAATCTAGATTCTAGTGGAAGGAGGAGAGGCAGAACGTGGTGTCTTTTTGGAAAAAAACTAGAGAAATTTTTTTGAGGAAAGAGGACCAAGCCTTTTCACCCCTTGGTTTACTGAGAAAATAATGATGACAAATGAATGTAACTAGCCAATGATGATGGGTAGACCTAGTACCTCATCTTATCATTTGAGAAATATTAATCATATCATTGTGAAGGAAAGAGGGAAGATTGATCTTATATTCTTCTTGAATAGCTCCTTTCCTCAAATAAAGGATTCTCATAGCATTTCCACCCACTACTGTAAACTGACCATCACAAGTGATATATTTCACTATATAGAAAACAAAATTTTACCAAGGTTGAAGAAGACTTTCTCTAAAAATTCCTTTGGCCACTCCTTGGGGGGATTTGGCTAGTCTAGGGTGTGGCTCATTTCCTTCAACAAACATATAAATTAGGTCTAAAAAACTAATCTTTTCAATATCAACTATTCCATCCTCAGGAATCCCAAATAGAGCACTGATTATAGAGGGATTCAATGGAATGTTTTCCCCTTTGATAATAGCATGATCTTCATCAAAATTATCATATAATTCTTCCATAATTTATTCATGGAATCCCTAAAACATTTTTAATAAATTCAACCAACTTACTATTTCAAAGATGTCTTTGGTTGCTTCATATCACATCAATGATCAGAGGATTATGGTTCACTTTTTTTATTTCTTCCACCTATCTTTGAAGCAATCACTATTTAATTACAAATCTGACTATATTATAAAAACACAAAGCTCAAATTCACATAGGGAATAGGGGAAGCAATAAATTAGAGATACAACCCAACAATTACTGGTAGAGACAATGCAAAAATGAATATCAAAGCAGGTTATATGATGTGATTATGCTAAGAATGATGGTTGTAATTATGGTTATCTCTTCAGAGCATGCGAGATATAATGGGAAGGTGCTTTATCTAGTCAAGTAGTCATGTGTATCATAAAGGTCATTATTGGTAGTATTGGGAGCAATAATTACAATTAATCATGAGTCATACAAAATATTTTTAGAATATCCTCTATTTAAAACATAGTTGCATCAATCTTGTTTGAAAAGACCATTTGGAAACATCATCATAATATACCATCACATCAATTCTTTTGAAGATGTTTTGAAAACATCATCACATCAAATTATGGATTGTGACATTGTTGGTCTAATAGCAATGTTTTGATTCTCAATGATGGAGGTGGATTCCTCCCATTCATGATTTCTCATCTTAGAAACATAGCTATTAGTCTTTGGAGCTAAATCACTAGTCGTTCAGAGCTAAACCTTCAGACTCTATTTATATATAAAAGTACAAATCACCTTATATATATAAAACACCTTATATGTATAAAGTACATAATTTATTAAAAAAACAATATATATATTTAGTACCTTATATATATGGTATTTTTTGTATGTATTTGTATCTAATTACATCTACTTAATCTTTGTCTTGTCTGAAGAACCACTTGGGAGCTTTGTTAATGGAGGCAATGGTTGAGTTAGAGTTTGTCCCATATGAATAGATAAATGAGACATGTTCTAACTTGGTAGTTGCAGACATTCTTGCTTCAGCCATGGATTTCAAATTTTTATTGATGAGATCGTATATTGTCTTAATATAGGATGAATACATAAAAGACCTTTTTGTCAAGCTTGATTAATAGGCAATCTTGTGAAACTTTGAACTATTACTTTTAGAAATTAATCGATCCAAAATTGAATTTATATTTAATTTAAATTTGATTTTTTGTCAATTTTAGCTTTAAATCTAAAGATTTTCACCTTTTGATATGTGGCTACCACCTCAAATATAGCTAAGTACTCACGTGGCATGAATATGACTAAGCCGTCTAGTTGGCTTGAAATCTAGACATATTGCACCTTTTGATTGCCTCATGGATTCTTAGAATGCAGCTTTGCATTATGAGTCATTTGTTTCTCATGACCTGATGACCCTTAATTCATAGTGAGCTCTTGGGTGGTGCCTTTTAATTTTGATACCTTAAATGGAGAATCCACTCTTGTGTCTGTTTGAAAGGTATCTGTAGACACCAATATCATGTCAACCCCCCCTTAGTCCCTTTCTAACACGTTAACACTCCTAAACCACACTTGAAACCCTTTCACCTTGGACACCTCACCTAGACACCTTGCCTAAACACCTCACTGTAAGACCATTTCTTAGCCTATGAGTCACCCTGAGACTAGGTCTTCCAAATCCTAACTACCCATGACTTATTGTCACTCCCTAACCAACTCCTGTGCCTTATAAGCCCATGTTTTGACCATTCTCCAATGGAAAAAGCACTTGGCAGATGGAGAAATGGGAAAAGGGCTAAAAATAGACCTTTCACCTATTCTCCCTCCATCGATGTTGGTCAACCCTCGGCCGACGTTGTTCAACCTGCAACCGACATCGACAGGATCACCGACATCAGTTACATAAGCCAAGCTCTAAACATTGAGCTGCCACCCCCCTGCTTTCTTGAAAATTGATGCACACACTCTAAGACCTCAAGCATTCAACCATAATTCTCCCAGCTATCGAATCTCTACACAAGTCATTCCTGAGACTAGATTGAAACATTGTACGAAGACCTCAACATCAGCCACAATGGGACAAGCATTCTAACACCTCTGGTTCTTCACCTAATAAGAGCTAAGTATTCAGGTTCTCTTCAATATTTTAGAATACATTGGTAATTAGTTTCCATTTGATATTTCTAAGTATTGTTGAAAGACTTGACTTCTTCTGTGGAGAGGCAGAAAAGCCTTCCTCTTATTCTTACCCTCTTTTCACACCTATCCTCTACCTTTGCCCTTCCTCAGACCTTATTCACTTTCCCACAACCCTGCACAAACCTTTAAATTTCCATAGACTCTTTTGTCGACCACAAACATAACCTAAAAACTGTCTAAGGCCCACTGCCCCTTTCGACATTAGCAATCCAATTGACATCGGTAGAATTTCATATCGACATTGACAGACCCACCGACGTTGATGACTGTGCAAACTAGAAAACCTATCCAAATAGCCCATAGACCAGACAAAACTTTTGGATAGCTTTCTGTAACATTTTGAGACTCACAAACTATAGGGAATAGGTACACAACATTCTACCTTTCCATTTCTTTAACTCTTTTATCACTTCTTTTTATACAACACTCTTTTCTTTAAGTAGTGGACTGTCATCCCTCAAGGATTTTTACACTTTCGAGACCAAGCGTGTGGCTTGGCAGTCCACCATATCCTTTTCTAACATCTTCTTTGATCAAGTATCTTTCTTACTATAGGTGTTTCCTCCACAACCAAAGCGGAGCTCCCACAACGCTTGGATACGGTGTGCACTTAATCCGGGTAATGCCAAACCCTCAGCTTCTTAACCTTAGTTTCTTCTTTCTTCTGAATGTAATTAGTGAAAAATATAGAGAAACATTCTGTCACGCCCAGTGGGACCCTTGGAGTTTTCCTTGGGTTCATTCTTCTTCTTTTAAAAAATCAAACTTTCATATAGGTGCATTAGAAAAATATTCTTTTCTTGCATCCCCTCTTCTATCTTTTTTTTCGAAAGGAAATCATTAGCAGAAGTTAAAAAGAACATCTCTTTTTCTTCTTGTTACTTCTTGCATGCATCATAGAGTAGTGAAAGAACTCATACTCTTTACCTCTTCTCCAATTGTTTACATTTGAATAACATATTTTGATTTGGGTTAAAAACTACTGCATTTTATTCTTGCTTGAATGCATACTTAGCCCACTTAGTAATTAAAGCATTATGAATAAATCGTAGTGCATAAATGTTACACAACCAAACCAAGATCACTTCAAATTAAACACTTAAACTTACTTGAGACAAGGCCCATCTAGGATTTCATCACCTAGTAGATACCTTACGCCACCCGGTGATCTTACTTGGACTTCACTACCAAGAGGAGGACCCACTCTGTTCTCTGGCAGAGTATAAACTATAGGCAAAGTATATTTTGGCTAAGCGGCCCAACTCGGCTCTGGGTTCATGAAGTGAAGGGAGCAAGCCCCAACACCAGGCCATGTACTGAACCTAATATAGATATTTTGAGCACCATAACATAATCTGAAACCAGCCATATACTTCCTCTCTAGGACCCATTCTACAAGCCCAACTCCTAACACATTCTATTAAGGCATAAGCCACCATGACTTTAAAACTTATTCCTAGGAATCTAACGTTTTAGAGGTTGCTTGCCTAATCATCCATTCTGCTATTTTTATCTGAGTGTTTGAGCTGGTAAGGTCGTACCATTCTAAAGTCTAAAACAACTCAAAATATCTTCTTTTTCCAAAAACTATCAACTTTCTATGTTTCTAGAATTACACAGAAATTGACAGCAGCTTTTCCATCGATGTCGGCAACTATTATTCACCGACATCAGTTAACTAACCGACATCAAAAACTTTATAACTGATATCGGTTAAATAAATGACATCGATCACTGTCAATAAATTTTCTTTCCAAACATCAAGCTTAAAACCTGACTTTCTTGCTGTTAAACACAAATTCTAGTTTTTTGAAACTGAAACATAGTTTTTGGAACCTGAACCCATTTTGCCTTGAATGGTCCTGACACGCAGTCAAGCCAAATCTCTTGTTGACCATGCAAGTCAATAGCCACTTTCACCTTCATCCTTTGTGCCAAGTCATCTAATGGAGTATACTTCAGATGCTAAGCATACTCCTATCCAACCTACTCTCGATCGACCTCCTATTATTCCCAAAGGGGATTAAGCTTTTGAGAGATTCCTTGACCACAATGTCAAGGCTCTCCAACATTGTCTCGCTAGAAGCCAAATGTGAGATCCTTCAGGTAACCCTATTTATGGGATGCCAACTTCTTTGACTAAAGCGGAAATGATATCAACAACATCTACTACCCAACCTATGGTCACTCAGGCCATTGCCTCAACCAGTAACCCAACCATGGCCAATGTTCAAGATTTGGCCTCCCCTTCTATCCTTTCTAGCCCTACCTCCATCAGGGTTTTCATACCCCCTCAACCACAAATAATTCAAACAAGTTCAACACCTTTACAAAACTTGATTGTCTCTATCCCATCCTCTCTTGCACCCATAAACACAAGAGTGACCACTTACCCTTTAACCAGTGTCACCAACATTCAACCACCCTTAGCGGCATTTAGTCAAATTGTGCCCTCCAACTTCACGGCACAAGTCCCTTTGGCCTCGACATTGGCCCATATGACAAACTATCAGTATGTTGCATCTACACAAATGCAACCAAGTATGTCATACGCCCCTCCCAACACCTTCTAGGTACCCTATAACCTAGGGGCTGCCCCTCACGCCAATCCATCTACTGATCTAATTAAGATGTTGATGGATAAGATGTCCAACCTTGAGACATCTATTTCAGGTTCAAGGAATGTTCTTTCATATGAATAAATTTACAATGAACCTATCCACCCTTCAGTTCTTATTCGACCATACCCTAGCCAGTGGGAACTCCCAATATTTACTTGCTTTCAGAGTAAAGAGGACCCACAACAACATCTATAAGCATTTAGACACACTTGCTATCTCATAGTGCACGATGATGCATTATTACTTCACACATTCCCCATGTTACTATCTAGCGCTGCCCTTGATTGGTATAGCTCCATTACCAGTCACTCTCTCTTCACCTTCACTCAACTTGCTTAGTTATTACTCAATCATTTCTCAATCAACATCACCAAGAAGGTCTCCATCATAGACCTTTATTCCATTACATAATTTGATGATGAGTCAATAGCTGACTTTGTCGCATGTTGAAGAGGTTTGATCAACCAACTCTCCTTCTCACTACCTCAACCTGAGCTCATTGAGCTCTTTTCAAGAGCACGTGCCAACCACATCTCGTCCACTCTACAGGTTCAAACTTTCCACACATTTGATGAAGCTTTCACCATGGCCCAAAAGCTTGAACTCCATGCAATCAAAGAAGATATGATCAAATTGCGTAGCAAAAATACCAACACAAAAGCCAATGACCCTTCTTCTTCCAAATCTTCTTCTTCCCACTCCAAGTCCAAGGGATTGGTGAATGTTGTAGTCCTTAGGTCATCATCTTCTACCACAACCAACCAATTTGAGCCCTCCACTTCATAAAACATCATAAGACAATTCCAACAATGGTATGAACAGCGATGATACATTCCAATAGGAGAATCGTATGCTTTCGTATTGGATAAACTAGTGAAGCAGGGAGTCCTCAACCTCCCTCAAATTTGACTAGTCCAATTTGACCCCTCACGAGCCATCCCTGCATGGTATAGGGAAAATGATTTTTGTAACTATCATCGTGTCAAGGATCATGACACAGACAATTGCAAAACCATAAAAAACATTGTTCAAGACATGCTAGACAAAGGGGACCTTGTTTTGGATAACCCCAATGCACCGACCAACCAAAACATGGATGTCTTTAGGAAACCATTCCCTAACCATCCCCCAAGTTAGAACAATGTTCAGACCATGGTCAATGACCCTCAAGAACACAACATACGCACAGTCGACATGGTCTTTCCTTTAATTCCTAACCAATCTCTCCCACAATCTGAAGAGGTTAGTCAACCCATTTATCCACCATGGGTAGAAGAGCCTATTTTACCCATACCATCTCCACGCAATGAAGAGCTCCCTTTACCTCACCCTCTTCCTCACATGGATGAACCCGTCTCACCTGTATCACCCCCACGACATCAAACACCTCCTCTACCCATTCTTCTACCTCATGAGGAACTCATATTACCTGTTCCTCTTGCCCCAACCTTCCCTCTTCTTCTACCATTGGAAGAAGTTACCATTCATACCCCACACCCTCATGTATAATGGGCCATAATCCCTCTACTTCATCCTTTAGAGGAGCCTTCCTCTCCTATTTTTCCTCCATCAATGGAAGATAATCCTCCATCCACCCCCTTTCACATGTAGGAGAGTCTACTTTGGCCTCTCCCATATTAGAGGATGCTTTGACGATACCAACGCCGATGGTCCCACCCTCATCCTTCTTTTTACAAATGGAGGGTCATACTTTCCACACTCCCAGACCACACATAGAAGGCATGATCATCCCTACACTCTATCCTCTCAAAGAGCCAAATTCTCCAATCCCTTCTCCACTGAGAGAGGAACTCACCGCCTCACCCACTTTGGCCGATGAAGATTCGGTGATGGTTCTCTCTCACCTTTGGCCCAAGATCACTGCATCTCACACGTATCCACTCTTGCAATCACCCAAATCCCCTGAAGGACAAACTGTAAGACCTCGCATGATGTCATCTAAACCCTTCTCTCAATTGGTAGAAAACTTATGATTTCTCCATTCTAGAAACCTAAAACATGAGGCGTTATGGGAGTGACTTAAGGCTCCTTATCTCACAAATTTCACTTTACCTTATATTGCCAATCCTTCCATGACAATTCACCCCAAAAACTCTGACGAGGATCGGGTTTTCACTTCTAAATATTTAGAAGCTCAGTTTTCCACATCTGAACCCAAACCCTCACAGGTGTCCACCATGCCGAAATAGATTAAATCTCTTAGTGTTCACCCCGTATCAAACCTCACTGACCCACAAGTGAAGGTAGATTTGAACCTCACCCCACATAATAGTGGTCCTCGTACTAAACTAAAGAAGGATGCTAAACCATGTTAGAGAACTCCTCCCCCACCTTCACCATTTCCCTCTATCTTGGGTCCACATCCTTCTACTTTAATAGGAGTGCTCCTCATTCCAACACCTCACAAAAACAAACTGCCTCCATTACTCCCTCTACTCGTCAAAAACATATTTTCTCCAAAAACATTAACACCTCTCATCAAGAAAGTGCCATCCACGCATGTGGCCACACCACCAACTAAAAAGGTGATACGAAAAACTCCTCCTACATCTCTTAAACAAAAGTTGTCAACCCCTATTGCAATAATGAGTGCAGACCCGTTAATGGGTTCTTGTGCTTCACTATTACACGATTGTTTCCATCTTCTAGCATCATTATTCCACCCATTAAACCATACCAACCTCTCGAATCAAAACCATCTTAGTTCGATGACACTCAAATATACCTATATCATCACACACCTAGGCATGATACTGAGAGTTATTATGTTCTTAAGGTTGTCATTCACCAACACCTAGAAAAGGACACCCTTCTCATTGAGGATTCTCTTGACCATCTTTTTGAAAAACTATCAACACCATCCCATGCCTCCCAAACCTCCTCACTTGAATCAGGATCCCAACACGAGATTATGGTCCCTCTACCACTTTCTCCCCCTTTATTCAAAATCAACACTATTAATGTGGCCACCAGGTCCCAACCCCTAAAGGATAAAGGAAAAGAGTAGGTTTCTACCCCTTGGACAAATCCATTCACCAAGCCTCCTTCACCACCTAAACCCAAGATTTCTATCTTGGGCACATCTCACCAACACCTTTGGGGTTAATTCCTCTTGACCTCTCTAGTCCACATGATGTTTGGTATAAATAACTTGTTGACTACTTGACTTATTCTATCATTCCTCCTGACCTCTCTAACAATGGATGGTGGGATTTTATCAAGAGTACTGCTCGATACACCATGATAGGGGGTCTTCTCTACAAATGAGGCTTCAACAGCTTCCTTCTCCAATGCCTAACCACCACTGAGACATCTCATGCCATCAAGCAAGTCCATGATGGGATTTGTGGGGGCCATTTCAGTGGCAACTCAGTTGCAAAGTGCATCCTCCACCTAGGCTATTATTGGTCCACTCTTAACCAAGACTGCAATGACTATGTTTGGCATTGTATCAAATGCTAGCAACATGCTAACCTACTTCATGTCCAACATCGCATCAAGTGTGCCTACAACAAAAATCTAAAAGAGTGAGATTTCAAAATCAGAGATCTCATCTTTAAAGAAAACCAACACGTGACCAATATGGAAAGAAGCAAATGAGGCAAGTTTGCTCCTAATTGGCTCAGACCTTACATAATAACACACAAGTATGGATTAGGGACTTATCGTCTATCTTCTCTCGAAGGCTAGCCAAAACCTGAGCCCCTTAATGCCTTGCATCTGTGACCATTCTATTGTTAACCAAGAAATCATTCACTTGATGTCTAACTTGAGGTCGTCCTTTGAACAACCCCCATCATCCTCATTCTTATTCCTTTCAACCCTTTTCCCCAATAACAATTAGTTAACCCTATTTTAAAGAAGTAAATACTTTGTCGTAATAAAAGGGAAACCCCTAAACCTCTATAGTCTAGTCCATGACTAAAAGTTCAGTCAACAAAAAAATATATCAAACTGGGATGCCTAACAAAATATTAAAAGGTCATAAACTATAAATGTAGACTGCTCCCTCGAAGGACAACTGCATTATTATTGTAATTAGTAGACTACTCCATTAAAGGACAACTATTCAAAGAAATCAAACATACAAAGCAAAATATAGACCACTCCCTTGAAGGATGGCTATGCCCAAATTTTGCTACAAAAACAACACCCTCTCAGAAGCTTCCCGCATCGATCAACTTCACATGACCATAAAACAACATCCCCAAGTAGACTTCCCACATTGATCAGTCTACCCAAAAAAAAAAGAATGATTAACAAACTATTAAGTCATGGACTTGTCTATAGTCATTCTCAGGGTCACCTATAAAAGGGGCAAAGTTATCCCTGCTAAAAAGGGTTACGCTATCCTCACATATCACATAATCACACCTATTTCTCCAAGATACCCAAGGGACTTTGAGCTCACTTAATGTTAAGTGATTAGCATACTTCTCTAACAAAAACCAATGGTCAAAGACGTAATGCATGAATGGGGCTTTTGTTTCTAAAAACCCTATCTATGCTATCATTATGGTCCTTTTCAATGAAAGAGTAACGTGCCTTTCACTTCTTACACACTTTTGTCACATGCCAATAACAATGCAACCAAAACATTTTCTAACCACTCACATAACATCATGATTTATTTAATACAAATACCAATTTGTGTTATATAAGTTATCATAGCTCATTCGCACTAGTTTCTATGGATAACAATACACATGGAAACTATCATAGCCCATTCACATTAGTTTCTATGGAAAACAATACACATGGAAACTATCAACCAAACACAATTTATGTCAACCATATACCATCACCAATATGGAAAACTATTGAAGCATAAATAAACTCATTTCATTTTTAGCATACACCATTACCAATATGGAAAATTGCTAAAGATGAAAAATCACATAACCTATGTTATAGCATACACCATCACACAATATGGAAAAGGCTATAACATCATCATACACTCATGATTTCAAGCATATACCATCAAACATATGGAAAATGCTAAAAACACCGACATAACCAAACCAAATACCAACCTCTTTGACTCTTCCTCCCTTTTTGGGAGAACTACATTGGCTTGAGGCCCTTAAAACAGGGGCTATGTAGGTAGCACTTAGTTGACATGAGGTCTTCTGAGGTTAGCTCAGCCATTCAATCATTCATTTACCTAATGGAACAACTATCTAAACCCTAGGCTCACTACCTACCCTAAACCTTAGGCTCACCACCTATCCTAAACAACACCATTTTTTAACCATCTAACGTTAAACCATGACCTAACCTAGTCAGACCCAATCCAAAACCTACCCTCTGCTTTCCCTTTTTGGGAGAACTACATTGGCCTAAGGCCCTTAAAATAAGGGCTATGTAGGCAGCACTCAGTTGACATGGGGTCTTTTGAGGTTAGCTCGGCCATTCGTTCATATGTCTACCTAATGGACCAACTATTCGACCTAAAACTACCCAAAATCATAACCAAACAACTAGCCCTAACACTGTCGAAGTCACTTAGACTTCTCATGGGGCACATTGGAGATCACATACATCTCCTTACCCACAACAAACAACCCTTGAGATCACTTTTATCTCAGCCTGACTCGATAAATGACCTCAGAGATCCCAAATATCTCCTCAGACCATGACCACTTTTGAGACAACTTTGCCTTGTTTTAATTGCATATGCTACTTCAAAAATAGTTAGCAAATTATACGTGCCCCTCACACCTATTGTCAGATCATGATCAGGTTGATCCCCAATATTTGTGACATTTTTGTATTTTCTAGGAGCACTTTTTAGCCCAGATACTTAGAACATGATGACCATTGGAGCTACAGCTTTGATCGATCTAACCCAATTAGCTACCACTAATAAGCTGGGGACCAATTAGTTTGATTTTAGTCCTCCTCGACCATTGGAGCTATAGCTTTGATCATTTAACCCAATCAGCTAACACTAATAAGCTGGGGACCAGTTACTTTAATTTTAGTCCTCCTCAACCTTGCCTATGACAATTTGACCTGCCTATCAAGTGAAGTGGTGATGGGACCTAAGTTCCTCAAATCTCTGACACAACTTGTCAGATTTAAGAGCACACATGATTACCTTTGTATAAGCAACTAAACATGTGGAATTAACCAGAAGTACAAGTAACTAGAAATAGAAATAACACATAATATGAGAGGCAACATACAATTATATAAGTATTAATACAATTGTATGTTGCCTCTCATATTCTATGCTATTTCTATTTCTAGTTACTTGTACTTTTGGTTAATTCCACATGTTTATTTGCTTATACAAAGGTAATCATGTGTGCTCTTAAATCTGATAAGTTACATCAGAGCTTTGAGGAACTTAGGTCCCATCAAATGGTATCAAAGCGAGGTTGGAGGTTCTCAGAGCGAGTTTGACTAATAGGTGGTTTAGATCTGGTTAGTGTTTGTTGATTACAAGTTACTCACAGGGGTTTTTGTTTGAGTGGGAGTATAGCAATGGCTTAAGAACGTAAGCTAAGAATGGAGAAATTTAGACACAGGCATAGCACCACAAGGTGTGTAGTGGGTAATCTTCAAGATTGAGCTTGAAGAGGGATATAAGCAAGGATACAGATTAGACAATGTACTGGTATAGGTACAGGTGTAGTTGTTTATCTCCAAGTCAGAGATTGTTAGGGTGTGGAGCTAAAAGCTTCACCCAGATGCAAACATGAAGGGTTGCTTGAGTGTCACAGTCATCGATGTCGGTAGGCCACAACTGACGTCGATCAGAGGTCGACAGAAAGCAACTGACATTGGTCAAGAGTCGGCCAACGTCGATCACCTCCAGTTAGATAGGGACTGACGTCAGTCACTTTTGTAGTTCCAGAACTAGTTGTTGACGAATAATCAGTTAGTTGAATGGGTTATTTGCATGTTAAAGACTAAGTCAAGTCTTGAGCCGCAAGTCTAATTATTGTATGCATGGGATCTATATAATAGACTCATGGGCTGTATTGTTAAAGTGTAGAACCAAAAGAGTTATTCCATGGTGGAATCACAAGGGTTCTTCCAGGTATGTAAAATCAGGTTTGATCTGTAGGGTGTTACAAGATCATGGAGGAGATCTACATGGATAAGTAAGATCAGGTTGGTCTGTAGGGGTGTGTGTGTGTGAGGGTCAAAGTTAGATCTGTGGGGTAGCAAGATCAAAGGTGATAGCAACACATCAAGGAGAAAGATCAGGGGAGATCTACTTAGAGTACCATTTCATACTCAGTTGTACTAGCAGTATGGATACTGACTGGTTGAGGTGAACAACAGCTCTGTGTTTGAGTTTTTAGTTGTGACCTGTATTGAGAGAAGATAACTCTTGAGGGAAGATTACTGGTATGCCCACAAAGTGGATGAAAGAGTGTGATCTCTTTATTGTAATTTCCTTTCTGTAATGAGTTGAATACAATTGTATGTTGCCTCTCATATTCTGTGCTATTTCTATTTCTAGCTACTTGTACTTCTAGTTAATTCTGCATGTTTAGTTGCTTATACAAAGGTAATCATGTGTGCTCTTAAATTTGACAAGTTGTGTCAGAGCTTTGAGGAACTTAGGTCCCATCAAATGGTATCAGAGCAAGGTTAGAGGTTCTCAAAGTGAGTTTGACTAATAGGTGGTTCAGATCTGGTTAGTGTTTGTTGATTATAGGTTACTCATAGGGGTTTCTATTTGAGTGGGAGTATAGTAATGGCAGAAGAAGGTAAGCTGAGAATGGAGAAATTTAGACACAGGCATAGCACCACAAGGTGTGTGGTGGGTAGTCTTCAAGATTGAGCTTGAAGAGGGATACAAGCCAGGATACAAATTAGATAATGTACTGTTATAGGTATAGGTGCAGCTATTTATCTCCAAGTGGGAGATTGTTAGGGTGTGGATCTAAAAGCTTCACCTAGATGCAAACATGGAGGGTTGCTTGAGTGTCACAGTCACCGACATCAGCAGGCCACAACCGATGTCGGTCAGAGGTCAACAAAAAGCAACTGACATCGGTCAGGAGTCGGCCGATGTCAGTCACCTCCAGTCAGATAGGGACTGACATCAGTCGCTTGTGTGGTTCCAAAATTAGTTGTTGACAAACAATCAGTTAGTTGAATGGGTTGTTTGCATGTTAAAGACTAAGTCGAGTCTTGAGCCACAAGTCTAATTATTGTATGCATGGGATCTATATAATAGACTCATGGGTTGTATTGTTAAAGTGTAGAACCAGAAGAGTTCTTCCATGGTGAAATCACAAGGGTTCTTCCAGGTATGTAAGATCAAGTTTGATCTACAGGGTGTTTCAAGATCATGGAGGAGATCTACATGGATAAGTAAGATCAGGTTGGTCTGTAGGGGTGTGTGCGTACGAGGGTCAAAGTTAGATCTACGGGGTAGCAAGATCAAAGGTGATAGCAACACATCAAGGAACAAGATCAGGGGAGATCTACTTGGAGTACCATTTCTTACTCAGTTGTATTGGTAGTATGAATACTGACTGGTTGAGGTGAACAATAGCTCTGTGTTTGAGTTGTTAGTTGTGACCTGTATTGAGAGAAGATAACTCTTGAGGGAATATTACTGGTATGCCCACAAAGTGGATGAAAGAGTGTGATCTCTTTATTGTAATTTCCTTTCTGTAATGAGTTGAATATAATTGTGTGTTGCCTCTCATATTCTGTGATGTTTCTATTTCTAGTTACTTGTACTTCTGGTTAATTTTGCATGTTTAGTTGCTTATATAAAGGTAATCATGTGTGCTCTTAAATCTGACAAGTTGTGTCAGAGCTTTGAGGAACTTAGGTCCTATCAAATGGTATATGTGTATCAATCTAGGTTGTTGGAATTGATTGTAATTGAGAGAGAGAACTCTTGAGGGAAAGAGATCTAGAAAGAGATCTGTACATCTGAGAGAGGTGTGGAAGAAAATAAGTTTCTTCAATTGCACCCTAACAAGTGGTATATGCACAATCTCAACTATTGCAGCGTTCACACTCCACCCTCACCCTACCCATCTACTACCTATCAAATCAGCACCTGATTTCAGACTATCTTCTCTTGATTCCCACTTTGAGGGGGAATACCTCATCCCCATACCTGGGGTAGCCTACACCTATTTTTGTCTTGCAGTTTGTTAGGATAAACCACAAGACAAAAAGGGGCAAATGTAGACACCAATATCGTGTCAACCCCCCCTTGGTCCCTTTCTAACATGTTAACACTCCTAACCCACACTTGAACCCCTTTCACCTTGGACACCTCACCTAGACACCTCACCTAGACACCTCACCTAGACACCTTGCCTAGACACCTCACCCTAAGACCATTTCTTAGCCTATGAGTCACCCTGAGACTAGGTCTTCCAAATCCTAACTACCCATGACTTATTCTCACTCCCTAACCAACTCTCGTGCCTTATAAGCCCATGTTTTAACCATTCTCTAATGGAAAAAGCACTTGGTAGATGGAGAAATGGGCAAAGGGCTAAAAATATCCCTTTTACCTATTCTCCCTCTGCCGATGTTGGTCAACCCTTGACCAACGTCGTTCAACCCACAACTGACGCCAGCAGGATCACCGACGTTGATTACATAAGCCAATCTCTAAACATTGAGCTGCCCCCCCACCTTCTTGCAGATTGATGTGCACAATCTGAGACCTCAAGCATTCAACTATCATTCTCTTGGCTATTGAAGCTCTGTACAAGTCATTCCAGAGACTAGATTGAAACATTGTACGAAGACCTCAACATCAACCACAATGGGACAAGCATTCTAACACCTTTGGTTCTTCACCTAATAAGAGCTAAGTATTCTGGTTCTCTTCAGTATTTTAGAATACATTGGTAATTAGTTTCCATTTGATATTTTTCAGTACTGTTGAAAGACCTGACTTCTTCTATGGAGAGGCTGAAAAGCCTTCTTCTTATTCTTACCCTCTTTTCACACCTATCCTCTACCTTTGCCCTTCCTCAGACCTTATTCACTTTCCTATAACCCTACACAAACCTTTAAATTTCCATAGACTCTTCTGTCAACCATAGACATAACCTATAAACCATCTAAGGCCCAATGCCCCTTTCGACATCGGCAATCCAACCGACGTTGGCAGAATTTAATACTGACATTGGCAGACCCACCGACGTCAGTGACTATGCAAACCAGAAAACCTATCCAAACAATCCATAGACCAAATAAAACTTTTGGATAGCTTTTTGTAACATTTTGAGACTCATGGACTACAGGGAATAGGCACACAACATTCTACCTTTCCATTTCTTTAAGTCTTTTATCATTTCT
The DNA here is from genome assembly GCA_037957365.1 of Torreya grandis. NCBI lineage: Eukaryota > Viridiplantae > Streptophyta > Pinopsida > Cupressales > Taxaceae > Torreya > Torreya grandis. Next base: position 2,604,644 of record JARHVA010000069.1, read on the forward strand.
TTTTATATAACACTCTTTTCTTTAAATAGTGGACTGTCATCCCTCAAGGAGCTTTATGCTTCTGGGACCGAGCGCGTAGCTTGGCAGTCCACCATATCCTTTTCTAACATCTTCTTTGTTCAATTTTCTTTCTTACTATAGGTGTTTCCTCCACAGCTAAAGAGGAGCTCCCACAATGCTTGGATACGGTGTGCACTTAATCCAGGTAACATCAAACCCTCAACTTCTTAACCTTAGTTTCTTCTTTCTTCTGAATGTAATTAGAAAAAAATATAGAGAAATAGTATCTTAGGAGATACCTTTAAGGGGAAATCTACTTTTGTGTATGTTTGAAAGGTATCTCCTAGGAGATACCTTGAAGGTATTACATGGGCCTTCAAAAAATCACCTAGTAGTGCCTTCCATGCAAAGGAAAATTCCACTTGTTCTTTGAAGAAGAAATCCTCTCTTGTGCCTATTTGAAAGGTATTTTTTAGGAGATACCTTGAAGTGAAAATCCACTCTTGTTCTTGAAAGGTATCTCTTGGGAGATACCTTGAAGGTATTATAAGGGCCTTCAAAATATCATCCAGTAGTGCCTTCTATATAAAGGAAATTCCACTTGTTCTTTGCAAGAGAAATCTACTCTTGCGCTTGTTTGAAAGGTATATCCTAAGAGATACCTTAAATGGGAAATCCACTCTTGTGCATGTTTGAAAGTTATCTCTTAGGATACACCTTGAAGTTATTACAAAGGTCTTCAAAATATCACCCAATAGTGCCTTTCGTGTAAATGAAATTCCACTTGTTCTTTGAAGGAAAAATCCACTCTTGTGCTTGTTTGAAAGGTATCTCCTATGAGATAAATTGAAGGGGAAATCCAATATTATGCATTTTTTAAAGGTATCTTGTAAGAGATACCTTGAAAGTATTAAAAAATATTTCAAAATATCACTAAATAGTGCCTTTTATGCAAAGGAAAAATACACTTATACCTTGAAGGAGAAATCCACTTTTTCCCTATTTGAAAGGTATCTCCTATGAGATATATTGAAGGGTAAATCCACTCTTATGCATGTTTGAAAGGTATATCCTAAGATATACCTTGAAGGTATTACAAAAGTTTTTAAAATATCACTCAATAGTGCCTTCTGTACAAAGGAAAATCCCACTTGTTCCTTGCAAGAAAAATCCAATCTTGTGCTTGATTTAAAGGTATCTTCTATGAGATACCTTATTTTGGTTTCGAATTGAACACTTCTATCACTCGACCTTGCACACTTGAAGAATGGGGTGAGCAAAGATGGAAAAATTGCTAATGATGTCATTATATCTAGGGATGGGTTTGACATCAAGACTGGACTGAACATAGAAAATGACTAGGAGGTACCTACAAAGGGTATGGTTAGTTCCATACTACTTATGGATCTATCTGAACCAAGGTGAGACGACCTAATGGGTGCTTTCTCTCATGAATAAAATCTATAACCCAATATTCATGGGGATTATTATCACAAGGAAATACAAATCTAACTAGAACATAACCAAATTTGCTCAATCCACCCATAAAGGGTTGTCACATGGAATGAGAAAAAGCTCTAGGTTAGATACAAGCTACTCAAGATAGATATGAATATGATTTCAACTTCCATTCTAAAAAATCTTCAACAATAGGGGGATGAATAAGAGATTGCAATGTTGATCTTTAGCATATGAAATACACACACATGTTGATTATACAATATTTACATGATATAGGTAAATAACACTTTGGATATATAAAATGTGTGTTATATGCAAGGTAAAACAAGGTAAGACAAAAACTATCAATTAATAGATATTAGAAGTGGAGGGTTAACATATGAGCACAAAGAAGTTTGAATAAATTACCATGTCACCTCTACCAAAAATGTAGCACCAACTTAGAAAAAATGAAACTTAAACCATGCATGAATGATATCCTTTTAGAACACCTCCTAGTTGAATCTGTGAGCCCAAGACTACCCTTAAAATGGCTATCAACACCCTATTTCCAAATCTCAAAGCATAAAGAATTTTATAATCTAGATATACTCTCTAATTGACTAACATAAAGATGAATACACTAGATCACCGATCAACTAAGAATTTAAAACATGGCATTGTACTTCAACAATAGAAAGAGGATGGAAACCATCAACAAATTTCATTTATCGATTGAGCTAAAAATGTGTACAATGTGTAGTTGAAAATATAACAAATATATGCTATGTAATAAAATACTATAACAAGGGAGACATGTTTGATTCTCTCAAATCTTACCAATGATTTTTACTAGGAATGTTACATAGTGAGAACTCTTTGAGGTTATATCTCTTGACTCAAAAATTTAACTGACCTTTGTAAAGGGACACACCCCTTTTTCTTATACAACTGAACTAATCCTAGAATATTCTTAAAGGTAATCCATCTAGAAGATTCCTTCACGGGCTTGGATTTTTTTAGACATTGTCATGAACATGATTTTTAATATTATGCATGTGCTCTTGTAATGAAGACAAAATTGATTATCCACTAAGGTAAAATGTTTCTTATTATCCATGTGGAGGATAACCCTATAAGAGATAAAACAAACCTTTATATTCTTGTACAACAAACAAAACATCCCTTTGCTATGTACATGATTATAAAAACTACCTTGAAAGGGATGTGCAAAAGAAAGGGAAGTGAAAATAAGGAGAGGTGGCACCAGCTTGGAAGAAACTAAAATATTCAATTAGGTTCCAGAATCGATCTAAATGATGGAATCTTTTGCAAACCTATTTTTATATTTTATATATCCTTTGAGCATCGAGGTGAGACTCCCTTGGTCTAGGCCTACTTGGTAGTTGAGTTTGACTCTATAATATAATCCAAGTAGCAGTCTACCAAATCATGGTTTGCTTTTCTCTAATGAGTTCCTTGAGTTGGTCATAGGATTTCACTTGTGATACTAATTATTTTATCATATGGATATCAAAGGATTCTTATGTCACATCAATGAGGTTATTAAAAAAAGTACACACTGTATCCTCCCCCATGTCATTTACACCATCAAGGTTCACCATCTTCCTTAGCATGGCATCTATCTCACTTTTTGTAGTCTCGAGAGACTATTTTTCTCCTTTTAGTTTTAAAATGTCATCTTTGAGCATCATAAGATGATGCTTGATTGATATTTGATATTTATTAGGCCTTTTATGATAATTTGTAGTATGATCTCCTCTATAATCAAGGTATCCATGCTCATATTATAGATCTCTTTTGCAATTTATTGAGTCTCCTCCCATTTCTTGGTGTCTATCTCATAGGAAAACATCTAGGCATGATACTTTTTTTTATTTTCTACTATATCAATCAAGCATTTAAATGCTAAGTGGATTACTTCTTCTACCCTAGTGCCCTGGTCTTGTTAGTTTTTAGTTTCCCATACTCTAGTCTTCAAAAAATCAATTTAGATAGAGTTAAGAGATGCAAAGGAGAGATGGAGAGGACCTAGAGCTATGGTGGCAATTGGAGTTACTACATCAATATCACTCAACAAATTTTTCAAGTACTAGATCATATCCTGGTTCTCTACCTTCAACTCCTCCATGGTGGCCTTGTCTTTATCCATCATGTGGGCCATCATGCTAGCCAAAACCTATGAGCTATGTTTCAACTCATTTCTTGATGGCTCCCCCAAAATGTAGCTATAGAGGGTGTAACTTTCTAGGGGAGCATCTTTATTCAATGCATCATGAGGAGGGATGGATATCTCTACATTATTTTCTCTTATAGTGGTGAAGGTGGTCTTAAAATATGTTTAGGCCTTTTTAGGGGCCTTGGCCTTATGTGCATGAGTGATATTCATTACATATATCTCCATGATTTTTCTCATAATGTCTCTTTTTTCTTTGATCAACTCTTCAAACCAGAGAATGGGTTTGGTATGGAATCCCTTTTAAGTCGTAGACATTATTGATGGCCTCAAGATAATGAAGGGTGCTATCATTAGAGTTCTAGATGTAGGGAGCACTATAGGTTTTTGTGGTGGGTTTAACATAAATTATTTAATCTCTTCATCACTCTTTTTCTCCTCACCGCCCTTATCCTCTCCATGCTCCTTTTCCAAGCTCAACTCTATTTGCTCCAAAATATCAAACTCTGACTTGAGTTGATGAGATTCCATGAACAACTTCTCAATCAAACTTCCCTATTCTATTAATTGGATAGAAGGTTGTGTGGTCACTTCACCTTCTTTATTTTCTTGGGCCTCAAGCATGGATGAGGCTACGATGATATACTCACTTCCTTCGAGTAACTTTTCACTAGTCATGGCCTCAAGACCTTCATTATGTGTTGGGTCATGGACCCTAATGCAAGGGAGAAAGCTTTATGGTAATTTAATTAAAGTGACATCTCTTGAAGCACCCTCCTTAAAATCCTTATTATAATCATCCAATTCCTTATTTACTTTTGTATGGGTAGTGTTACCCATTTTTAGGGTTGTTCCCCCACCTTCTTTTGCACTCACCTTTTCCTTTGGTGTTATACTTGACACCTTTGGAGGGGAAGGGACATCTTATGGTACTTCTATAACTACCTTTGATCCTCTTTACTCAACCACCACCTCAGAAATGGTGTCACCTTGAATGTTCTACTTTGGCTCTTCTTTAACTCTTTCACTAGACTTATCAATTCTTTAGTTCCACCATGATTACCTTAGACTGGTGGTTGGGTGATGACATTATCAATGAATGTCTCTATGTCTGATGAACTTGTTTCTTTCTCTTAAGGAACCTAAACTTATGTAACCACCTCAACACTAGCCTGTACAAAATTATATAAAGATAAAGGATCATTTGAGGTTTGGATGTCTTCCTCATCACCTTTGATTTGTACTACTGAGGGTCCTTCTTCTACAAATAGGCCCATCATCAGGGCCTTCACTAGGGTTTGGGGCCTCTCCCTTGGATTTACCTACCCAATATTTACCCATGGAGGAATGAATGAACTTTGCTTCTTCATCACCTTGGTAATGGGTCTTCCTTCATCTGAATCCTCATCATCACTCATATCCCGTACTCTCTAGGCATATGAGGTATGGTCATCCTTCCTCTTCATCAAGAACCCACTTATAGGTTGTAGATCCTTCTTTACTCTCTTTTATTTTGGGTTCTCTCCTTCTTCCTCCCCTCCTCTCTCCCTTGAGTGTTTCTTTGGAGGAGGTGTAACTGCTACTTGTTACTTTGGTGGAGCAGGCAGAACATTCGTTGAAATGGCCATGGGGATGGCCAATGGAATAGATGGCATTATTAGGGATCCCCCTCCTGAAATGGATATGGGGGTGACATTGGCCAATGTAGCCTCCCTAGTAATAATTTTTTCCCAATTTTCTACCAAGATTGTTATCTTTGAAAAATATAGTCTAGCCTTAGATTGTGCTACTATTATTTAATTGATATCAAATGGTTTAGTGAAATAAACATCACTAAGATTTCACTTTCCATTACCTTTCACTATTGGTGGTGGAGCCATAGGATCACTACTATACTCAGGGAGGAAACCTCTCAAATCTTTAACTCATTTGAGCTCTTGGAGGGTAGGGTTTTCATAAGCACCAAAATCAACCCCATTTTCCTTTAGCCACCTAAACATTCTTCTCATGATTTGAAAGGATATCTAGGGGATGGAATCATTTTGATCTTTACTAAATTCCACCTATGAGATGGATCAAACTTCCATGTTATTTTCACTATATAGTGGACACATTACGTTCTTGTCATCCATTATATCCTTAGGGATGGGGGAAATATTATACGCAATAACCTCCTACATTATCAACCTCATGTAGTCCAATTTTTTATGTATTCCTTGGTGGTGCAGTCAAACCAGATGCCTTCATAGTGTGATTAATGAAAAATCACATTGGTCACCATATTCACCAACCACTTGATATCATAATTGGCCTAGGGTGGTATCTTATCAATTATGTACTAGACCATTTCCTATTCTAATCCCTTCACCCTAGCAACATAAGGGCATGAATAACATCCAATTGGGACCAAAAACTCAAAAGGATTATTTATATTCTTAGCTTATATCATTTCATGTGGAGGCACCATCTTTCGGCTCAATTCCATTACTGCTAATTTATCATCTAAGTACCTTTGTAATTTGTGCAAGTACCCTGAGTAACCACTCAACTAGATATATGTGAATGTCCTAAATTGAATATAAGAGGCACCATATTTCTCAATTACCTCCTTTGCTACTTTTAACATTCTATTGAGGCTTCTTAAATGAAAGAAGACACTCATCATGATGTTGAATAAGTAATTGTACATCTTGAAAAAGTTCTTGAAACCATATATGGTTATTTTTAGGTATATCTCATAAATTATCATTCTATTGGGGTTCTTGGTGAGCCCCTAGAATGTTTTATTATGCAATAGGATGTACATTAAATAAGAGAACATGTAGAATGTACTTTTAAATACCTTTTTTGAAAGAATTGTAGCTTGGATCCATAATATCTACCTATGTAGACTTTCACTGAGGATAGTGGCCTAGTCCTGCTTCTTCTACATCTGCAATACACATACTAAGATCAGGAACATCCATGGCTCAAATGGTTTTATAGTGGGTATCTTGTAATCCCTAGTGGCCATGACAATAACATACTAGGGAAACTCATTGAATTTAACTAACTTCAAACTCTTGGAAATTTTGGAGGCCTTCTATCTCTTCTTGTCCAACCAACAAGTATTAATAATGTCCCAAATTGCCTTATCATTTTTATCTATGTATTCCTAGTATTCCTCCATGGTGAATGTAATGTTTTCAAGATGGGGAGGAATATCAATCATGGTTATAAGGGCCATAGGGGTGAAAGAGTAGAAAACTAAATGGCTACCATCGACAATGATCCTAGTGTCTAATTGGTATGCCCAAGCACATGTAATAATCAATTCTAGGTATGGGGTAGTCAAAGGGAATGTTGTCACAAGGGTGATGTAGCTCATTCCAACATTAGCTACTACTTGAGGGGGGTCTGACTATAGAAAATCATTTGATAGGGCCATGAAATCTAGTCCCATTACATCTGTATCCTCAATCCCATCCAAGATAAAGATAATGATGCCCTTCACAGTAGTTGAGGACACCACCATTTCTATCCTAGCTTTCTAATGTAATAATTTAAACTTTGATGAACTCTTCACTCAAACAACCCTCACAACACCTTTCAACTCCTCTCAAAAATCAAAACATAGGGAGCTAAATAACACTTATTGTTAATCTGGAGGGTGGAACATAATAAAATTAAAAAACCCATAAAAGAATCACTGTAATCACATCCTCATGTTGAACGTAGCTAGGGCACACAAATATCTCTAAGGTATAAATGTAAGCTCTAAATTTAAAGGATTGATGCAAATTAATTTTTTTTACATATAATCATTTTCATTTATAGATTAGGGTTGCCATTAATACTTCAAAGTACAACAACTATTCACCACCTACTCTCATTAATTTCTTAAGCTTCATTCAAAAAAAGAGAGGGAAAGTAATAATATTTATTTTATGATAGTAAATATACCTTACAATACATGGATCGATATGAGTGAAGGATATGTCATGGTACATTTTTGGGCACTCAAAGACTTCTGTACCTTTTTCACTTGTTACTTTTCCTCTGATGTAGTGGTGTATTATGTCTCAAACTCTTTACAAAACGTAAGAATGCCATGTGTCATTATTTAAATTTTAAAATAAAGCTACTCGAGTTTTTAAGGACCTTTTGGAATTTTACCATAGAGAGGTAACTATGAGGCAAATTTCAAAAAGGGCCCAAAATCTAAAAGATCTTGAGGAGCTGCCACATGGCATCACTTTCTTTGTAGCTTCAGATACTCGAGCCCTAGAGACTTTCTACACCTTGTCAACTTAACAATAAGTGGGGTAATATTAAAAATGGGCTCAAAATTTATAAATCCCCAAGAACCAACCGCATTTCCAACCCTAGATGTAAGCTTGGACTCTCAGTCACCTTTTACTTTTGTACCACCTTTCTTCAAATGGAGAAGGGTGTTAGATCCTCCTGACCCTCAAGAATGTTTATATGAGTCCCTTGAGATAAAAACATGTCCTTCATTTAGTTCATCAGGTAATTCCTCACCTTAATAATCAAAATACATTGAAGATGCAATTTGGCAATTTCATCTAGGGCCACACTTCCATCTTCTCACTATGAGTTGTTCAACTATGAAATTTGTTGGTTGAACCCCAATTCGAACTAAAGCATTTTTCTAACAAGGGCCCAATTGCTCTAGTACACTTTTGGTATCTCAAATCTTGTGCATGTTTGAAAGGTATCCCCTAAGAGATACCTTAAGTTATTACAAATGTCTTCAAAATATCACTTAGTAGTGCCTTCTATGTAAAGGAAAATTTCACTTGTTCCTTGAATGAAAAATACACTATTGTGACTATTTTAAAGGTATCTATTATGAGATATCTTTAAGATAAAATCCACTCTGGTGCATGTTTGAAAGTTATTTATTATGAGATACCTCAAAATATCACCTAGTAATGCCTTCCATGTAAAGGAAAATTTCACTTGTTCTTTGAAGGAAAAATAAAAATTTGTCCCTATTTGAAATGTATCTCCTAGGTGATACTTTGAAGGGGAAATCCACTCTTGTGCATGTTTAAAAAGTATATCCTAAGAGATACCTTGAAGTTATTACAAAATATTTCAAAATATCACTCAGTATTGTCTTCTGTGTAAAATATTTTTTTTCTTGTTTCTTACAGGAGAAATCCACTCTTGTCCCTATTTGTAAGGTATCTCCTACAAGATACCTTAAAGGGGAAATCCTCCCCCTAAGTATACCATGATAAAATATTAAGCCCCTACCAAATACTAAGAAGGTAACTAAGGGGCCTTACAAGGACAAAACTTTGTTAATTGATTTGTTAGACCTAGTCATTATATCTAGGTCTCAAACTCGAGAACCTAGTTCTTAAATATGAACAAAGGGTTATTAAACCAGGACAACATCATTAGCAATTGATGGGGAAAATTATCTATTATTTATTTTTTGAATAAGTTTCATTGACATAAATGATTTTTGATATCACCACACATCTTTTCCACATGTTAAAACACTCTCTAAAAGATGGTTATCTACCTGCTTATCTTATCATTAATATCAAGATGATCTATTATATGCAGTTCCACATAAGGATCATCATAAATATTTTAAGGTAACACTTAAAGTGTGTGTGTTAGTCTTATCATTTATGGCACTAGTGCATAAATCCACCCCTTCTCACCGAAAAGTAATCACTTTCCATTTTTTGTGTTTGAAGAGAGAATCAAATAATTGAAGTAATCAGAAGGTAGACTCAAAACTAAAGGGAACTAGTAAAAGCATCGACCTAGTTTTCTTAGAAAAGGTAGAGAATTATCTTGAGATTTAGTATTCATCCTCTTAAGAAATGGAAGCCTCCACCATGAGAGAAGAGATGAAAATTTTCTTAGTAATAAGTACTTTCTGGTATCCATCTTACCTCATGCACTTACTATTATATCAACACTCTAAGTTCTTCTCCAAATATCTTCAATTGAACACCACAAATATGTATGTTTTGCCCAACATCATCACCCTAATCACTGTTTGGACCCATGTTCCATTAATCATGGTAGATTACTATGAGTTCTTGAAGTGGCTTATGGCTCTAGTTCTCATAGATGTTAGTGGGCAAGATGTCATCCCCTAGATGACAAATGAATAGCAAGCATGGCTCAAAGGTAGTAGCATCCCGATTGATTAGTTTTTAGGGGACTATTTCTCATTCATTCGAGTGTATGGGTTTGTGATGGAGCCTTTTTGACTTCCTTGTATGCTAACTAATAGGACCCTGACCCTTGAGTTGGCATGACAAATTGATAAAGTAGACTCCCTCTATAGGGAAAAAAAGAAGAAGAAAGGGTTATATGAAATCCTTTTTTTAAGGGATGGCATCACGGTGTAGAAAAGGCACTAGGAATGTCTCTTCATAGCTAAGCTGGTAGAGCTAGGCCTAGAACTCATAGATCACCAATGGGATTATGACCTAATGGGATACATAGTAGGATTAAAGCCCATTATCACACTAGAGAATCAAACCCAACCATATCTAGAATAAAGGAGGTCACCTATGAAAAATCTCCCTCAAAATTATGTGGACTTGGCCCTAATATCTCAAGACATCCCCAATCCATGGGAGTATTTTTATGATAAGGTCCAAGATTTTGACCTAACAAAGAAGCTATCTAAGATGATGAAGCAACATATAAATACCTTAGGATGGAGAAAAGATAATAAGGTTGCCTTCTTAAAATATAGATATGAGCTTAGTCAGCCACATGATGTTTTGTATGAAGATGCCCTAGATGAGAAATTTGAAGAGCTATGGGATGAGGCCCACCTTAAAGAGAAAGGGAGTCCACACCAAATATTGACATGTTTGGGGATGATAAATAGGAAGATACCCCCAAACAATCAGAAGCCATGGTGGCCTAACCCCCACTGACATGGCCATCATCCCTACCCCTTATGTCATGGGCCCATATCAATAATAGGTGCCCCTTGGGCATCTCATGAGTGGGTCATCTCAGCTCAAATATATGGAGGCATCAATTTCCAACCCACCAATGGACCTTCCATAAAAGAAGACCCAAATTGTTGATCCTTTCCTTTCTACCTCTACCTCCTTCCCCTTCGTAGCTCCAACATAAGTTATGAAGATAGATACCACCCAATCAAGTGATCTGACTCTTGCCATCACCCCTTCTTCAGCCTTGATAGCCCCACTATAGGTTGTGGTAATTCTCATTGCCCAACCTGACATTACATTAGCCCCAATATTTTCCTCATCCCTTAAGCCCACTATTGGATCTGACCCATTATCTTCTACCTTTCCTATGTCCTCTATCATGCCTTTTCTTACTCTCTTACAAACATCATCCACCTCATCCTCACTCATCATATAGTCACCATTATCCTCACCCTGTGGGATCCCATAATTTTCACCTTCATCCCTTGATGTTAATTCACTCACTCCTGTAGGAGCAGGATCCATTGCTACCATCCCATTTGCATTACCTCAAGGAACCCCTTTCATGGGTGAAAACATCTAAGTACTAGATCAACTTCAACAATAGATGGATATAGTAAAGTTATCCCATGCGGCCTAAAAGGAAAAGAAGAGGGGAAAATGGGCCAAAGTTGAAGCCTGACCCCACATGTAGTCATTTTATGACCCCAAATAGCAATCCTTCTTAGTCACCCATCTGACCCCTTAGGTAATTAAGCCCCAAAAATAGATACAACTAGGGGATTTCACCATCCAATCCATTGGGCTTAACCTTAGACAAGCTCAACTAACTAACAGGGTCAAACTTAGAAAGGAAATACAAAGGCCAATAACTACATACTACATCAAGGTAGCTAGTCAATTAGAGAAAATCAAGTAGGAGCTCATCAAGGTAAAGGCCATGGATGAACACCTCAAGGTTGAGACTAAATCCAAAGATAATGACCTCAACTAGGTAAAAATTTACCTCCAAATCCATGTCATAATGGAAAAATTCTAGGTCAAGGCTAAAAATCTAATCACTATTGAGACCAAACTGTAAGAAGTGAAGGCAAAATTGGTTGTAGTTCATGAGAATCTCTCTAATGTAGAGTGGGTGCTCTAATTACTCTAGAACTAAACACAACAAGACTCCTTGATCAAGGACTAGGATATCAAGAGATTGAAGAATGACCTCACTACTCACCTTTAGGGCATAGAAATCCTTCCCCTGATCCAACAACTATACATGTTTTATTGGGAATGGATCAAGGTCATGAAAACAAGACTAAAAGCATTGTTTTTTTCATTACTAATGCATAAAAGTTAATGACCCAGGTGAGCTTGTCTATAAACTAAGTGATTACCTTCATCGCCTCCAAGGTCTTAGACATGCAAAGCCTAGTCTTGAAGCTTTGTATCATTTCTCTTAAGGTTTTATAGACAACAAGGGTGGCTGACCAAAGGTCAGTGATGACAAAGGTGAAAAATTTCCTAAGGTGAAATAAAGTAGCAAACAAATACAAGGCATTCCTCAATGCCTTAGAATAAGTGGTCTAAAAGAGGAATGGATGCATAGAAAAATTGGTCCAATTGGGGCTCCCCTCTCCTTTATTGATCGACAATAGTGTTTTCCTAAAGATAAATTTAAGGTGTTACTCAAATAAAAGTAGAATGACCAATCCATTTCATGGCCCTTGATCAAATGACTAATGCTTCTAAAGTGGAGAATATTTTACACCCACTCACCCCGCTAGATTTTTAGACACTGGTGGTGGTTAAAATCTTGGGGAACATCTCTTTTAAGGAGATATTTGAGTTAGATAGAGCCTTTGAGGTTCTCAATAAAAATAACCAGTCAAAAGAGAAAGAATGGGTGCCCTTGTAGATGGCCTTTAAAAAGTTATAAATGTCAATCTACCCAAAGTTTTTTAAGTTCATCCATCTATAGGTAGACTCCCTTATGAGTTACTAGGAACTATGGATCATAAATCCACAATTGATAATTTTGAAATAGTTTGAGTTATGACCTCAAATTCACTCGACAATAAATATTTCCTTAATGCCTCTCAACCTTTCCCCCCTTTTGACCCCTTTTCCATCTTTGAGCCCCTTTCCTTATTTTTCTTTTTGTGAAGTACCAGCCTCTTCTCGCTATCTCCATTTCCATTTTTTATTCATGCTCCAAAATGGCATTTTCCTAAAAACTTCATTCTTGTTTTACAGTTTGAGTGTCAGAGTTTTTTGTGGACACCCCTGTGAGTCAACAAGAACTATGGATCATAAATACACATTTTTTATTTTGGATTAGTTCATTTATAGCTTCAAAATTACTATGTAGTTAGAAGTTCCTCATCACCTTCCATTAGCCCCTCTTTCAACCTCTTTCTTCTTTAGGAAATCTTTTAAAAAAATTCCAAATCCAAACCCTCATTTACTTCTAATGCATGGCAACCTAGTGCTCATGTGGCTCAAAGAGACTTCCATATCACTCTAGAGAAATGCTAGTTTGAAACATGTTTCCCCAGTCCCTCTAGAGAAGAGTATCTTGATGCATGTCATCTTTACACTTGCCTGGAAGTAGCATTCAGTTACTAGAGCTTAGAAGAGCACCATCAGATGAAGGTGTGGTTACCTCCTTGTGAGCAAAGATTTTGAAACACATTAAGTTGATGATTTTTAGCTCTGAAATGAAATAAAAAAATGAAATGAAAGTTTTTAATAATATGCATGAGGCCAAAGTTGTAAGTGCTTAACATTTTAGGATATCAGCATAACTACTTAGAATTTCCTCATATGTTATACATTCCATGATGTAATACAATTCCATTTCCACCAATCCATACTTTCAAAACTAATAAACCCTCTCTGACCATTCTTCCTTGGGTGCTTTCCATCTCCTTATTTTTCATCTAAGATGGTGTGAACTAGTTCTCAACTAGGCAATTAAAATTTTAGCTTTCCACTTTATCTCCACTCCTATATATTGTAGGATTTACCCAATATCATTTTTGTGAGTTATCATATTTTTATTTTCCATTATAATAGACTACGAATAGCGGAAGTTAGAAATTTTTATATTGTACGTCTCACAGGTGTGAAAGGATGCTTTGTATGTGCCCCCTTGTGGCCTTTTATATTTAGTTTCTATCTATAATAAAGAGGATGTGATTTTCTATGTTATTTGGAGTGGGAAATTGTCTCTGTATGTTGTTTCTTTTTTTTTAATTCTATATTCGGGGAAATCCACTTTTGCGCATGTTTGAAAGGTATCTCCTAGGAGATACCTTGAAGGTATTACAAGGGCCTTAAAAATATCACCCAAAAATCCATTCTTATGCTTGAAAGGTATCTCCTAAGATATAATTTGAAGGTATTATAGGGGCCTTAAAAATATAACATAGTAGTGCCTTCCATGTAAAGGAAAATTCCACTTTTGTCCCCATTTGAAATGTATCTCCTAGGAGATATATACCTTGAAAGGGAAATCCACTTTGTGCATGTTTGAAAGTATCTCCTATGAGATACTTTAAAGGTATTACAAGGGCCTTGAAAATATAACATAGTAATTCCTTCCATGTAAAGGAAAATTCCACTAGTTCCTTGAAGGAAAATTCCACAAAATGGACATTAGGCTAAGATTTAATCATGATTTGACCAACCAAAAGCTAATAAAAGATAAATTTAACATTGAATCACAAAGACCCTAAACATGTTCATTTCTAAATAAAATTCCATTGAACTTGCAATATAGAAACAAGCAACATTGGAAGGGGTAAAACCATGATCATCTAAAAACATGTCCATGTACAACCAAAATAAGTGTGAATGCTCTCCAAATTATAAAATGTCACTTGGAAGTGGCAAGATTGGTTCCTATATATAATAATAAATATTAAATTTAGGGCTTAGGAACATAAATTAAAGTTTTCAACATGATAAAATAATTGTGGCACAAAAACAATCTAAGGAAATCAATGTCTTAAGAAAATTGTCTCGAGTGAATTATTTTGTAGGCCAAAGAGACAATTATAAATAACCTGAAGGGTCTTTGAAAAATAGGTTGTTGGAACTTTAAAGATGTTTGAAGGTCACTTCTCATCCAAGAAAGTCTTGAAACAAAATTATTGAAGGGCAAAGGGCCATTCTAAAAAGGCTAAAGGGTACTTTCAAAAATCTTGAAGGGTACTTTCAAAAAACCTGATGGGTAATTTCAAAAATCTCAAAGGGTACTTTTAGAAGGCCCAAATCACACTTCTCATCGAGGAAAGGGAATTAAAGGGAATTTTCATCATCAACAATCTTTATTTTTTTCTTCCCCTTGCTATTTCCTATTACAAATAAGTGTCATTGGCACAAGTGGTCGACATATTCATCACACATCCTTTCCCCTAGTTATCTCAAAGCCTAAAAAACATTCTCTAAAAAATGGTTATCTTTGTACCTTACTTGAAATTAATATCATAAACTCCATAATGCACAAATTCCCATGACGATCATCATAAATATCTGGTGTATGGCTCTCTAGGCTCATGTGCCACCCCCATTATTTATGAGGGTGCCTCTTTCCAAAAAATCCCCATGATAGACACACCTAATAGTGGTAATAGTGAATAAATAGCCATTTTCTCCTTTCAATCCAAACACTTGACATTTTGCGATTTCAAAGTAAGCATTGAGCAATTGGGAAGGAAAGAAAGAGAGTTTTTAAGATGATAGGGTAGTAACTATCAATCTAGTATAACATGAAGAAGTAGAAAAGGGTCATTAAAAAAGATAAAAATATGGAAGCTTCTATATCTTTATTTTTTGTGGCAAGTATCCCTCAAAGCTGAGAACTCATAGTTTAATTAGAAGAGGAGATTATACCTTTAAGCACATAATAGAAAAAACCTATGCTTTATCCCCTACTCAAGTGAAGGAGAAGGTGTCATATACCAGACTGACGATAAGGGGACCTTGCAGAGACTAAGTTTTGGTAAATAATTTCATGGATAATATATTTGACTTGAAACTAGACCAAAAGCCCCAAGAATTTAAGAGAGGGCACTTATGCCTGACTACTTGATAGGGTAAGCAAGAAATATTATAACACCTTCAGATGCAGATTATGGGAAAGCATGATGCCAAAATACATGGTGCCTTAGGTACACTCATGCCCTAAGAATATTACTCTCTACCTAATAAGATACAACATCAACACTAGGGTGATCAATCGTAATACCCACTTAAGGGTAAAAATTAGTGCAGATGATATCAGAGAGATGCTCTAACTTCTTTATGACCCCTAAGCCATTATCTATAGCATTGAGAGCTTCCAACTTGTTTAGTATTCCTAGGTCAAGGATAAGGTGGGTTTCTTAGGACTCTACTCAACCACAAGGTCATTGAGATGCCTCCTCTACCCATACCCTAGTTAACCTTTCCCATGTAGCATCTGAAATACACTCTGACTATGCTAGCATTCATCCTAGGCATGGACAGAGATGTCAACATCTACGAATTTTAGCTAAATGCACTCTTCCTATTGAGATTAAAATAATAGGGGAAGGAATTCATAATTGACTTTGTTGAAGCCATTGCTTCCAACATGAGGAATGAACTAGGTAATTTCTTAGTAATGAGTACCTTTCAGTACTCATCTTTCCTCATGAACCTGATCCTACACCAACATTCCCATTTCTTTTCCATGTATATCTAGCCTAACACCTCTAATACTAGAAAATTTCCCCATGTAGTGGCCCCCATCACGATATGGAATAACATCCTATCAAATACTATGGACTACTATGATTTCTCAAAGTAGTTCATAGCTCCAATTCTTACAAATCTCAGCTGAGTGGCTGACACTTCTAAGGTGGCAAATTATCAACAAGATTGGTTCTCAACTAACAAAGTCCCAACTGACTGGTTCTGGGGAGCCCATTTCTCTTTCATATGAGTACATGGTTTCAAAGGAGATTCCTTCTAGATTCCTCACACATTGATAGATAAAACCTTAGCCCTTGAGTTGGCTTATCAACTTGATGTGATAGACCTTATCTATAGGGTGAAGAAGGAGAAAAAGGGTGTATATGATGTCCCCTTCATAAGGGGTGACATCACTATGCAAAAAATGCATCAGGGCTACCTCCTTACAGCCAAGATAGAAAAAATTGGCCTTGATTTGATAGATGACTAATGGGACTATGATCTAAAAAGATACAACCAATTTGAAGACCACCAATGCTTCCAAGCATCAAGTTTGACCCTACTTGGAGTAAAGGAAGTTGCCCATAGAGGATGTCCCCCAAAATCATATGGACCTAGTTTAGATGTCAAAAGATTCCCTTAAACCATGGGAGTATTTTTATGATAAGGTCCATAAATATAATGTGATCCAAAAGTTATCAAATATAATGAAGGGCCTACTTACACAATTAACTTAGATCATGGAGAAGAAATTTACCTTTATCAAATATAGGTTTGAAATTGACAAGCCAACTAAGGGATTATATGATAATGATTATATGAGAATTTTGAGAAGCTCTAGGATGAGTTTCACCTAGAAGAGGTTGAGTTTGAGGAAGAATTTAATCTCGAGGTTGAGATGGGGGGATGAAGAAAAAGAAGACACACCCATGGAGAAAGCATGGGACACACCCCAAAAATTTGAAGTAAAAGAAGTAGAGGAAGTGGCTACCTAAGAGCCTTAAATGTGGTCAACTCTCATGTCTTCAAATCCCTCTACCCTACAACAATATCATGATCCCTCTGGGCACCTCGTAACTAGGTCATCCCATCTTAATTACACCAAGGCACCTATTTTTATCCCTCCATCATCTTCCCCATAGAATAATATCCACTTCATGGATCCTTTACTTTCCACCTTTGCATCTTTTTTCACTACCCCATCCCCCTCTATAGCTTCACAATAGGTTCTAGCATCATCTACTACCTAGCCAAGAACTACAACTCCCCTTGTCACTTCATCATCTATCCTGGTATCCCCACTATAGATTATAATACCTTCTTCTACTCAACCTAGTACCACTTTGGCCTCGGACTCCTCTTAATCCATTCAACCTATCATTAGGCCCAACCACTTCTCTATCACTATACTTATCTCCTCCCACATCCTTTTCCTCACTCCCATACCTTTGTCTTCCACCTTATCCCCTTTAGTGATGTAATACCCATTCACCCCACCCCATGGACTCCCATCTTTCTCCCCTTCAACACTTCAATTTCATTCACTCACCTCTATAGGCACAAGGCCCATTGCTTCATAGCAGTAATTGGCTATCCCATTCTTGCTTTCACAATGGACCCCCTTTGTAAGAGAGATCATTCAAGCATTGGACTAGTTCTAGTAGTAAGTGGACACAATAAGGGCAACCCAAAAGGCCTAAGTGTAAAATAAAAGGGTAAAACAAGCTAAGGATTATACCCAAGATCACATGTGATCATTTTATTCCCCAATGTAGTAATTTCTTATGGTCACTCACTTGAATCCCTAATTAGTGAATCCCCTTGAAAAAATGCAATCAGGGGACTATTTTATCCAAGCTATCATCCTTAACCTCAATCAATCCTGACCCATCAATAGAGTCAAGATTATAGAGGAGACATAAATTTTCATGGTAATAAACTATGTTAAGGTGGCCTATCAATTAGAGAAGACTAAGCTAGAGCTCTCAAGAGTAAAAGATATGGTCAACCACCTCAATATTGAGGCTAAAGATAAAGATACTAACCTAAACAAGGCATGACTAGAGATACAAGGTAGTATCCCAAAGGAAAGCTTCCAAGTAGAAGTTGATTCATGCAAAGCCATTGAGACCAAGTTGTAAGAGTAGGAGACAGAGTTGGATGAGATCCACTAGAAGCTCCATGATGCAAATTGGTCATATCAACTATTGTAGAACTAGGTATAGCAGGACTCCTCTATCAAGGACTAAGAGATTAAAAATTTGAAAAATGACCTCATAGCTCACCCTCAAGCCATTGAGATCCTTCCCATAGTTCAACAACTATATATATCCTATTGGGAATAGATCAAAGTTTTGGTGGAAAACTTAAAGATAGTACTAAACTTTATCATATATGTACATAATCTATCCTCTCAAGTGAGCACATCTATTGATCAGATGATAGCTTTCATCTCTTTGAAGGTCCCAAAGTTGTAAATCCTTGTTAAAAATCTCTATAGTGCTTCTTCTAAAGCATTAATGATAGTAACGATGACTGACCGAAGGTAGGTAGCAGTAAAGGTAAATGATTTTTTAAGCTACAGTAAGGTAGTAAATAAGTGCAAGGCATTTCTTAATGTCTTGGATCAAGTGGCATGAGAAATGCAATTACATATAGAATAATTGGTCCAGCTAGGACTCCCCTCCCCTTTCTTAATATATAATAGTGTCCTCCCCAAGGATCGGATCAAGGCATTGCTTGAGCAAAATTAGGATGACTAGACTATCTTTATAGCTCTTGATCAAATGCCTAACACCTCTAAGGTGGAAAAAATATTACATCTACTTTCCCATTTGGATTTATAGACATTGGCAATGGTTGAGGGCTTGAGAAACATCTCTTTCAGGGAGATGATAGATCTAGATAGAGCCTTTGATGCTCTCAACAAAAAGACCTAGCCAAAAGAGGAGGAGTGCGTGCCCTTGCAGGTATCCCTTCAAAAGTTATAGATTCTTTTCATCTAGTTCAAACACCAGAGTTTTGGGTTTTCTCACCCATAGGTGGATGCCCCTATGAGTTTCCAAGAACTGTGGATTAAAAATCCATGTTTTTTTTCCATTTTTAGAGCATTTCATTTCTTTCTTCAAGCTCACTTGACATCGACACATTCCTTGGCACCTTTCAATGGATCACCTTTCAGTGCTTCTTTTTCGAGCCCCCTTTCACAATTTTTATAAGGTCTTGGCCTTTGTTTGCCTTTAACACATGGCATGTCTATGCTTAACCTCACCAAAGAAGTCCCCAACTACTATAAAGAATCACTCACATGACATGTGTCATCTTCATGCTTGCCTTAGAGATATGTTGGTTTGTCATTATTTAAAGAAGTGTCATTGGATGATAGTGTAAGTGGGATGTCTCTAGGAGCAAACACATGGCACCACCTCATTTCTCCCAAGTGTAGTGGTCTTAACAGAACAATGTAGTTGATCTAGAGGCTAATTGCAATCATGATCCTAAGACCTCATTTTAGTTACCTCACTTATTTATTTAGAGATCATTTCTTTTTTAAGTGGTGTCTGGTGATCATTTTATTTCTTTACATTCTCATTTTTATGGATAGCCATTGTAATATACTAGGATAGTAGCAATTAGCATTTTTGTATTCTGTAACCTTAGTAATCATAATTTTATCTTGCATTTGTAAATCTTTCTATAGGAAATTGTTCATTAAGAGTGAGAGTTTTAAGCATCAATAATATCGACTAGGAGATTCCTTCATGGGTAACTTGAAGTATCTCCTAGGAGATACCTTGAAAAAATTACAAACCTTAATAACTCCAAGTAAGTTCATACTCAAGGTATCTAATAGGAGATTCCTTCAAGGGCCTTATATTACCTTCATGAGTAACTTGAAGGTATCTCCTAAGAGATACTTTGAAGATATTAAAAGGATCATCAAGGGAAAAATTGTTGAACTAGATTGAGGTGGAAAGAACATGTTCACAAGAGGACCTAAAATTCATTGTTGTAAGAAAAATTCACTCTTGTGAATGATTGAAAGGTATCTCCTAGGAGATACCTTGAATGTACCTATTGATGGTCATTTTGACACATATTAAAAACATACTTCCCCTCATCTTTCTCCTTTGAAACAAATGTTTATGGATTCCTTTACCCATTAGATTATATTCAGTAGTGCACATAATTTATTTTCAATTTAGTCATACCTTATTAGTTAAAGTGTGAGTTAATGTATATATTACAAAGATTGTATATGTATTTTGTATTGTAGTTTAGAATTAACATACATTTAATCACTACTCAAACACAAAAACATTTCATGCATCGATGTAATATTCAACTTGCATTTTATAAAACATCAATATTTAAGTCATTTCATTTTATTTACAGCATGTCTTCGGGTGAAAAAAGAATTACCACACGTAAAAGGTAGAAGGCAACCTCACTCAAAGAGAATCTAGATAAAAGGTAGAAGGCGGCCTCACTGCAAGAAAATTTGGATAGAGTACAGTATAAAATACTAAAAATAAATTGAATCCACATAAAAATCTTCCATTTTATAGTGGAAACAAAATTCCTCTTGCTAATTGGTATTTTGAATTGTTTAGTCTTCCAAACATGCATCAAGATATATACTTGTTTAACACCACATCAGGAAAAGAATCTTCTCTTATTAGAATAATCCTAGAATGTGATAAGGATGAACCTGAAGATGCCCTTCAATTCCATCTATAAGTATGGAATGGAGAAGAGGGAATTATGCATCAAGCTAAAACTAATTTCAATAAATTTACACCTAGTAAAATGGAGTTGACAAAAATTAAATTTTCTCCTTGTGAAACAATTAGGTTTCATTTGAATAACTATAATAACCTTCAAATGTTTGGGTTGATAGATAGAGATAATTTGGTAATTAAAATACAAAACATGCTAAAAATAAAATATAAACAAGGGACAACAACTTATTTTACTTGCCACCATGAAAACATGTATTTAAGATACCCTACAGACATGAGAGAAAAAACATTGAAAAAAAAGACAAACAAGGGAAACATATTTGTATGTAGATTTGAAAGAGGCCATACAAGTACTCACACAAGTAGAGAAAAACAAGATTTAATAAAAGGTTGGAACACTTTTATTGACATAAACTTCTGATGAGATACACCATGAATTCTCTACATGGTATATTTCCTCTAGCAACTAGGCCTTGAACATTCTTGTAGGGGTATATGAATTGGGGGACACAAATATCAAAATAAGAAATCTCAATGAAAGAGGGGTGAATGATATAATTCATTAATTTTTAAAACATAATGAGGTTCCAATGAAGGATGCTTTGTTAATTCCTTTTGATCCAAGAAACCTTGACTATTTTATTGAATTAAAGGAAGTCCTAAAAGATATGATGGAGAAAAAAATATTAAGGTTAAAAATTGTAGATAGCCAATACATAATTATAGCTTAATAGATAATTATTTCATATGACGAATAAAATTCAAAATCTTTGAGAAATAAATGTTGTGTTAGAAGGGAAATATTTCTAAAAACTTATACTCCATTCCATATTGTGTACAAAACATGTAATCAATATAATGAAGCTAATGAAACAATTTATAAGGCTTCATTTGTAGAAAGAGTTTGATTTGCATGTGACCTTATCAAATTGAAAGGTTGGAAGAATATTGAAATAAGAAAGAAAAAGATGGAAGAAATACATAAATAAGATAAACACTTATTCACACAAATAAACTATTCAACACAACTGTAGGAGAGAAAATTCCTTCTTTTCATGGAACAACCCATTTGGGATTGTTTTGATAAGGCATTTGAGTTTTTGAAAGTGGTACTTTCACTGGTTTAGATAAATAAGATTTAAATATGATTGGTGTAACAATACTTATAAATATTTAAGGGGTTTTGGACAAATAAAAAGTAGAACTAGCAGATTTATTGGAAAAATGGTCTATTTCCTTCTTGAAAACCCTTGGGTACAATAGCATGGATAATTAGTGCAAAAAAGTGAAGATGGAAAGTAACATATTATCAAAAATTGCAAATTATTTCAGTAACCATGATACAACACTGCCACTAAACCAAACAATCACACCTGAAGATGTAATGGAGCATTATAAAAATTTTACAAAAAAGTTTGACGATTTGTGTGTCCTTAATGAAGGTATTTCAGAAAACAAAAAAGGATGGGAAGCATTATTCATTAAGAATATTGAAAATTTATCTACATAATGATGTAGGTTAGCTTCTTGAGATAGATATATAAATATTCAACTGTCATTATGGGTCCCCTTGTCTTTGGCCATCCATTTTAGAATATTTTAGTGAAATGTTCATTCTTGGTCTAAACACCAACTTGATAATTATTGATCTTCTAAAACTCACTGAAGTTTTTAAGGAAGAACATCATCACCTATTTCTTTAGGCATTTATTTAAAAATATATTATTGGGGCCTTCAATGTATTCATCATCCACAAACTAGAACATTATCCTACCATTTAGACCTCTCTCAAGAATCTGTGTGTTGGTGATTTTTGTTACATGCAAGATACGAGTGTCATACTATGGGGTCCATATATTTATGGATTCAATTGGACACATATTATAGGTATCAATTTTTTTCAGGATCTAGCTCATTTTTAGTTACAATATTTTTTCTTCCATTCACAACAAAGTAGATTAGAGGATGGTTTTGACATCTACAAAGACATATCAACATTTCAAATGATTGCTTCACATAAAATAGGAAGGCCATTCAAAAATGAACTAGATACCATCTTTTGGGAGACACTTATCTCTACTTTCAATGATCTAGATGCATGTAATGTGATAGGGGTATATACATGAGCTGGATTGTTGTGTGATTACACAAAATTGAAAAGAAATTTATCTTGTATTATAGAAACTGAAGAACAAACAATTTTTAATGTTTTATTTCAAATTTGTTTGACAAATTTAGAGTAGCTAATATAAGAACAACTGCTTTGATTAGTACCAGGTGCATAACATTTTTAATTTATTTTATAATCATGCTTCATTTTCCAAATATAACATCTTAACAATCTTTCGATGTGTATTCTTTATTTGTCAAACCTAAAAGCTTAGCAATATTTTGATGTGTGGCACCAATGGCATTGCATGCAAGTGAAGACATCTTAACAATCTTTTGGTGTGTATGATTTATTTTTCAAACCTAAAAGCTTAGCAGTATTTTGGTGTGTGGCACCAATGGCATTGCATGCAAGTGAAGAAACAATAATAACAAAAAATCATATAAATTAACATGACACATCGCAAGTTGAAGAAGGTAACATATTAAGATCATGCATATTTTTTCAATTATATAATTTTTTATTTATCAACAATTCATAGTAATGATAGAATATTTCTTCATCTATTTATGTCTCAATTAAAACATTTCACATTGTAGTTCTAGAACTTTGTGTCTACAACACAACAACCCATGACACAACTCTACAGATTGGTGCCTCCATGAAAACAACATAAGGTAAAACTTTACAACAAGACACATTTTTAAAATACAAATATCAAATCAATTGATTATTAATGAGAATTTTTAGTTACTACATTATATAATACCTTGCAGGGAATAAAAAACCAAAGCTTCAATGAAAGAGTGCACCCATACAAACTACAAAAAGACAAAAAAAAGGTGAAACCCCATTTTGATAAATGCGTAATTATGAAATTTCATACAAGTCTAGAATATATTAATTATTTTTATTAATTTAAACACATTAAAATTGAGTTTTTATTCATGGACAGGAGATATTAGAAGATAATAAAATATAGACTTGCATCAGTATGGGATTTGGAAGTGTGGTTAATTTAATTGTTATCTAGACTAAATGTGGTTGTATTTACCCATTAAAATGTTGTTTACAAGTTTAATTTACCCATTACAATGTTGTTTATATGTTTAATTTTACCCAGTTTAAAATAACACAATATGTGTTATACTATGTATTCAATATAATAAATTTTGATGTAGAGTATCCATGTGTTCTTTATCAATAAAAAAACAATAAAGTATATTGTGCTAGAAACAATTATATTGCTATTGATTCAAATAGTTTTTAATTTGATGTGTCTTATTATAAGTATATTAATGGGGTTCAACTATTAAGGTTTATTATATTCATTTAAATTTAATGATAGTGAACTACGACTTAGAAGAGTTATTGTAAATCTTATTTTGTTTGTTATGATGGGCTGCGTAAACATATAAATATAGATATTGGTTGATCATACTTTCATTACTGCAATAATATAGATGTTGGTTGATCAATGTTAAACTCCTATTAACATATATGAGAAACGAGTTATAGCAAAACCGGATCGATTCACTTTATGATACATTCATGGTTAAGCTATAAGGATTCAATATGAAATTTTATATGCGTGTGTTACAAAAATGGCAACAAAAATGGTACATCCGTGTATAATGAGTATTATAGTTACAATGTGTCTAAGCATGTACTTATTTTTATATGTGTTTATATGGATCTTTATAAGATTTAAAGAAATTAAAAAAAAATTATATGAAATTTATTATGTTTTTATGTTACAATAAGAAATGCAAATCAAAATAACATCAATGACCAGTCTAGTAACATGCAAAACATTTTCTTAGAAAATTTTCATGTTGTATCTCTAAGTATAATATAATATTGTTAATAAATGATTCATTTGTTTTTTAACAAATTGTAGACATTTCAAAGGAGCTAAAACCGATTTCTAAAAAACTATTGATTTTGGGGTTGGATGACTTATTATTTGTTATGCACAAAACAAAAGATATGCAAATGCATGATATTTGAAAAAAATAAGATTATAAACTTGAAAATATGTTATACTACATTTGCGATCATTCCAATGAAATTTTGAAGGTAG
This sequence comes from Torreya grandis, assembly GCA_037957365.1. NCBI lineage: Eukaryota > Viridiplantae > Streptophyta > Pinopsida > Cupressales > Taxaceae > Torreya > Torreya grandis. Next base: position 2,629,872 of record JARHVA010000069.1, read on the forward strand.
CACTGCAGTTTTTCTCTCACATTGGCATTTGGTCAATGATAGAGGACAATCATTTGAGGATACTCATTCAAGCCATGGGTTACACAAGTTCAAATTTCATGTTTGTTTGGTGAAAAAATATTCTAAGCTACTCAATATAAACATAAATAAATTGGATGAAGCTATTTTTAAAGGGACCTTCGAAGATGATTTTTAAATTGCCAACACGTTCCTCATTGATTGTAATTCTCAAAATTGTGTTACAAATAAAAAATAAAAAATGAGTTATGTTACATCAAGTAGAAATACTAGAAATGGAAGTTAGAAAGATGAAAAATATTGGAGAATAAAAATGACGTCAATCATCACATTCTTGGGAGAAAGCAAAAAATCCATGCCAACAGCTGTGAACCAATGTTTAGAAGATGTAAATTCACCTGATTCTTTTAAATGTATTTATCATTATCATCAATATCATACAAATTAATTCTAAATTATTTTAAAAAATAGTTTAATTAATTTCAAAATAATCAATTCTAATTTAGAATTACTTTTCTCTAGTTATTAGTGCAATTTGATTTATAGTTGGAGATTCCTTGAAATTATTAAATTAGTATATTGACACTTGTTCATTCAAAAGATCATCTCAATGAACAATAAATAATTGTCAATATATTTTATTATGTAGATGAACTAGATTTTTTAATATGTTTTCATCCATAATTTGGCCATTCAAATGGTGCCACATGTCCCAACAATGAAAGCTACTTCAAAGGATCAATGATCGGTATGAAGGCCCAGAAGGGTGCCATGATTTTAAAATAATCTAATCTATTCAAAATGATTTGCTACCAAGTGGTTTGAAATAATTCAATTTATTTGAAATATAGAAAACATATTTATGGATAAAATATTCTCCACTCCACTTTAGTAGGTATAATTTCAAATTATTTAAAATATCCCAATTTAATTGAAATGATCAGTATGCTCAAATGGTTTGAAACAGTCTAATTTATTTAGAATAAACAAAATTTATTTTTGGAGAAAATCTTCTTCTGAATCACTCCATTTTATAGGTATAGGTCTAAATTATTCAAAATATCCCTATTTACTCAAAATGATCCCTATACAAATGCTTTGAAATAGTCCAATTTATTTTGAATATAACAAATTTATTTTTGGAGAACATTCTCTTTACTCCACTTTAGTGGGTATAAGTCCATTTTATTTAAAATAGCCCATTTTTATCAAAATGATCTATTTTCAAATTATTTTAAACACTTTAATTCATTTAGATTATATGAAATATATTTTTTGGAGAAAATTTTCTCCACTCCACTTTACATTGTATAAGTCCAAATTATTCAAAATAGTCCAATTCATTCAAAATGATCTATGGCCCAAATGGTTTCAAACAACCCATTTTATTTAGAACATAAGAAAATAATTTTGGAGAAAATTTTCTCCACTCTACTTTAGTGGGTATGAGTCCAAATTATATGAAATAGTATTTCATAGATAGCTTTTTAGAATACAATCAGATCAAGATTGTGCTAGAAGATCAACATAAGATAGCATTCACCACTCCTTGGGGAACATTTTTCTATCAGGTTATGATATTAAGACTTAATAATGTTGGGGCCACATACCAAAGAGCCATGACTATCATATTTCATGATATGATCCATAACATTGTTGAAGACTATGTTAATGACCTATTGGGTAAGTCAAATACCTGTGAAGATCATCCAATATACTACAAAGGATATTTGAAAGGCTTCATGAGTACAAGGTCCAACTCAATCCCAAGAAGTAAGTCTTTAGTATCACTTTAGGCAAATTATTAGGCTTCATTATCTCTCTCTAAGGAATCAAAGTTGATCCTACTAAGGTAAAATCCATTACCAATATGCTACCACCTTCTAATTTGAAATAAATCCATAGTCTATAAGGCAAAATATAATCTATTAGATGTTTTATTTCATAGTTGTTTGATAAATACCATCCTTTTACTCACTTGTTGAATAAATGTGTTACATTTCTTTGGGATGATGAATGCCATAAAGTCTTTCAGTTCTTGAAAGAATATCTTGCCAATCCACCGATTTTTTTACCACCAATGTCAAGTAGACCATTTTTAGTATACCTATATGCTACTGACAGTGCCCTGTGAGCACTTTAGCTCAGCATGATGAGAATGGAAAAGAACATGTCATGTACTACCTAGGTCGTACATTGGTCATGTATGAATAAAATTATACACTAATAGATAATCTTGTTTAGCTATGGTCTTTAGAGCCCAGAAGTTATGTTTTTACATGCTTAACAATAAGACCATAATCATTTCCAAAGTAGATCTGCTTAAGTATCTTCTATTCACAATAGCTTTACAAGGCCGCATAGTTAAATTGATCATACTACTAAGTGAGTTTGAGATTGATTATGTCAATTAGAATTCCATAAAGGGAAAAGTACCTATAAATAATCTTGTTAAAGCTCCCCTTGAAGATATAGAACCACTCGATTTCACATTCCTGGATGAGTCCATCATGACCATCATAGAAACACCTATTGAGGAGTAGTACTAGAAGCTATATATTGATGGATCATTCACTTCTCATGGATTAGGGGTAGTCTTATTGTTTATTACACCATAGGGGATCTCATTCTCAAATCATTTTGCATTATCTTTACTTATACTAATAACATGGTTGAATACAAATTACTTGTTACAAGGCTTCATCTATAAGTACAATGAAATATTCAACATCTCATGGTTTATGGTGATTCTCAGTTAATCATCAATCAAGTTACAAACCACTTTCAGACCAAATATGACAAGATAATGACATACAAGGACATGGTTTACACTCTCAAACAATAGATTTCCAACATATATTTTGAACACATACCTAGAGTTAGTAACATGACATCGAATGCCAAGGCCACCATTAGTTCTTTGATCCACAATACAAACATGACAAAATATTATCAGTTCTTTGTTGAACATCTTCTAATCCCTGCTCATGAACCTTCAACTATCATAATTATTTGTGATATTATTGGTCCCATATCTATTTGTTATTCATACCTATATAAGTAACTTCATGATCACATTCTTCCACCAAACCTATCACATAAAAAACAAAAGGCATCTACCCACCAAGCCTCCTGATATACCTTACTTGGCCTAACCTTTTACCACACAAGCTTTGATGGAACTATGATTCATTATTTAACTTTGGTAGAAACCACATTAGCACTGAGATAATTTGATGGAGTATGTGGATTACACACTAATGAGGCCGTCCTTGATAAAAATATCTTATGTACTAGTTATTATTGGCCAACTATGGAAGCTAAATGTCAAAGTCATACCAATTTTATTCATGCACTAGCCATGACACTAAAACCAATGCTTACACTGCGTCTATTTTCAATGTGAGTACTTGATCTCATTGGTAAGATTAACCTAACCTCATCTGATGACCATAAACACATCCTTACCACTACTAAGTATTTCACTAAGTGGGATGAAGCTATACCCCACTTACATGACTAGAAAACATATTTCCAAATTCATCTTCAACCATCTCATTTGTCACTATGGTATCCCATCCGACATTAGATTTGATAGTGGTAGATCATTTAAAAATAAGGATGCCAAAGAATTAAATGTATTATAAACCCTAATAATAAGTAAGTATAGTCATAATATTTACATAGAATTAGATGATTTATAAACCTATTATAATCTTTCATTTAAACAACTCATTCCATTTTTAGGAGAGTATTTTCATATGGTTATAGTTTCCGGTCCCTTAGAATACTTATGACTTATTTTAGCCATTCATTTAACTATAAGTATAGGCATATGACCCAATACACCTATAGATGTGATATTTTTTGTATGAACACTTAAATCCATATATATATATATATATATATATATATATATATATATATATATACACACATCCCTGCACACATTAACTGTATTACTACCATGTATCACATACAAGTACCCCTCAATATATAAATACTGAATCAATGGTCATTTAAATTTCTTAACCAAGAACTCCATATGGTTTCAATAATCATTACAATATATTGATGATATTTTATAAGATAAGGGATTCAACATTATAATTATCCTTCATAATTTTTATTCCTGACTATGGAACCTATTAAGGGTGTTAAACTACGCTTGGTTTGCTAACCTCAGAGGATGATATCTAAAAAATGTTGTCTCATCATTATTTTTGCCCTTTTTTAATCTGATATCATAAATCTATAGATAATATAATTCCAACATTATATCAATCCATATTATAACCTATAGATAATTGAATGGTTAAGATACAGAAATCAAAAATTAACACATCATAATTTCATTCATATCTCGATATCATTTTGTACACTTAGTCATAAAAGGTTACATTATATCAACAATATATTATGTAACACATTTACCAGAGTTGTTTAGATATATTTACCATATACTTAGGCTATTGGGATATACTTACCATATGGTTTGTTAGTCCTAGAGTTAATTTTTTTGACTATACTATAGTAGTATACTTCAAAAGGAAACATACAATCTAGGATTTGATACCTGAAGAGCATACCATATGCATATTATACTATACATACCATAATGGTTATGCATATTATACAATCATACATTAGGTTATTAGCTTACTTTATAAATTGCTTTATATGCTTAAAAAAATTCCCCTTGTAAAAGTTGATTTAACATCATGAGATTAAGTCGATTTATGTACCATACCATCCAATATATATAATACCATCATATACAAAATAATTATACCATCATGTATAATACCATTATATGTATTTTATGATGTAACATAAATTGATAATACAATGATATAATAATAGAGGTCGATTTCACTCCTAAATATATCGTTACATATTGATGTGTGTGTGTGTGTGTGTGTGTGTGTGTGTGTGTGTGTGTGTGTGTGATTTGATACTGTAGTAAATTCATAGTAGCATTATGTGATACTACAAACGTATGTTACAAGAAACCCTACACACATATCTAAATACTTTGATATGAATTACTGTAAAATATGTAATGGGAGTTACAAAATTAAATATTTTATGAATACATGTATAATTATTAT